>OZ010673.1:69860689-70318189 GCA_963932185.1 Troglohyphantes excavatus | reverse complement strand
AGTCGTTTATACTCGTGTCGATTTATAATACAAGAACTTCTGTAAGTTCTTGGATGTATTATTTGAAACGTCCCAACAGTGTTGACAATGTTTCTAAAGCCGGGTTTAAACTATGTAGAAAATATTTATTTAGCCAAATTAGCGGTTCCACCAGTTTTTGGAAACGCCACCCAAAAAACAGGTATGCAGTATAGCTATATAGTCCAAATCAAGAACTATATAGCTGGATATGAGCTACCCATCGATTGTCGGTAAAATTAAAGAAAACTATATAGTTTAATTATATAGTCAGGCTGGAGTAGCTATTTCTTGTAGCACAGCTGTACAGCTGTTACAAAAAAAAAACCGGGCGCATACGCTCCCAAGAAGTATAGTTTCTGGAAGTCAACTCGGGCTTTGTTTCTCAAGCTGCAAAACATTTTGACCAGGCTGTAAACGTTTTTAGTCATACCTGTATATCTCGTCTACAAATACCCAGCTACATAGTCCGGCTGTATAGATATTTTACAATGTAGTGTAATCTCGGCTTATTTCTGCAAGTTTTTCGAATTACTTTTGCATGCAAGCATACATTACAAGATATAATTCAAGTTTACTTATTTCGGATAGTACTTAAATTGTTTTGTTTAAGTTTTTGGAACTTGACTTGAAGTTGATGTAAATCACTTCCAGCAACTGTCTGAGCTTTAAAAACTCTTATATAATCGCTAATCTAACACAACTAGTTCCAATTTTATCAGCAATATATTTTGTCAAATAAAACCAATCTCTGGGCATATCCTTAATAGTGTTGTTGTTACATATTCCACCCAGTCTAGAATATACTAGACCAGCTCCACCAAATCATTGTCTCTCAGAAAGTCCATCACCAGGATCAAGTCGTCTTCTCAAGACCTCAAGGACTTCTCAAGATCTTCCCGACTCAGCCCCAAGCAAGACAGAATACGCTCAGGTGAAGCCGATACTTCCTCACATTTATATTCTTAATCGTAAATCAAAATACCGTTTTCGCAATCACTACAATAACGCTATTTTTTAAATTTTTTAGCCTTTCTTAAATTAAGTGGTTTATATTAATACTAAGCGATTTTTAAGAATCAATAACAAAGATACATTTTGAGTCGTTGGAACAGGTTGGTAGGTAATTTTTCTAGTAGGACTTGTATGTGTTGACTCACACTCACAAACTCACAGGATTGCACCACTCACCGAAATGACTTCTTGAACAACAGAGACGGCCGCCGGTGTCACATTAATGTTGATGGTGTCCCTGCAGTCTATTGTGAGGTAGAGGGCGGTGTCTGCCACTGCATCCACTGCGAAAACACATCGAATGCGATAAAATTATAGTAAAATTCGAAGGAAATTTTTAGAATAGAAATACGTTTATAATATCGAAGTCGTATTTGGAAAAGCAAAGGTTACGGAAAGAAATTAAAATTAGAAAAACAATAAATGCATAACTTCTTGAGTACACATTATGTGACCATGTTAAATATATTATAACATATATGTGGCTTAGAACAAGGATGACGGATATCTCATTGACTTAACATAGGACATCGGTTTTTTATTAAGTCAGACTACAGATCTAACTGACTGTGTTCTAGAATACAGATCTAACTGACTTTGTTCTAGACTACAGATCTAGCTGACTTTGTTCTAGACTACAGATCTAAAGAGGAATACTTAGCAATAGAAATCTGACTGCGGTATGACGCCATCGGGTTAAGCAGTAGCAGTCTAAAAATTAATGTAGCTCTGCACTTTGACATGTTAACATGTCGTGTGATGAATCCTTGTTGAGGACCATTCTACACGGACATGATAAACGCTTTTGCAGATGGCTCTGCGATTGGCGGATACAAATCACGTGGTTTGTATACTCCACTCACAGAGCCACTGCAAAAGCTCGCGCTCGTTTATCGTCAGTGTAGAATGGGCCTTAGTCAGAATGCGTTTTATAAGTATACGGGGGGGGGGGCAGTTAGAAGGGTAAAAGAGGGAAATCAAATCAAAAGGAAAAATAAGAATACTGCATTCCAAATGGAAATTAAACCTATTTCTTTATTCCTCATGGGTTGCAATTCCTCAATACTCCATTCCCAAATGTCGCAATTTATGGGCAATTAGTCACTAAAAAATTACTAAAAACGCATTCAAGAAGTTAATGGAGCTTAAAAGAATTTCGAAAATGATGCCAAAATCAATAAAGTTGAGCATTAAAAGGGATCTCAAATTTAAGTGACGTCGATTAAAAAACGTCGTGAGGCGAACTAACACGCTAATGAAATGCTTGAGTAAAGCTCGAAATCGGGAAGTCAAAGGTCCTCACCCGATCTGTGCTGGTGGTGGTGATGCCGATGGGGACTGGAGTACACGAGGGGCGGGGCCGTCGCCACAGCATCGTCAAAAACGTCCTCGTTGTCGTCCGCCGTCTCCGTCTCGCCGGAGTCCGAGCGGGCGTCGACGTCGGCGATCCCTTCGGAGTCGGAGGGGGGCTCGTCCGACGCGCCCCCCTCGTCGTCGTGGTCGTCGTCCGAGAAGAGGTGGTCGAAGGTGGAGGCGATCTTCTCGAGGACCCCGTCCTCGTTCTCGCTGTCCGAGTCGCCGTGGAAAGCCACGAAGCTCGTCGAATCTGAAACCAGGAAAACGCGTTTGTATGGATTGGGGGAATATAACAAAAAAAGTGTATCCCTTCATAACATATACAATACAAGAAAGCGAAATAAATTGTTTGAGATGCATTTTTGTTCAACTGTCGTAGTCAACATCACAGTTTCAATTTTTTTAATTATTTTGTAAACTGTACTGGCAACACCACTGGGTTTCTATGCAGTTGTCAAGAAAATGTTTGTCGGAATTCAGCCATGTTTGTTGTTAATATAATGTTATCTCTCATTCTGTACCACATTGCAATGTAGTAAAGTTTTTGGCAAGTTTATGTTGTATAACATTCTTTTCACCAATTACTTTTTTAATTACAGTACGCTTGTCGCACGTACAGTGGGAGAAGAATTATAGTTGTAATATGGCTGATAAGCATCAGGACGCACTCACGCTACTACAAGATAATACCGTGAATTTTGCGATCAAATGAAATTTACCTAAATTTTAAAAGCCTTTTAGTGAAGTTATTGAAGAGACTTTAAAAAATATAATGATATGTTCTTAGTTTTAAATATTTTTTTCAAGTAGTCGGTAACTAGAGCATCCAACCTATTTTTCCCATTTGTAAACAAATATTTGCATCCAACAAAAGAAAATGCAATCCCATCCTCATTATCTCTTACAAAACAAAATGTCATTAACTATAAGCTTTTGGTTTGGTTTGGTTAATCAACGTCGCACTAGAGCTGCACAGTAGGCATTAACTATAAGCATTATCAATTGCTTAAATAACATATTGACTTAGTAAATTGTTATACATACTGAAAATAAACGTTTAAAATATTTGTAGCTCTGCTGTTACATTCAGTTTGTGTGAATCATGAATTAGCAAAGAATTACAATAAGAAAACGACCCTTGATATATTAAATAATCTTGATAAGTAACAAAATCCGAAAATATACTAACACTTATTTCAAATACTAGGCAGCAAGATATATCATTTTTCCAAGTGGTGGGGCTCCAAGTTCAATAGATTTCCCAATAATGAGTTGAATTTAATTCCGCTAAACATTATAATCATGGCGAGTTACAAACTTTAAAAGCTCTTATCTCAGAATTCTGTTTTTGAAATTAAATATCTTGGCAGTCAACCCGTCCATTTATGAGTATCAAATACTCTGCAGCGCTATGCACTTTTTAGCTGTCACCACTCGGTATCGAACCGAGGAACTTCTGATTGCTACGCCGATACTCTACCAGTCAGGCTACAGTGATGACTCACACCTAAGTGGGGGTATTGGGTATATGAAGTGATCCCACAACTCTTTTACCCACCTCTCATCTTTGCAATGGACGATAACCTCTTCGTCCTTGCTGGCAGCTTTCTCCTGATGACTGTCGTCGTCACAACGTCGTCTTCGTCAGTCTCGTTTCCAGAGGACGATAACGAAGACGAGCCCGATGCAGGCGCGTCCGTCGTGGTTATCGGCAAGGGACTGGATTCGATTTCGTCGCTGCTGCACACCATAGGATGGGCACGGTCTCGGAAAACCTGTGATTTAATCAAAATGAGGAATTATATATATTTTTAAAATTACACATGAGGAATTTATAACTGAAGAAGTGGGCGTAAGAACCAGACAGCTCCAGTATTTGAAATTTTTCAGGACGGACCAAAAACACTATGTTTCTTGCACCCTATGAGACATCAGTGCAGCTCATTTCCCTCATATCTCTATAGCCATTGCTTAGACCTGTCTTTCTTGTACCAATCTATAGATTATTTTTTTGTTCATAGGAATAAGTAAAAAATAGTAAATTACAAAAAAAGTGGAGCTGTCTGGTTCTTGCATCCACGTCTTCAATTAAAGTATACATTCATGTTGAAATTAATTAAATATTTTGTTAAAAATTACGAAATATTTTTATCTTTTAATGAAATACGAAATATTTTTGACGATTAATTTCTTTTTGGCGAAAAACTTAATAAGAGCATATTCAATGCCACTTTCGTCAAATGTGAACATCCGTTTTTAATGCCTACAGCGACTAATACTTTGAGAGCAAAAGAAAAATAGATATCAGCCTCATTACTTCTGACTGTCTTCATGTTTCCAGGAGGGAAATTTGTAACTGAATTTTGCGATATGAATTTTCACTCTTAATGTCTTTCTGGTAGTTATAGGCAGTTAGTGAAACAATTATTATCAAAATTTTTTTCCTGACCAGCTTTATCATCAACTAGTATTTTTGTCAATGGGTTTCAAATCAGAGATAAACAAGTGATCTGATTACTCCTGTAATTGGCATCAACAAGACGTAGTCCAGCTTTCTAAGTAAAAGGACGTATGATTACTCACTTTGAACATCACCTCCAGAGGGCGGTACTGTCCTTCCCTTATGAGAACGTGCTCCAGAAGAGGTTCCCACGCGGAACCTCTCTCGTTGTAATACATCAGTTCCAGGCGCAACTCCCCATTGGCGTTCATCTAAAAGAGGTTAAAAGAATCAACAATTCAATCGACCTTTCTTTAGTAGTATAAATGCAATAATAGTATAAGTAATCAGTAGTGTAAACTACAATTTATAATAAAGATTTTCACTAAAACTTGGGAACTCCGCCAACCTCCGGAGGTCAACTCTCGAATTTTAGCTAACATCATCAAAAGTAATATTCCTTAATGAATTAAAGTGGTATTCATTAATGAATTAAAGCTGACATAATAAAAAAATCTAAACGCAATGGATTTTTGTAAACAAAGTTTGATGTTGCCATTCCGCGGAAAGAAATACGGCATTTTTTTTATCACCGCGTAAGAGAGTTTTATATATAGATTTGACTGAGAAGTCCGTTGTAAAAGTACACTGTGAAAAAATGACTTGACAATTATTGAATAAAAAAGAATCTGCTGTGTGACGTCACACTTCCCATATTACGCTTTATTCAATTACATTTCCAAATTGAAATACAGATTTTCAGAGATTAATTTAATCCAAGAATAGTGAAGACTATATATATATAAGGTGTGCTCGTGTTTCGCTTTTTGAAAGGGGCAAGGAAAGTATTCTTTTGACGTCAGTTTAGCTCCGCCTCACTATGGGTTTTTGATCATTCTCATTGGCTGTGTGTTTCAAGCATTGCTACTTAGGTTCGATCCCCGGTTGGGTAACAACTGTTGATTTAATTTTTAATTAGCAAAATAATGTAAATATCTGTAAATAATTGTGTTTAGGTAGCTTCACTACTAATCCGTCCTTGTTTTGTTATGTCCTCGTATTTTACTTGATTGAAATTGTAACTCATTTAATATGTCCAATACAAATGCATTGACATGATGGTTCGACTCCCATTTTACTCTTTCAAAATTCATGGACATGCTAATATTATTTTAATACGCTTAATTTATTAAGAAACTCTTTTGCAATTTTTACATACTAAATACGATCCTTAAAATATATTTTAAACTCTTAAAATTTAGCAAATTCTAAATATAATTAACGATTATCACTTTTAAATAGTTTACAAAAAAAAAATAGATGGCAGCACGTCAAGAACCATTGGTTCAAATCGATTCGAAATATTTTATTAACGAAACAACTCTGCAAACTCGATGCAAATTGTTTTTTGAAGCAAATTTTAACTGTTTTCTTTTAAATAAATTCATGATTAGTTAAAAACAAGAATTCTTGTTAAATTAAGTACTCCTTGTCAATAGCGACAATTGCTCCTAAAGCGACTATACAAACGAGAGCATTAGACACGCCCACAGAAGTCGGAGGCGTCACTATGACGTCAAAAGAATTCTTTTCCCCGCCCTTCATCAGAAAGCGGGAGTACCAGCACACCTTTTATATATAGTCTCCACTATCCTTGAATTTAATCCATGTATTTTGTTATAATATATTTTAAACACTCAATTAGTCGCGCGTCGTCTAGGAGATGCCGGAAGTCTCAATAGTACAGGGTTGCTCATACAGGCAATAGTTTTATCGGTGACTAGAAACTGTTTGGCAGTTTAGTTAGTGGGGGTGGGTAGGTGCTAGTCTAACACTAGCTGATGTTTGTTTCCATGAAATGGGATTTGTATATTTACTTAATTCCTTAGTGGTAGATAATCATTTTATTGCTTGAATTAGAAAAGGCATATCACAGAAGACATGCAACTATTTTTGTGCCATGAGGAAGCGAAACTATTATAGTCTTAAAAGTGCATACTACATACCATAGATGAATTTTTACCAAAAACCCTTCCCTCTGATCGTTCACAAAATTAACCGAATTGTGAAGTTGTTTCTCTGTTAGAGAGTTTAAATGATATTTTAATAAACTTATATCATTTTTTTTTAATTGTTTATTCTTAAAAAGGTGGCTTGGATTTATACCCCAATAAAACAAATTGGAAAATATTAGAAAATTACATATTTTTATGAATTTATAAATGGTGCGTATTGTGCTGGAAAAACTACAGATACAAGGACGCAAAAATACGTTTGTAACGGTCAGAAGATTGAACTAAAAATATTACCTGTGTAGAATAATCTTTGATTTCAGCCTCAAATGAGCCCTTGGCATACAACACAGGGATATTTTTAACGGCTCCAGTGATCTCGCACCACACCAGAAGTTCGGGAACACTGATGACCAGATTCTCTGTGTATTTTGGAATTATAAACTGACCACGGCTGTAACCACATGTGCATTCTGAAAAAGAAAAGGAGCATAAAATGAGACACAGTCTTTTCCAGGCACTGATCTCTAACTGTAACTTCTGGATTGGGCAAGACATTTAGTTGATTTGTAGCCAATGTGGAAGCAGCCATGCTGGGCCCCACTTTCCACTTTATCCCAATATTTTGCATATTTTTCATGTTAAAATATGCCAACATGTATTGCGTTTGACTCAGTTTGTTTCTATTTTCTTTTAAAACCCATTTTAAACATGGAGGTAGGAGTAACAGGAGAGAGCATTGGATGAATACTTTGAAGCATTCGCTGTAACCGCGGCGCCATCTTTGTTACACCAACAGTAAGTTAAGTATTCTTAATAAATGATAAAAAAACCACTTTACTAATTATTAGTAATTAGCAAATACCTGTATATTTATAAATTATAGTAAGATAAAAACTCGTCTTATAGAACATTGCGTTAAGAATATTAAAATACAAATGCAACGTTAAAATACGCAATAAAAGTCCGTAATAATCCGAACATGTTTCGGGAGATACATCACCCTTCATCAGCGGAAAATGTAAAGTCTGTGTGTAATGAAATATAAATAAACCCAAGCAATCTAAAATGTTGCCAAAGACCAAAAAACTAACTAAAAACTATTACAAACGGTTGGAGTTAACTATTGTGTGCCAACAAGCGGGAAACATTGGGACCGCAAACGTTTCATTGACAACCGAATCAATATTACTAAAAATATGAAACGCCTCCAGGAAGTCAAGTTCAAATGGAGATTTAGGTTTGCAAATTAAATGTGAGTTAGAAAAATTAAATATATGACCATGTTCCCAAGAGTGCTTGGCAATGGAGGACTTCTTTATTTCTTGTTTAACAGTATGTGCTTGGTGCTCCTTGATACGAAATCTTAATGCTCTCCTTGTTTGACCAATATATGACATGCCACATTGACATGAAATACTGTATATGCCCCAGTTATTAAGATCGTCAATAGGGTCTTTAAGTTGTGTGAACGTGATCTTATTGATAGGTGAAAATATGGAACGTATGTCGAACCTACCGAGAATTTTAGAAATTTGATGGCTGATCTGGGGATAATATGGTAAAACAACTAAAGACTTAGATCGCTCAGATAGACTAGAATTTTTAAATGGATTTTTAAGTTTATGTAGGGCCTTATCAACGACGTTGGGTGAGAAACCTCGATCCACGGCGACGGCTCTCAAATAATTAAGTTCAGTCTG
Source organism: Troglohyphantes excavatus (assembly GCA_963932185.1). NCBI lineage: Eukaryota > Metazoa > Arthropoda > Arachnida > Araneae > Linyphiidae > Troglohyphantes > Troglohyphantes excavatus. The sequence goes on along the minus strand of OZ010673.1, from coordinate 70,309,646 downwards.
GAGTGAATCGGGTGTAGAACAGACGTTAAGAGCACGATTAACAAAAGTGTAAAATGCAGCCATTTTTTTTTGTTGTATGGGGTGGCAGGACTTAAAATGAGGGGGCAAAGAAACTGCGAAGGGTTTTCTATATACGGTGGTGGATAAATGGTCATCTTTACGAGTAATTAAAACATCAAGGAAAGGAAGAGTATTGTTGGATTCGGATTCGGCAGTGAATTGTATTTTAGGATCTATGGAATTTAATACAGGGAGAATTCCGTCAACTTCTCCGATGGAGTTGTTTAATAGGGCGAAAGTGTCATCAACATAGCGGATCCAAAGGGGAAATTTAATAATGGTGAAAAGTTTTTCTTCAAAATAATCCATATATATATCACTGAGTATGGGTGAAAGAGGGCTTCCCATAGCCAAACCCTCCGTTTGTCTATAAAAATTACCTTCAAATACAAAAGTGGTTTGCCAAAGACAAGTCTTTGTAAGGGAAATCAAATCATCTATTTCAAATTGTGTGAAATGAAAAAAGAAATGAAATCTTTGACTGCAGACATTCTTTGACTGCGGACATTTTTATCTTTGACTCTTTTTCCTTGAAATTTCATTTTGATTGTAATATTTTTAATCTTTGACTGTGGACATTATGTCTCAGATGAATAGGTTTTATAAACTTCGTAGACAAAAGTTTTCTCATTTGAATAATTTAGGATTTCTTGTTAAATGCAGAAACCTTGGTGTTTTTCCCAGATGCGTTTCTTTTAATTGTAAACTTCCCGCTACTCTCCATATGTCTAATGCGTTTCGTAGATCAAAACTTACTATTCTTCGTGCTCTAATTAAGGACACAAGAATACGTATTTCTCACATTGAAACTGAACTTTACAACCTACATCTCTATTTGTCCAAATGTGTGCCTGAATTTTTCCAACATGATTTGAGATCATGGGAATCCGTTTCATAAGAAATTTTTAAACAAGAACAATTACAAACTAAGAAACTTGATAATTTGATACATCAACAACTAGTGGTCGATACTGCACACTTATATCAACCCGTTAATAAAGACGCAGTGGTTAATCTTTCCAACTTTCCTTTAGACAACAAACAAAAGCAAGTCCTTGCACTTAACGCTAATTTTTCTATTGCATCCAAACCCTCATTTTCTAGACTAATTGCTCCTGTGGAAAGGACGTTCGTCAATAGTAGTTTATCACAAACACAGAAAGATTCCATTAGACATCTAATACTAAATAATGTTAATTTTAATTAAAAGAATTTTGTACCCAATCTGAATAAATATGAAACATCCACTCTCAAGGAATTAAAATCAAATCCTTCAATTGTTTTAACCAGGGCTGATAAAAGCTGACAAATTGTGGTTTTAGACCGAACCCTTTATACAGAAAGTGTTACTACCCTGCTCTCTGAGGGACCTTACATCCAAATTAAACGTGATCCATCACAGAATGAACTTAAGGTGATCAAATCAATAATAAAGGACAGCCATTTTATTTCCTCTAAAATTATCTTATTCCGTCCATATCCAATACAGCCAGGTTATATGCTCTACCCAAGGTTCACAAACCTGATATCCCGTTTCGTCCTATTGTGTCTAATATAGGTACGGCTTCATACAAACTAGCCAAATATCTTGTCACCATTTTTTCACCTCTTTTGAAATCCAATAGATATACTGTTAAAAACTCTATGCAATTCGTTTCACTTATCAAAGACATAAACGCCAAAGATCTCCACATGGTGTCTTTCGATGTAAAATCTTTATTTACCAACGTTCCTATTCAAGGCGCATTAAAGTGCCTAGAAGGTCGCCTCAGAGTTTTTCATTTCACACAATTTGAAATAGATGATTTGATTTCCCTTACAAAGACTTGTCTTTGGCAAACCACTTTTGTATTTGAAGGTAATTTTTATAGACAAACGGAGGGTTTGGCTATGGGAAGCCCTCTTTCACCCATACTCAGTGATATATATATGGATTATTTTGAAGAAAAACTTTTCACCATTATTAAATTTCCCCTTTGGATCCGCTATGTTGATGACACTTTCGCCCTATTAAACAACTCCATCGGAGAAGTTGACGGAATTCTCCCTGTATTAAATTCCATAGATCCTAAAATACAATTCACTGCCGAATCCGAATCCAACAATACTCTTCCTTTCCTTGATGTTTTAATTACTCGTAAAGATGACCATTTATCCACCACCGTATATAGAAAACCCTTCGCAGTTTCTTTGCCCCCTCATTTTAAGTCCTGCCACCCCATACAACAAAAAAAAAATGGCTGCATTTTACACTTTTGTTAATCGTGCTCTTAACGTCTGTTCTACACCCGATTCACTCCAGACTGAACTTAATTATTTGAGAGCCGTCGCCGTGGATCGAGGTTTCTCACCCAACGTCGTTGATAAGGCCCTACATAAACTTAAAAATCCATTTAAAAATTCTAGTCTATCTGAGCGATCTAAGTCTTTAGTTGTTTTACCATATTATCCCCAGATCAGCCATCAAATTTCTAAAATTCTCGGTAGGTTCGACATACGTTCCATATTTTCACCTATCAATAAGATCACGTTCACACAACTTAAAGACCTTATTGACGATCTTAATAACTGGGGCATATACAGTATTTCATGTTAATGTGGCATGTCATATATTGGTCAAACAAGGAGAGCATTAAGATTTCGTATCAAGGAGCACCAAGCACATACTGTTAAACAAGAAATAAAGAAGTCCTCCATTGCCAAGCACTCTTGGGAACATGGTCATATATTTAATTTTTCTAACTCACATTTAATTTGCAAACCTAAATCTCCATTTGAACTTGACTTCCTGGAGGCGTTTCATATTTTTAGTAATATTGATTCGGTTGTCAATGAAACGTTTGCGGTCCCAATGTTTCCCGCTTGTTGGCACACAATAGTTAACTCCAACCGTTTGTAATAGTTTTTAGTTAGTTTTTTGGTCTTTGGCAACATTTTAGATTGCTTGGGTTTATTTATATTTCATTACACACAGACTTTACATTTTCCGCTGATGAAGGGTGATGTATCTCCCGAAACATGTTCGGATTATTACGGACTTTTATTGCGTATTTTAACGTTGCATTTGTATTTTAATATAAATTATAGTACTAAATTACATGTCCTATATACAACAAAGCTTAAATTTGAGTTGGCAAAGGTCATGTTTTACTTTTGAAACGTTTACAAAAGTAAACAAACTTTACTCCATAATGTATGCAACTTAAAATAAAGTTTATAAAAATATCAGGTTCAAAATCTGTTTTGTTGCACAAACTATTTATGCGAGTTAACATTAAAATATTTTTTTTATGAAAGCATTAAAATATAAAATAATCTTTCTAAAAAAAAATTACCGACTTTAAGAAAAATGCGCTAAAAAGTAAAAAATAATTTTTAATTTTACGAATGAGTTGAAAAAATGTAATTATTGAATATTAATTTTATACGTAGTACAAACCTTTTTGAAATCGGCGCCAAAATTTAGGTACGATTTTTGTAAATTGGCATCAACTTCCAAAAGTTGTACTACGTATAAAATTGATATTCAATAATTCAATTTCTCTCGACTTGTCGCGCGTTGGCGGTTTTAATTTAAAGTTTCTAGCGGTTTTATTTTGGTTTAAATTAATTTTTCAAGTTTCTAGTTTGAACTCATACTTTTTATTCTTAAAAGTTTATGAAAATCTAGAGATTAAAATAAAACAAAAATGTTTTTATGCTAAAATTTTAAATTTCTTATATAAAAAAGACCTAGTTATAAAATTGATGGTATATACTCATAAGTTTATGGCATCAATTTGAAGGAGATGAATGAAATAAGAAAAAAGCTACGCACACTACGCGAGTTCTTCCCTTTTTTTGGTGTATCCAACATGGACGCCGCGCCCTTACAGTTGCTTCAAGCGCGACAATGCTGGGAAGTAAGACACGTTCCCTCCTGTTACTCTTACCTCCATGATTTTAAATGCAATTTGCTATTAAAATAGAAAGTCATTAGCAAGTCAAAGTCGAAATAGTTAAAAAGCAAGAACAAAAACTATATTATATTTTCTTATAGAATTAATTGTTATAATGCCAAATATAACAATTAATTCTATAAGAAGAAAATATAATATTTATATACATTTAACCTTTCTACAATGCTATGGTATTAAAAAAGCACTAATAAATCACTTTTTAAAAAAATGTTGGGTTACAGTACGGCTGCTTTCACATTTGCTTCGACGCGGCCATAGAGAAAACAAATTTTGAGCCTTCCAGAAGTTACAGTTAGAGTTCAGTGTTTCCAGGTTGTAGATTCATTTCCAGTGAAACAATTGAGAATGGTGATATGTTAAGGTAGAGAGGTATGTTGTATTGTAAATTTACAAACCTGGTTCGGACCATTTCTGTTTGTAAATGGAAGACGGGGACCACAGGTCCAGCAACGGTTTCATTTCCTTATCCAATAGGTAGTTCCTCTTATCCTCTTGCTCCTAAAAATAGATTTCAGGGTTAAATGGAATGTAAATTTTAAAACGTTGCAAAAAACGATATAGATTTATCGTTTCCCAAGATTGTTAAAAATGCATTCTCATATTTGACGAATATTTTGTCCTTTTTGACGAAAAAGATTAAATAATATAATACTTTATTACACATTCAATATTTCATATACATTCCATTTCGACGAACTGACTCTAATTGCGGACCTCTCATTCCAGAGTCCAACGCATATACTCGGCCGAGAAGACTCGATGGAATTCTGACATTTTAAGTATAAGAACCAAACATGAACTACAATGAGCACCGTGATCACACCCAGTAAATGACTTTCGTTCAAAAAATGAAGATTCTAATTTCGTCAAAAGTCACTTGATTCAATGACGAAACGATTATCAAATATAGCGAAAGTAGGCTTGATGAGAATCGCAGAATTCTTAAAAATCATAGTTGTATTTCTGAGAGTGTAGAAATTAGTTTATAATGACACACAATTGCAGTAAAATTTGAATCATTAACAAAAATGTTATGAATGGTGTATGTACTCGCCTGCATGTTGTTAAGCAGCTGCTTGGAGACCTGAAGGATGGTCTGGACGACAGCTGCACTCAGACACAGCTGCAGGCTGCTCACACTCAGCGACATTTGCACCTCCTCCTCCACGATTCGGAGGCTGCGGTTCACCTCCACCTCGCACGGATGCAGGACCTGGAGGCGGAGATAATTGAATATATAGATTGGACAATCGTTTTAGTCTAGTAGTTGGTTGGTTAACTAACGTCGCACTAGACAGAAATATATACAAAAGGCTATTGTCTACGATTCGGCGTCTATCTTGAAGAAACGACCCAGGAACACTGCCTCGTATATTTGAACCATGGTCAGATGACGAGGACAACACCTGAACTGGCACCCGACGCCACATCAATATGGTTCAGGACGTTGGACCTCGCTCTGATTTAAAGTGCACCAGTCCCGTATACACACCGGTGGTAATTGAAGATATTTTTGAACGACTTTTGTAATTTAAGAGCGAATTGGCAACCCTTCGTTCGCAAGATTGTTATACATTAAATTTTATCAATCCCCCTTCAAATCGAACGCACAATCATGTGACTGCCGGATACTGTTCCTTGGCGGCCCTTTGAGACTCCTAAATAATACTCATACCGTTCATCGCTTCGTACAAAAGAAGCTTTAGACCCGAGCGACCGCTTTGGACGCCAGGCTACGAAGGACGTTAAATTTTTGTGAAAAGTTCAAATGTAAATGATTTTAGTGTTGGAAATTTGCAGACTACAATTGACACTTTCTACATTTATACTTTCTGAAAAATTATAATTTCTCAAGTTTCAATTTTGGAAAAGGCATGTGCTTCAAAATGAGTGCAATGAGTAAAAATAGCAGATGCTAGCCTGCATAGATCGCTTTCATAAATCACTCTCAATAAATATCGACATTACAACCAAGACTTACCAATAATCGAACTGAGATCCTCATGCACACCAGTACAGTATTCATTAAACTGCCAAGGCGACTTGTAGAAGTTATAAACAAATGAAATGTTAAAAAGGTGTTGCAAAAGAATAGGAAGTCGGATTATTGAGTCGTAATAACTCAGTTTCAGTTTAAGCAATCGACGTCAAATGATGTGGAAAACTATCCTCTGACCAACTATTTTACGTTTCTCAGGTCGCTTTGTTAAGATGGCTTGAACAGAAGCTGAGATTAGCAATATTACACCACACTTCTCATTTTTGAGAAAATACGATTACTTAAATTGAGTACGTCATCGCTTATTGACGATGCAATTGTACCCTAAGAAAAAGAGTAAGTTCATGTACTCATTTTTAAGTACTTTTTTTTAAAGTGTACATATAAAATACCGTAGATTATTCAATAGAAAGTTTAAAATAAAATATCAAACGATTGAAGTTCATTTCCCCTTCTTATTAATTTAATTTCAGGAAAATAATTCTAATTTACCCAACTTCGAAACTAAGCAACCATCGAAGTGTCGTGTTGCTTACCATGCACATGGTGTGTTTCCGCCGTCCGTAGACGCAGGACAGCACGTGCAAACCGGCGAAAGACAGCACGAAATTCCCTTGTCCCAAGTTGAAACTGTAGTCCAGCATCACGTCCATCTGCAGAAATTCATAAAAGACACAAATTGTGTAAAACATCATCATATAGGTTTTTAAAATAAAACATATTCTACCTTTTTTCTGTACACTGTAGTTAGCTTTTGTGACTTTAATTTCGAAACATTACTTATAATTATTTTAACTAAACATTTTATTACAGTTTTATTATTCACTAGTTATAAACTCTAAGGAATGTGTTATTAAGCACACTTGAAGTTATTTTAACAAACATTATAACTTATTTTGGTAGTGATTTTACTAATCCCTGTAGTTCGCTAAACTTCGAAAAAGTCGCTTTTAATAAGTTTGGAGTATTTTATACATTTACCTACATATCTCCATGACAATTTTAAACTCAAAATATACATACTATATACATATACATACGCGAACATACATAACAGGCGAATCGATAACCTCTCGAGTATCGACTCGACGCGCGTTGGCGGTTTTAATTTAAAGTTTCTGACGGTTTCATTTTGGAGTTTTGGTGGGCGCTGGGCAGTCGGTTAAAAAACCTCTCAAAATATATAAAATATATAATTTAATTTTTCTTCTTTTGTTTAAACTATCTGCATGAAACTAAAACGACTATTCTATTAATTTGATTAAACTCGTGTGGGAAAAGTCTGAAAAACTGTTAAATAAAAATGTTGTCAATACATTGTCAGTTTAAATCATTTATTTATTAGTTCTTTAATTAAATATTTACACGTTTTCTCCATGTCACTTTATCTTTTATTTATTGAAATTAATCGAATATATTATTAATCTATATTGACTTAGAACTTGCCATACTTACGATATCCTAAAGACAATAAAATCTTTTGATATATTATTATTAATTTTCTCGGAATCTTCTATAGAATAAAATAAAAAAAAAGTTCTAAACAAATTTAAGTAGAGCAATAGCTCGTTACAACGATAATTTCAAATGACCTATTTCACAACTGCATTAGAAGCTCATTAAATCTAAAACACTCTATTATAACGAACATCGCTTATAACGGACAATTAAAAAAATTGTAAAAATTTAAATCCTAGAGGTTGGAGAACAATGGTTGAAAACCATTTAAATTTTATTATTCATTATGTTGAATAATCGAAAAATGAAAATGTGTTCGCATATTTCGAGCACTTACGCCACAGTTTTAAACTGAAAAAATAAGCTGGAAACAGAAACATCATTACTAAATTAACGATTTTTTCAAACCATGCAAGATCAACAGGAACTAGGACCTTCTTTTCTAAAGATTATTACAAATACACAAATTTTCTAATTTAATCTATAACGGTGAAGACTTTTTATTTATTAGATTTTTAATTAACACTATTTATATCTAACTACTGTACTTTTAGTGATGTATTCTCAAAATATTTCCTTTCCGGACCCTAGTATCAAATTTTGGGAAATGATTAAGTACATGAGACTAAAAATTCACTGCTGAACGAACGAAAATAAAAATAATAAAATAAAATTCAAGAATTAAAAAGAGTACGAGAATTATGGAGAGCACCATTCAATTCGGAAAGCGGTAGATGACAGTCGGCGGAAAAAGATAGAGCGTCCTTTTGTAAAGTATTACTTCTTTTGCAATAGATAAAGCGTTTTCTAAGAAATGACAGCCCGTCATACATTTAAAGCCGTATATCTCAAGAAATACTCAATAGATTTTATTATAAAAGGTATCATTTTCAAGAAAACTTTTATTTTCTTAAAGAAATATTATCTACAATTTGCTGTAAGTATAAAATTTTTTATTGAATATCGAATTTACTAGAATTATTTATATTCCCTCAACTATGATGCTTTCCAATGAAGAAATTCACTCCATACTCTTAATAAAATTATTTAGTGTAGCATATATGCATCATTATGTGTAATTACTAATATAATTTTCAAAAAGTATTAAAATATTGTTAAATACAATCTACACACCTCGTGTATTATCTAGGATTTTTTTTTTGTAGAGACATTATATTTATAAGTAATAAAACAATCTTCGAAAACTTCCCCCTTCACGAGCCAGTTTTAGAACAACAAACCTCGAAGCAACTGATTGCCTTTATCACAATCATTTTTATAAAGATATGGGACCTACCGACAGTTATAAGAACTAGGCACATGCTTACATGTGTAACAGACAATAAGTTAACATAAAACTCAATTAATGCAACTAGCGGGCTTTGGTTCAAGAGAGCACCATTTTATTCGGCAAGCGGTAGTAAAATTGAATTTAGCCGAGTGAAAAAGATAGAGCGTCGTTTTGTAAAGTATTGCTTATAGTGACTGGAACAAGCCTAAAATTATTTTATTTCCGGACCCTATCACTAAACTTTGGGGAATGATTAAATACATATGTTAGACTTAAAATTCACTGGGGGACAAGCTGGGAAATAATTACGCCATTTGCAGTGGCGTTTTCAAAATGGCCACCCAGCAGACATTTAAAGCTTTATATCTGAAGAACTACTGGATATAATCTATTATAAAAGGTTTCATTTTAAAGTAAATGTTATATTTTCAAACACAGATAATTTACACTTTACTGTAAGTATAATAGTTTTTGATTAATATCGAATTTACTAGGATTATTCATATTTCCTCAAATATTTCCTGAAATTACTCTCAAAAAAAAAAAAATCACTCCAAACTGATAATAAAATTATTAAAGTTCTTAAAACGAAAAAAAAAGTTATATATCTCCTGAAAGTTACACACTAAGCCTCCAAGGCCCATGAGCTTTATGGGTTTTGCTATGGAACAAGCACAAGGTAAGTTTACTTCTAGGTATAAAAACCAAACTTTGAGGAATTGATTAATTTAAAGATTTAAATACAACGTTGGTACTGCTCATGCTGTCTCTTTGGGAAATACCAAAGCAGTTGAGTCTTAACATGATGGGCTAATAGTAGAGATAAGTTTTTTAACAATTACTGGGCCTCGGAGGCCTAAGGGGAGACTCTCATGGTACTTAACTATATATTAGTTTTAAGAACTGTTTTAATAATTTCATTACCAATTTCGAGTGAATTTACTCATTTGATAATAAATAATACAGACTATTTAAGGAAAATATGAATATTTCTTGTATATTAGATATTAATCAAAAGCTATTATACTTATAGAAAGTGTTAATAAGTTTTATTCTAAATAATGAAATTTGCTTTAAAATTATAAATGTTATTATAAATTCTAAACAGTTAGTTCTTGAAATATGCGAATTTAAATGTATGCTGGGTGGCCATTTTGAAAACGCCACTGCAAATGTCGTAATGTAATACATATGACATGTATTTAATCATTCCTCAAATGTTTGTACTAGGGTCCGGAAATAAAATATTTTTAATCTTATTCCACCTATAAAAGTTTTATATCTATTGCAAGAGAAGAAATACTTTACAAAATGACGCTCTATCTTTTTTTCCAGGCTTAATTCATTTCAACTACTGCTTTCCGAATTAAATGGTGCTTTCCTTAATCCTCGAATTTGATTACGTGTAGGTGAAGTATTTTTACGACTGTACCGCGGTATATATAAAGAAATTTAAATAGATAGATATAAGTTTGTTTTACAAATTGTTTTAAATAATTTTATTAGGAGTTAGGAGTGAATTTCTTCATTGGAAAGTAAATAGGAAAGCATCATAGTCGAAGTAATATGAATAATTCATGTAAATTCGATATTCAGCAAAGTGTAAAAATATTTCTTTAGGAAAATAAAAAAATTCTTTAAAATTATATCTTTTATGATAAAATCTATAGAATAGTTCTTGAGATATACGGCTTTAAAAATATGACGGGCGATCATTTCCCAGAAAACGTTTTATCTATTGCTTGCAAGAGAAGAAATATTTTACAAAACGACGCTCTATCTTTTTTTCCTCGACTTATTTAATTTCAACTACCGCTTGCTGAATTGCCTCTTGCTCTCTTTTTTCACCCGAATTTTTTTCTTTCGAAAATTGATTACTTTTATTATCAACGATTCGGTATAAAAAAATATATTGCACCAATATATGATATTGGTATTTATTTTTATGTTTAGGAAAACATCTTTAACATGTATACGATATGCAACATTACTTTATTATATTTTTACATCTGTGTTAATGAAATGTACGAGTTCGGATAAATGCATTTTTATTCAAGTTATAAGACAAAACAGTAAGATATTTAACTGACAATTAAAAGAAAAATCGACATAGGTTATTTTTAAAATCGTCACATTAAAGTAGTAGTTTGAGTAATGAGTGTAGTTTTAGACTAAGAAGAATACGCCAAACACAGTAACGAACAAACATCACAAAACGATTAGACCCAGGTTTCCTTGTAAATTCTAGTAAATTCGATATTCATCAAAAACTGTTATATTTACAGAAAAGTGTAAATAATCTTTCTTTAAGTAAATAAAATTTGCAATAAAATTATACCTTTTATAACAAATATTTTAAGTAGTTCTTGAGATATATGGCTTTAAAAGTGTGATGTGCGGCCATTTTGAAAACGCCACTGCAAGTGTTATATTGATTTTTCAGCTTGTCGCCCGCTGAATTTTTTGTCTTATATATGTATTTAATCACTCCCCAACGTTTGGTGCTTTTGATTCAGAAATAAAATATTTGTACGCTTGTTCCACGTACAAAACGTTTTATATATTGCAAAGAGAAGAAATACCCTTACAAAAACGACGATCTATCTTTTCCCCCGATTTAATACATTTCAGCTACCGCTTGCCAAATAGACTCTTGCTCTGCTTTTACTCTTAAAGTTTTTAAGTGTGCAGTTAGTTAGTTTACTCATATCGTCATTTTGGAAGTCCGTGGAATTTTAAAGGAAGGAATATATAGTCAGTGGCGGCGATTCGGGGGGCATGGGGAGGGGGGGGGGGGGGGGGGGGCGGATGCCCCCGCATTTTTTTCGAATGCTTTTTTTATTGCAATTTCTCCTTTTTTAATATTGCACTTTTTAAAATAACCCCCCCCCCACACACACACACTTTTACAGACAATGGTTGCAAACACATTCCGCCCCTAGAACATTTTTGTACTACGTGGGGACAAGGGGAGTCGTCCGCAACTGCAGTATACGATTCCGTTCTTATAAATCTCCGTAGAATTATTTCATGGGGATAAATAGCATATCATTATGTAAAGGAACAGCAGCCGCGTCCTCCCCTTTCCCCACACGTCATATTTACTTTTGATCTTGCCCCCGCACTTTTAGGACCCAATCGCCGCCACTGTATATAGTATGTGGTATGGATGGAGATTATATATATATATATATATATATATATATATATATATTGTCTGAAGGTATTTTGTCTGAAAATATGGCCAAGAGCTTTTACGACGAGACGAGAGCCGCCAAGATGGCCGCCATAATCATAATTCGTTATTTTTTTTAAATACCCCTTATTTAATGTGGTCTTTAGGATAATTGGTTTAGAGATTTTTATTTATAATAATATATTATGTAAAAAAGATAATTATAGTTGGTTGTTAGTGATATATTTTATATATCTTAACAGTTTAATGAAAATAGTTTCAAGAATAAAATTTCCAACTGAATATGTAGTAATGAATGTGTTTATGAAATATGAGTAAATAAATGTACTTCTTATCCTTTAAAACATTATCCTCACCTCCAAAAATATAAAATACACATGTATATTAAATATTCTAGTGTACCGTAACTTGGGGTGGTTACTTGGACCCAAAACAAAAAACAAAAAAATTAAATCACATCCGGGTTTGCTAGCAATAAAAGTTCTTCCCGTCTCTTTATACGGCATAATCCAAACAGTTCATGGACCTCGGGGGCCTGAGGTGTTGCTTTCAAGATATATAGAGAGTAAATATAACTATGTGTTTATTTTAAGAACTGTTTTAAATAATTGTGTGATGTGTATGGAGTGAATTTATTCATTGGAGAGTAAATAGGAAAGCATAGTTGAGGAAAAATTATTAATTCTAGTAAATTCGATATTAATCAAAACCTGTTGTACCTACAGCAAAGTGTAAATTATTTTTCAGTAAGAAAATTAAATTTGCTTTAAAATGATATCTTTTTATAACAAAATCTATTGAGTATTGCTTGAGATATACGGCTTTAAAAGTGCGAAGCGGCCATTTTGAAAACGCCACTGTAAGTGGCGTAATGATTTCTCAGTTTGTCTCCCGTGAATTTTTTGTCTTATATATGTATTTAGTCATCCTCTAAAGTATGGTGCTAGGGTCCAGAGTTGAAATATTTTACGCTTGTTCCAGGTACTAGAAAACGTTTTATCTATTACAAGAGAAGAAATATTTTACAAAAGGACGCTCTATCTTTTTTTCCGATTTAATTCATTTCAACTGGCGCTTGCCGAATAGACTCTTGCTCTCTGTTTACTCTTAGAAGTTTTTTAGTGTTACAGTTGTTTGGGATCCGTAGGATGTTTTAGGAAGGATGATAATATGTATTGGGTTGGAGGGAAAGTTCTGTCGTATTTTAAAGAAAATATTTGAATTCATTTATACAATTATGTGTTTAATATTAATCAATTATATATGCTCCGTTATTTGTTACAACATGTTGCCATCTTTCAGGTAACCTGTGAATTCCTGTTTTGTAGAAGTTCTCATCCTTGGAGTTAAAATAGTCAGCAACTGTCTTAGAAACACTTTCAAAAGACGTTAATTTATTTCCCGTTAGTTAATTTTGCAGAAAGATGTTTTTCTCTTAATATTCTCGTAAAGAATCCACTTTTCATCTCCAGTAACCAGCCTGTCCAAAAACGGCTCCACATTGTGTCTAATCAGATGTGATGAACACATTCTTACACGATCAGACAAATTCTTTTCCGTTAATTCATGTGGAACCCAAACACTTTGCTTTAACACAAACCCAACAGATTTAATGTGATCTCCAACAGTTGTATGATGAATGCCAAACTCTTCTACAATTTCTCGACTTGTTAAATGTGGATTATTTTTCAACATGGATCGCAAAACATCATTATCTATCTTACATGGTCGTCCAGATCGATCACTTTCTTTGAGGCTCAGATCCCCGGAACGAAATTTGCTAAACCATCTTTGACAAGTACGAACATTTACAATATCTTTTCCAAATACCGCACATAAATTTTTACATGCAACCGATGCATTGCTTCCTTTTTGGAATTCATATAAAATGCAGTGTCGTAAATGCACTTTATCTACTGACATGTTTTTCACTTTAAATATCACACGTAAATGATGAACGGTAAAAAAGGGCACCTTTTATATTATACAGCAGCTAAAAAAACAAAACAAAAAATCCTATTGACTCACTAGCCATATGTTTTTTTTATTTACAAGAAAAATCACCTGCCTATTTAAAATACGACAGAACTTTCCCTCCAACCCAATAGTATAAATTAATGTTCTGTCTGAAAATGTGGCTGTGAGCCGCTATGCCGTCGTAACTCCAAGATGGCAGCCAGAAACAAAATTCGAATAAGTTTTAAAATATTTATTTAGAATAATATTATATTATGTAAAAGAAATAATTATAATTGGTCCTTAGAGACATTTTTTATATATCCAACAGTTTCAGGGGAAATGTTTCATGAGTAACATTTTCAACTGAATATTAGTAATGAATGTATTAGGTATGAATAAAAGTATTTTTTATCCTTTAAAACATTATCACCACACAATTGTACATTATATTATCTGGGGTATCGTAACTTGTTGTTACTTGGACACACAAAAAAATTGTTTAAATCACATCTGAGTCTGCTATTAATAAAATATAGGCATGATTCACTATCTCTCCAACAGATCAAATATTGGCACTAGTTTGTGCCTGATAAAACAACGTTCCATCTCTTCCCGTACTTTTCTACGGCATAATCCAAACAGTTCATGGGCCTCGGAGGCCTAAGGTGTCAAGATATATATAACTATTTGTTGGTATTAAGAACTGTTTGAAATAATTGTATTATATGTATGGAGTCAATTTATCATTGGAGAGTAAATAAATAGGAAAGCATAGTTGAGGAAAAATGATTAATTCTAATGATTCGATATTAATCAAAACCTGTTACACTTACAGCAAAACATAAATTAACTTTCTTTAAAAAAATAAAATGTGCTTTAAAATGATACCTTTTATAATAAAATCTATTTAGTAGTTCTTGAGATAGATATATATGGGAACGTCCACCAAAAATGAAACTTTTTACTGAAATGAAAATTTTAACCAAACTGCAAGTGTGGTATATCAATTTAATCCTAGAAAGTTGCTGGATATGAATTTGTAATGTATTATTTCATAAGAATAATAGTCTGCAGTGAAATTGTTCTGAAAGTTGACTTATTTCTTCACTTTTATTGGGGCCAAAAATGTCACTTCGATAATTGTATATTATTTTCTTAATTTTGTTCATTAATTGAAATCATTATATATACAAATTCATAATCCATTTACATATTTATCATATATATATAATTGAAATATTTTAGATTAGCTTTTGAATAAAATTTTAACTCTATTTAATAGTGACGTTTAATTGTCACAAGAGTAACAAAAAACATATAAAAGTTTTAAATTTGTAAAAACTACTTAACATTTTTACTTGAAACCTTTTAATCTCTGATTTGGTGGAATAAGACATATTTTACACCATTTATTTTTTGTGTGTCATGCATAGAACATCCTCTGTTGTGTTGTCACAAGAGTAACAAATGACTGTGTCACAAGAGTAACGCATAACATTTCTGGCAAGTAAATCAAATAGGTTGTCTTTAGACCAAAACAAAAACAATATTTTAAGTTTATTTGGCTTTGCCCTTTTAAGAATAAGTTCTTGAGTAGTTTTTCCATAATTAATTATATTGATAATTAATTACATAATTTATTTAAAACAAATTAAATTGTATTCATTCATGTTTTTAAAATGAATGAACTTAATTTTTTATTTACTTTAAAATTACAGAACAATTATGACAGCAGGTCCTCAGAATGTGTGTATTTGTGGTTTTCATAAAAACTTTCAAAGTAATTCATAGGACAGTTGCAGATTTATTTTCTCCATTCCTAAAGATTTATTGATTTAGAGTGCTGTGCAGGCCCGTTGCACCGGGGGGAGCACGGCCCCACTATAATCTGGAAATCCTGAAAGTTGGGAATTTCTACTTCTAAAAATCCCCAATTTGAGAAAATTTATGCCTGAAGAAAATTAATATTATTAGCAAATGAAAGCTAGGGCAGATTAGAAATGGCCTAACTTGTACCATTACATTTAAATTAGACCTCAGAACGGACATTGCATTGGAATATGGGTGCAATAAATCAATTCTTGTGAGAGAACTGTTTAATGTTACCTAAAATGTATATAAAAAAAGATGAAAAATGCTGATAAGTTGGAACTGGGAATTTTCAGCACTGTTGAGTTGGGAATTTCGAATCGTTAAGTTGGGAAATTTGTTGTTTCAATTTTGTTATGTCGCTGGTGCTTTGATTCTTTACTTGAATATTGGTAGACATTCAGAATGTGCATTTTGAAAAGATATCATAGAACGACTATATACAGATTTTCTGTAAATGTGTTTGCACAATATTTTAATGCAGCATCTCCAAGAAAATACATCGGTCAAAAGTGTATCCAGTTTTTTTTATGGTTGCACAGGCAATTTAAACAAATATAATTTTGTAAACATGTCAGCACTTAAATATTAACAGTTTTCATGGACATTTTTTTTTTTCAACAGCTTATGATACGAGTGCTGTAGATGGAATCGGTGCTGTTTTTCTTTTTTTAAGTGATTTCTATGAAATGAAGTGCATGGTTAGCAGCAATTATACAAAAAGCTGCTGATTTTGCAGAACTTGTTCATGGTGCAACAAAGGTAAACATACTTTATGTACCAAATGAAGAAATCATAGCCAAAGAATTCATTTGCGTATTACTCTTGGAGAAATTGTATAGTGAAGGGCACACAAAAACACACTTTGTCGAAGCTACCAAAAATGCCACTATCTACCATTGACCATAACACACGATAATTCCTACAAAAAGTTCATATTTTATAAAGGAAACAGCAATAAAACTGCAAGTGAAACCGATGATGAAGACGAAGAGCAATTCTGCTCAGTAACAGAACGCAAAGGAGCCGAAAAATTGCAATATAACCAGTAGGTGAATGTAAACTGTTGTGGTCCGTTAATTCTACCAGCATATGATGAATATCAAATAAGGTGCTTTAATACACACAAAAATAAAAAGAATTCAAAAGTTTGAACCTTATGGTCATGCTATTTGATACAAAAGAAACCAAATTGTGGCTAATTTTGTTGCTCTTATATTTGTAAAATATTTTTTTAGTAAACTATTTTTTAATATAATAATTCTATACCCTTTTAAGCTATTTTAGACTCCTATCAATGTTTAAAACTGTTGTATATTAAAAAAATTGAGAATTAGTTCATATATTAATGATTTTTTGAGGTTTTTAAGCAGAAATTCAATTGTGGACAAAATGTCACAAGAGTAACGCTTAGCCTTTTACTTAAAACAATGCCATTAATTCAGATTTTGTCAAAGAGATTCAAAAGTTTTTCCCTTTTGAAGAGATATAATTGCTCTATTAGATGTGTAAATTTGAGTTTTGTATTCTCATATAATTCACAGGAATTCTACCTTAAAAACACTTTTTGTATTTTGCCTTTTCCAGTGGTCACAAGAGTAACAAAATTTTGATTTATTTCCTAGACATCAAAAATATACTAAATTACATATTAGATATGTTTTATGAAGCGGAATGACATAAACTTTTAAATAGTAATTTTGAATTTTAGCCTAAATATGTTTAGTATTGTAAAAAATGTACGTTTTTATGAAAAATTTCTCTGACCGTCACAAGAGTAACAATGGACGTTCCCATATACGGCTTTAAAAGTGTGAAGGGCGGCCATTTTGAAAACGCCATGCAAGTGGTATAACGATTTCTATCTTATACCCCGGTGAATTTTTAGTCTTATTTATGTATTTAATCATTCCCCAAAGTATGGTGCTAGGATCTAGAAATGAAATATTTTTACACTTGTTCCACGTACTAGAAAACGTTTTGTCTATATTACAGAAGAAGAAATGCTTTAGAAAGTGACGCTCTATCTTTTCCCCCGACTTGATACACTTCAACTGCCGCTTGCTGAATAGACTCTTTCTCTCCTTACTCCTGAAGTTTTTAGCAATGTTGTCATTTGCGGATCCTTTGTGAAACTTGTTTTTAAACGAAAGAATCTCGTTTTTGGTTATGGATAAACCTCAGAGCATGTATGGATAAGATGGACAGCTTATTAGCTATATAATCAATCACGTACCAATAGGGTGTTTGTATGAAAACGTGGTCGAGAGCTATGACATCATAACTCCAAGATGGCCGGTTTTGAGAAAATTAGTTAAGATATTTTTATTTATAATCTCTCTATTTTAAAAAAAAGTAAGCCCTAGGGGGAAAAAGTCGGCCCTAGGGGGAATTTTCAGTTCTTTCAATGTTATTCAGATCGTATCTCAAAATGTTAAAGTCCTAAAATTACGAAATTAAGTGAATTTGTTAAGAAATGTTTGATAAATAAGAAGAATATATTTTTGTTTCAATACTGTTATTAGTTTATAAGTTATTTAATATTAAAGTCGTCGTTGATAAAATTTCGCTTACAAGTAATTTTGTCCGTCGAGTTTCTGAAACACTATTAAGAGGAGAGATCCAATTTTTTAGGGAGTGTACAAATAGGTTTGAACTGGAAATCCAAGTAAGCATTTTTTAAAATTCGAATTAGTTTTGGATTTATAAATTTTTTAAACCTTTGAACACGCTCCACTTTTTGAAGTTTTTTCGCCCTCATTTTTGAAACGTGATTTCTAAATTGCTATAAGTCATTTAAAATTACATATTTTCTTATTAAAAAAATATATTAATGTTCGTTAAAACTTCATCTTTCCGATGTTATAAAGATTATAGTTCTATCTTTACAATTAAATTAGATGTGGTCAATTAAGATAGGTATAAAAAATAGTGAAGAAAGGAAAAATGTCGGATATTTCGAGAAAATTTTAATTTGCGAATTTTTGTCTCATTGTTCCGCTTGCATCTCAAAAAGTAAATGTCCTAAAATTATGAAATTATGCCAGTTTATTAAGAAATGTTTGGGTAATAAGATGAATATATTTGTTTTTCAATACGATCAGTATATTAGACGTTATTTTATGTTAAAGTCATGATTTTAGAAAATTTTGAAAACAATTCATACATTTTTGTATACTTGTCTCCAATTTTCAACAAAAAAATAAATAAAAAATTAGGGGTATAGATTAAACTATTGGCTACAAATGATCCAGAGCGTTTGTCAAATTTCGATTTAGTTTTGTAGTTATAAATTTTTAAATAATTGACGAAATGTCTGAAATAATCGTCAATTTTACGCGTAAAATTTTAAGGGATAAATTAAAACTGCTCTAAGTAGTTCAAAAATATACTTTTTTCCCGTTAAAAAAATATAGTTATAATCTCTAAAAAAATCTATAAAAAAATATAGTTATAAAAATATAGTAATAAAATCTCCCTTTCTTGAATGGTATCAATACTGAAATTCTATCTTAAAAAATAAATTAGATGTAACTATTTATGTGAAGTACTATAATTATTATTAAAAGATATTTCGGAGCAAAATGCCAACATGTATGTAAATCTAAATCCTGTAGCTTATTATATATTTTAACGGGAAATTATTATTAACGCCAATTCTCAATAATCTTACTTTATATAAATAAAAGTTGGCGAATTAGACTTATTTAAGATTGGCGCGTTTATGCTACTGTTTGTTTACACATGTTTCGCTTTTCAATGAGTAGAAACAATTGCGTTGAAGCAGTTGAGATTTTCCAGTTATCCAGGGGGGGGGGGAGGGGGGGGGGCTGTAAACTTTTATACCTTAAAAGTTGGGAATTTCGAGTTTTAAAAATCCCTGAGTTGGGAAAATTTATGCCTCAGGAAAGTTAATATTATTAGCAAATGAAAGCGATGGAAGACTAGAAATTGCCCAGCTTGTATTAAGATGAAACTTAAATTAGACCTCAAAACAGAACACTGCATTGGAACATGCGTGCAATAAATCAATGCTTTCGAGATAACTGTTTAATATTACCTATAAAAAAGCTGACAAATGTCTATAAGTTGGAACTGGGAATTTTTTTAGCACTGTTGCGTTTTGAATTTCGAATCGTTAAGTGTGGTCTGGTTAATCAACGTCGCACTAGAGCTGCACATTGAACTACTGGCGTTGGTTCGAACAAAGCGTCCTTGATTGGTTATTGGTACGTATTTACTTACTACATCAAGGACGCTTTGGTTCGAGGCCTTTCTTGAAGAATAGACCCGGGAACGATGTCTCATATTTTTAACAATGGTCAGATAACGAGGACAACACTAGAGTTGGTACCTGACGTCCTTAAGTTGGGAATTTTGAATCGTTCACTTTCGGAATTTCGGATCGTTAAGTTGGGAAATTTCTTGTCTCAACATCCCAAAAATAAATTTGTGTGACGGCACTGCCAGTAATAATTTATATAACTAAAAAAAGTATTGTTGTTAGGACACATTGTCATTGTCTACAGTGTATGAAGCCGGTATTGTTTGCGAAGCAAACTAAAGAGGATTGCGTAGCAATCCTCCGGCGGTTGGCGAAGCGTTAGCGGAGCAGGGGGCGGAGCCCCCTAGTAATATATATTAACGTAAAAAAGTTGATTATAGGTGGTTGTTAGTGATACTTTTCATGACAAAAATTTTCAACTTAATATGTAGTAATTAATGTATTAGGTATGAAAAAATGTATTTCTTATTCTTTAAAACATTATTCCCACCACCAAAAAAATTAAACACAATTGTATATTAAATTATCTAGGGTACCGTAACTTGGGGTTACTTGGATCAAATTTTTTTTTAATCACATATGTGTCTGCTATCTATAAAATGATTCACTATCTCTGCAACAGATATTGACACTAGCTAGTGCCTGAGTCACTAAACTACTTTCCTGTCCTTCCCGTCTTTTCTAGTACATATTATGTTGCTTTGAATAAAACACGAATATGTGTGAACTCTTCACTTTTTTACACACTGCTGTCACATGCAAGGTAATGAGAAAATTATAGTTCATATATAGATAGCCCTTAAGAAAATAACAGTAGTTTTAGCTAGATAGAGAACCACTTAACACAGTAAAATTTGTAGTGAGTGTGCTGATAAACTAAAAGTGGTTTTACTTGGATACAGCTAGGAAGAATTTGTACATGTTCAATTCTACATATTAAAATTTCACTGTAAAAATAATTAATAGTAATTTTCGCCATCTTTGATTGCATGGCACCGACCAAAAAGAAATGGCCTATAGTAAAGGATATTTTGTATTACAAGTGATGCTATATGCATAATTTTTTCAAAATTATTGTAGGGATGGCTCTAATTTTTAATCAAATGCATGTACTTTATGGAAGTTGAATCAGTTTTTCAAAATATTTATAGGAGAGGGGAGGGGGGGGCCCCAAGCCCATGGACCCAGTACAAGTTTACGCCTATGAATAGTGAGATATTTGAATGACAATTAGTACCACCAAAACTAATTAAAAGAGGGTTGTTTAAAGCTCCAATGTAAAGTTGCATTTTTATCCTATATTGTTATCCTAAATTGTTAGAAAGATATAAAGGGGCGAAAAATAGGCAGAAGAAATGTTAAAAAGGTGTGTCAAAAGAATAGGAAGTAAGATAATTGAATTGTAATAACTCAGTTCACATTTAAGCAATCGACTTAAAATAATGTGGAAAATCATCTTCTGAAAAACTATTTTAAGTGTGTCAGGTCGCTCTGTTAAAATGGCGTGAACAGAAGCTGAGATTAGCAATATTAAATGACACTGCTCAGTTTCGAGAAAGTACTGTTACTTAAATTTGAGTACGTCATCGCTCATTTACGATGCAATTGTACTCAAAGAAAAAGAGTAGGTTCAGATACACATTTGTAAGTACCTTTTTTTTACAGTGTGTAAAGTGGTTATAACCCCGCCCCCTTTAAGTATATCTGAAGGGTCCGGGGGTGAGTATAAACATTACATGATTCACATTCAGCCCAAACGAAATTGAAGTCCAAAACTCACTTTCAGCACGAGCACCCCAGTGTCCGGGGAGTCCGGCTGCGCGAACAGCACGATCTCCGGCTTCCTGAAGACGACGGACAGCGAGAGAGCGCGCGGGTCATCCCCGCTCACTGTAGACAAGTAGCCGCTCGTGCAGTCCGATGGGAGACGACGTCGTACCTCGTCGTCGTCGTCCAGGAAGGCGCTCGTGCTGGGCAGGCGGCTGCCGGGGAGCGCTTCCGAGACGAACTTCGTCAGTCCGAGCAGGTAGGAGACGGAGACATTCAGACGGATCTTCTCCACCACTGCGTCCACTGTAAAAGTAAAACGGATGCCGTTAACTCTTTAACTCCTGAGTTTTTTTGTCGTGGTAAGAAATAAATCTTCTAATTCTTACCACGACAAATAATTCTCTTACGCGGTGACCACGTAATTCTCTTACGCGGTGATTGATAAACGCTGTTTGTCTGTATGCGGAATGGCAACAGTTTCTTTGTTTACAAAATTCTGCTGCGCCCGAATGTTTATTTTGTCATTATGTAAGCCATTTTGGCGATTAACACCTTCAATTCATTGGTAAATAATTATTTTGATGATGGCAGCTTAAATTAGGAAGAATATAAGCCTTATTAAATTAAAAAATAGGAAGTTTTGAAAAACGCTTTTCAAACTTTAAATAAAGGAAAATTGAGGTGGCGCCATCTGTTGGCAATTTTGACAACTAGATTTCTATGAGCCTCATTTTTTATGACGTATAAACTCAGTAAATTACACACTTCTGGTACGCAAGATTTATGGAAAACTTAACGTCAATTATGGCCAAAACAAACTACCAATAAGGTTAGACATTTAACTGAAACGCGGGAATAGTGTGAAAAAACGTGGAATATAATAATAAATATAGGTAGGCTTGCCAGTGGTACCATTGTTTTCATTTGTAGTTAAAAAGAAATTTGTTTAAAGGATTTTGTATTGACTTACATGTCGAAAAAATGTAGTGATGCCAAGATGAATATTAATTTAAATTTACAATTTCAACTTTTAAAGTTTTTAGTAATATAATTAAAAAAGTATTGTTACTAGGACACATTGTTATTACCTTTAGCGTGCAAAGCGAGAAGTGGTTTGCGAAGCCAACCTATGAGGATTGCATTGCAATCCTTCGGGGGTTAGCGGGGCGTTAGTCTTTTAAATTCTATTTTTAAGTCATCTAAATATGTCACCTCGTTTTTTACAGCATTTTTGGATCACTTATTTGGAAAATTTAAAGCAGCAATGGAGCGTCATAAAAGATCTGTGGAAGGCACTTCATCTACCCGATACTCACATTTGGGCTTGAGTAATCACTTCATCTTGAGTCCTAGAATATAGCGTAGCTTGCCCAAGGTCCCCGGTTTGGTTCTCTGACAAGTGAACAGTGCTACATTGGTGACTTCAGAACCAGAACCGGATTTATACATAGACTGCAGACTAGGGTCCAACACCACAGACCAAAAATATTGTAGATTACTAAAATTATAAGTGCCTAAAACTCCAAATTTGTGACAACGACCTGTTTGAAAATAAATCACTCAAACGAAAAGACAAAATAAAATTATCAATACCAAACAAGTTTTTTTTAGTGGACCAGGGGGCTCCGCCAACCCCCGGATGATTGCTACGCAATCCTCTTTAGTTTGCTTCGCAAACCAATACCGGCTTCATACACTGTAGACAATGACAATGTGTCCTAACAACAATATTTTTTTAGTTATATAAATTATTACTGGCAGTACCGTCACACAAATTTACACTATGTTGAGACAAGAAATTTCCCAACTTAACGATCCGAAATTCCGAACTTGAACGATTTAAAATTCCCAAAATTGTGTTCGAAATTTCCTAATATTATGACTTTAACATAAAATAACGTCTAATATACTGATCGTATTGAAAAACAAATATATTCACCTTATTTCCCAAACATTTTTTAATAAGCTGGCATAATTTCATAATTTTAGGACATTTACCTTTTGAGATGCAAGCGGAACAATGGGACAAAAAGTCTCAAATTAAAATTTGCTCAAAATATCCGACATTTTTATCCTTATTCGCTATTTTGTATACCTATCTTAAGTGACCATATCTAATTTAATTGTAAAGATAGAAATATAATCTTTATAACATCAGAAAGAGGAAGTTTTAGCGAACATTAATATATTTTTTTGAATAATAAAATACGTAATTTTGAATAACTTATAGCAATTTAGAAATCACGTTTAAAAAATGGGGGTGAAAAAACTTCAAAAAGTGGAGCGTGTTTAAATGTTTAAAAAATTTATAAATCCAAAACTAATTCGAATTTAAAAAAATTCTTACTTGGATTTCCAGTTTAAACCTATTTGTACACTTCCTAAAAAAATTGGATCTCTTCTTTTAATAGTGTTTCAGGAACTCGACGGACAAAATTACTTGTAAGCGAAATTTTATCAACGACGACTTTAATATTAAATTACTTATAAACTAATAACAGTATTGAAACAAAAATATATTCTTCTTATTTATCAAACATTTCTTAACAAATTCATTTAATTTCGTAATTTTAGGACTTTTACATTTTGAGATACGATCTGAATAACACTGAAAGAACTGAAAATTCCCCCTAGGGCTTACTTTTTTTTAAAATAGAGAGATAACTCGTTAATTGTGAAGTGATGGGCATGTATGCTGTT
This sequence comes from Troglohyphantes excavatus, assembly GCA_963932185.1. Taxonomy (NCBI): domain Eukaryota; kingdom Metazoa; phylum Arthropoda; class Arachnida; order Araneae; family Linyphiidae; genus Troglohyphantes; species Troglohyphantes excavatus. The sequence goes on along the minus strand of OZ010673.1, from coordinate 70,285,100 downwards.
TTGTGTGCAAACTTCTCTTTCAAAAACGCACACAATTTACACTTGTAAGATATTGTTATTGGAAAAATATTGCTCATTGAAGAATGTTGCTTTCGAAATGTCCTGTTACCAATGTGAAAATAACATTTTCAATATATTTATTTATGGTGGTTATCAAAAGTAAAGATAAAAGGTCATTTTCTAAGTTGAAATTTATTAAAAATAGGTTTCGATCCGAACCACTATATCAGAAATTTTGCAATAATAAAATAATCTTTCTAAAAAAAAGGAAAACCGACTTTAAGAAAAATGCGCAAAAAAGTAAAAAATAATTTTTAATTTTACGAATGAGTTGAAAAAATTGAATTATTGAATATAAATTTTATACGTAGTACAACTTTTTGAAATCGGCGCCAAAATTTAGGTATGATTTTTGTAAATTAGCACCAACTTCCAAAAGTTGTACTACGTATAAAATTAAAAATTATTTTTTACTTTTTAGCGCTTTTTTCTTAAAGTCGGTTTTCCTTTTTTTTAGAAAGATTATTTTATTTTTCCCTTTTTAGTTTTTAATTTAGCAGGGGGCTTCGCCCCCTATTCACCAAGAAATTCTAGTAGCAACTTGTGCTCAACAATGTATATTTTAAAACAATCCATAACAAAGCCAATAAATGCATGTTAAACGAAATGTCATTGTTGTACAACTTCCGTTAAACAATGAAAATATTTTGAAATCGGATAAATTGCTTAAAACAAATCCGGTTAATCGACATTTCCGGATATATAACAGCCGGATAACCTATTATTATTTTGAAGATTTTGCCTAAGTGGATTTTTCTCTATCCAACAAAAAAAGAATTTTCGAAATCGGACGAATTTTTTTTTAAAACGGTTCGGTTAATTGAGAAATCCGGATAGTTAAATACCGGATAACCGGATATTTTTTTCAAATTGCTCCCCTTTGAAACATCCCCTATCCAACAAAAAAAGAATTGTCCAAATATCTGAAGTAGAATCGAAATCCCGCGCGCACATACATAAAAAAAAAAAAAAAATACATAAAAGTCGAATCTATAACCTCTCGACTTGGCGGGCGTTGGCGGTTTTAATTTAAAATGTCTGGCTGTTTTATTTTGGAGGTTTTTTTTTTAGTTTTGGTGGGTGCGCTGGGCAGTCGGTTAAAAACAGTGGACCCCGATTTCATAGAACTCAAAAATGTTTTATTTGCAGTTCTGCTAAATCCTGGCTGGAAAAGTCGAGTAAGTCTGACTTTGACTTTCACCACAATTACTCAAATTAGTATGGTTCCAATTGGCAAAACTGCGCCTGAGAGTGTTAATATAGTTTTAGATACACGTAAAATTATTTTAAGTATGTAAAGACCCACCTGCTGCATCTCCATTTCCTGTCTTGCGGTATGTAAGATCAACCATGGGCGGCATGCTCAGGCTGATTCCGCAGACACCTGTTGTGCCTAATGCATCACCGCTGTACGACTGGAATATTCTAGAAGAAAAACATAAAAAGTATTACTTACAAAAAAAAATTATTATTTTTCTGTACGCATAAATAATTAAACTTTTGCTAATGATCATTCCAAAAAAAAAAAACTACTGATTAAACTTTAAAACCCACTGACGCTTACACGATTTTTGGAATTGACGACATGGGTACAAGAACAACGCAGCTCCAGTTTTCAAAATTGATCAGGAAGGACGACTTACGTTTCTTGCATCGCATCGTATAATACAAAATTACAGCTCATTTTCCTTTATATCTGCATTGTAAAAATGGTGCTCAAAAATGAGTACATGAACGTACTCTTTTTTTTAGTACAATTGCATCGCAAATAAGCGATGACGTACTCCAATCGAACTTTCACAAATATTTGCAGTGTGACTTAATACTGCTAATCTCAGCTTCTGTTCCAGCCAGCTTAACCATGCGACCTGACAAATTTAAAATAGTTGGTCAGAAGATGTTTTTCCACAGTATTTGATGTCGATTGTTAAATTGGAAACGGAGTTATTACGATTCAATGATCTTACTTCCCATTCTTTTGACACTCCTTTTTAAAATTATTTCTGTTTATAATTTATTCATGTCGCCCTGGTAGCTTCCCGAACAAGACTCTAGACAGCGGTGCCTGTGGATCCCGGTTCGATTCCCGGTAAGTGGTTGTATCTGTCGATATGAAAGCAGCCTATGTAGGCTAGCATCTGCTCTTTTTATCCATTTTTACCAATTGTACTCATTTTTAAGTGCATGTCTTTTTCAAAATTGAGACATATATTCGGAGCCATGATAAGAAGCATCGAATGTATTCAAAAATGTGTAATTTTGCTGATTTTTGAATACCTATTTTTAACAGTGTTTATAGTCATTTCTTAGAGCTTGATTGTTTCATGCACCAATCGAGGGAAGATCTTTTTCTTTTCTTGATTGAGTGGTTGGTTGGAAAATCGCCGCACTAGAGCTGCACAGTGAGATATTCTTTATAGGACTAAATAAAAACTTGTAAATTAGAAAAAAGTGGAGCTGTCTGGTACTTGCACCCGCTTTTTCAATTGTAAAGTTGTTTTCACCGCACCGGGGCATGCTATTTTTATTATATTTTTTCTATTTGTTAATCAATTGTAAAGAAATAGCTTTTAAGTTGTACCTCAAACCTTTAAATTAAAAAAATATTGTCAAATTGAGCATTTTTATAAATTTTAAAATTGCGTGCCTCGCTTGAAAAACTAGAGATCCCTGAACGTTATATCACGTCCATTAATTGGAGTAACGTGTATAAAAAAAATTAAGTATACAAAATCGTCCGTTTCTATAGCAGCCGTTAAACTGGCGCGGGGTTTTCTGTTGGCGGTAGGACAATAGTAAACTCTATAGAAACTTTTCGCGTTTTTAGGGACTTTATATATTAACTTACTTTCTGAGCGATGAATGTTTTGGAGCTCGCAGGTCAATAAGCGTCGCCGCTTGGCACGCACACTTCAACTCCAGGGCTTTGTCGTTCGTGGTTTCCAACGACAAACTGGCCTCGTCCAAAGTGAAACTGGTCAGGGCCTGGTCTGGGTCCCGGACGCTACTGGAACGCTGGAAACGAGATCACAAACATGACATAAAGCCACCACACTGAAATTACGTCAAACATTGAACTTTAAACGCTTTAATATGATCTCATTCTTCACTACGTCTATTATTATTTTAGATATGTGCCATTTTTTGTAATTCTTCCAAGCTTTTTTGTTTCATATCAAAGTGAATAAAATAACATTTATTAAAAATTAGAAAAACCGACTTCAAGAAAAATGTGCTAAAAAGTAAAAAATAATTTTTAATTTAACGAACCAGTTTGAAAAATTTCATTATTTAATATCAATTTTATGCTTATTAGAACTTTGTGAAATCGGCACGAATATTTAGGTACGTTTTTTCTAAATTGGGTCCAACTTCAAAAAGTTGTAATAAGCATAACATTCATATTAAATAGTTCAATTTTTTCAACTTGTTTGTAAAATTAAAAAATGCTATTTACTTTTTAGCGCATTTTATTGAAAGTCGGTTTTCCTTTTTTTTAAAAACGATTTTATTTTCACTTTTTTGTTTTTAATTTAGCAGCGGACTTCGTGTCTGCTATTATTCATCATGTAATTTAAGTAACAACTTGTGCTCACATTTTGTCTCGACTATGTATATTGTCTCAACTATGCATATTGTCTCAACTATGTATATTGTCTCAACTATGTATATTGTCTCAACTATGTATATTGTCTCTATCCATGCCAATAAATGCAGGATAAACATAATGTCATTGTTGGAATTGGAGAAACTAATAATAAAAAGTCCGGTTAATCGATATTTCCGGATATATAACTGCCGAATAATGGATTATTTTTTGTAGTTTATGCCAAAGTGGATATTTTTCTACCCAACAAAAAAGGAATTTTCAAAATCGGACAATTTTTTTTCAAACCGTCCGGTTAAATGAGAATTTCGGATAGTTAAATGCTGGATAACCGGATATTTTTTTTTCAATATGATCCCAAGTGAGACATCCCTTATCCAACAACAAAAAGAATTTTCCTAAAATTTGAATTGGAACAGAAATCTTGCGCGAATATACATAACTTTTTTTTAAATACATAACAATCGAATTGATAACCTCTCCTTTTATCGCGCTTTTGCAGTCTTGGTAGGCATGCGTCTCAGTCGGTTAACAAGCGAAACGAGCTTAGGAACTCAAGATTTAAAGAGAGCAAGAGGCTATTCCGCAAGCGGTAGCTGAAATGATTTCAGTCGGGGAAAAAAGATAGAGCGTCGTTTTTTAAAGCATTTCTTCTACAATATAATAGATAAAAAAAAATTCTAGTACGTGGAACAAGCTTAAAAATATTTAATTTCTGGACCCTAGCACCAAACTTTGGGGAATGATTAAATACATATATAAGACTAAAAATTCACCGGGGTTGGGTTGATTTGGTTTGGTTTGGTTTGTTTAATTAACGTTGCAGTAGAACTGCACAGTGGGCTATTGGCGACGGTTCGGGGCCTATCTCAAAGGAAAGACACGGGAACGATACCTCGTATTTTTGAACCATGGTCAGATGACGAGGACAACACATGAACTTGCACCCGACGCAACTTCAATAGGCATCAGGACATTGGAACCCGATCATATTTATCGTGCACCAGTCCCGTATACACACCAGTATAATTTGTTGGATGTTCTGGACGACTTTCTAGTATTTTTGTATCGGAGCTGGCAACCCTCCGATCGCAAGATCACCTAATTTTTACTTTTCTTTGTCAAGTCCATCGCACGGATTCGAACCACCAATCCTCTGATTATTAGCTGAACGCCTTGTCCACTGAGCAACTGGGGCTCAAATTCACCGGGGAATAAGCTGAGAAATCGTTACACCACTTGCAGTGGCGTTTTCAAAATGGCCGCCCTTCATACTTTCAAAGTCGTATAATATATCTCAACTTACTACTTAATGGATTTTATTATAAAAAGTATCATTTTAAAGCAAATTTTATTTTCTTAAAGAAAGATAATTTTCACTTTGTTGTAAATACAACAGTTTTTGATTAATATTGAAATTACTAGAATTATTTATTTTTCCACAACTATGCTTTCCTATTTACTCTCCAATGAATAAATTTACCCCATACTTATAATGAAATTATTTAAAACAGTTCTAAAAACAAACAAATAGTTATATATATCGAAAGCAACACCTTAGGCCTACAAGGCCCATGAGCTGTAAGAATGATGCATAGAAAAAATACATAACAGTCCAATTGATAACCTCTCATCTTTTGGCGCGCTTTGGCGGTTTGAATTTAAAATTATTGCCGCTTTTATTTTATAGTTTTGATTAGAACGCTTTTCAGTCGGTTAAAAATGCTTTAATTTGAATAAAAATAGACATTTGTCTGTACATTTTTGGGTTTTATTAAAGCAGGTGTATAAGACACTGATATATTTTTAAGAATGGCATCATCGCTACGCATAATTTTCACTTGGAGAATTATAGGGGCGATAACGTGAACGCATATGCTATTTAAACATTTACCTCTGAAACACACAAACGGTTTGATTTTAAACTTACCACTCTTTGTTTATAAAATGTTTTCACTTTGTTTATAAAATGTTTTCACTTTGTTTATAAAATGTTTTCACTTTGTTTATAAAATGTTTTCACTTTGTTTATAAAATGTTTTCACTTTGTTTATAAAATGTTTTCACTTTGTTTATAAAATGTTTATCATTAGAGTAACATTGAAGCCGACGTCAAGTTCAAAACTGCCTGCATTTTTGTTGCCGATTTTGGATCCGGCAAATTTGTCATGTCGGACTACTTGAAAAAGTTAGAATTGAATAACATTCAATTTGGTGCAGGTGGCATCACCGGCTCCTGGTTTTTCCGGTGTGTGAAAATCTAGACCTACGTGACAAAGTATACATACGGAAACATTGATGCCGACAAATTTGGATACTGGCCCGACTTCCGATTTGTCGATTTCAACACCGGCTTCATTTTCGTTGCAGGTGACGAAACCGGCAAATTTACTGAACGGGACTTTATGAAATAGTTCTCATTTAATAACTTTCATCCGGCATCGGGAGCCCCAGTTGCTCAGTGGATAAGGCGTTGAGCTACTAATCAGAGGATTGGTTGTTCGAATCCGTGCGATGGACTTGACAAAGAAAAGTAAAAAATAGCGATCTTGCGATCGGAGGGTTGCCAGCTTCGCTACAAAAATACTAGAAAGTCGTCCAACATCCTACAAAAGTCGTCGAGAACATCCAACTGTATACAACAAATTATACTGGCGTGTGGAAAAAGCGTGGCGTGTGGATGGAGCGTTAAAACGGGACTAGTGCACGATACATCTGATCGGGGTCCAATGTCCTGACGCCTATTGAGGTTGCGTCGGATGCCAGCTCAGGTGTTGTCCTCGTCATCTGACCACGGTTCAAAAATACGAGGCATCGTTCCCCGGTATTTCCTTCGAGATAGGCCCCGAATCGTCGCCAATAGCCCACTGTGTATCTCTAGTGCGACGTTAATTAAACAAACCATCCGGCATCGGTGTCGGCGCTAGTTTCCCAGGTGAAAAAGCAGCCTAAGTTGACGGCAACGGATGCAATGCTGGACTGGACCACGCAAAAAAGTTCCAGTTGGATAACGTTGCATTCGTTCATCTACGTCGCTCTGTTTTCCTTGTGTGTGAAAAAGCGCCCTAAGGCCGGTTTTTCACATACCAGGAAAACCGGTGCCAGTAAATGACCGGAGCCGGATCCAATGTTACGGTATACAATACCAGACCGGACTACGTGAAAAAGTTGTAATTGGATAACATTGCATCCGGCTGCCGGTGCCAATACGGGCTGCCCCTGTGTGTGAAAGATGCCTAAGGTTTGACAGCCACAGTGCTGGTCGAAGTCATGTAGAAAAAAAAGTCAAATTCCTTAATTAAGAGCTCTCTCTCGCTCGTTTGCGCTCACCATGTCCTCCGAGTCCGAGTAGAGGGTGAGCGCGAGCCCCTCCATGATGAAGGCGAACGAGCTCTCCTTCCTGACGTCAGTGGAGGCGTACAGGAACACCTCCAGCTTACGCACAGACTCCTCCGGGCCGCTCTCGTTCTCCGGGGAGATGGCGGCTGGGAACGAGGAAAAACATCAGAAACAGATATAGAAAATTAAATTTTCTGACTAGTTCCTTCGTATTTTCGGACAAACTACCTTTCCTACGAATATTGACAATATTTTAATTAATAAAAAATATACGATACTATAATTTAAAATTTTAATATATACTTAAATAATGTATAATTGTATATATTGTAAATTAAAAGCTAAATATTTGTTTAGGATTATGATGGGTATCTGAATACCGATGCAATATCGGTACTGGATACCGATATTTAGCAATATCGGTATTCAGTTAAGATTATTACCATAAATATCAATTGAAGAAGAAAGAGAAAAAACATCAGAAACAGATATAGAAAATTAAATTTTCTGACTAGTTCCTTCGTATTTTCGGACAGACTACCTTTCCTACGAATATTGACAATATTTTATTAATAAAAAATATACGATACTATAATTTAAAATTTTAATATACATTTAAATAATGTATAATTGTATATATTGTAAATTAAAAGCTAAATATTTGTTTAGGATTATGATGGGTATCTGAATACCGATGCAATATCGGTACTGGATACCGATATTTAGCAATATCGGTATTCAGTTAAGATTATTACCATAAATATCAATTGAAGAAGTAGGTGCAAGAACCAGGCAGTTCCAATTTCTACTGATTTATATTTTTTCACTTATTCCTAAAAAAATTCCTCTATCGATTGGTTCAAGAATCAGACGTCTCTTAACATTGGTTATAGAGATGTAAAGGAAAATCAACTGTATTTTTGTATTAAAAAATGTTCAGTTTTTATCGTCTTTACTGAACAATTTTGAAAACTGGAGCTGTCTGGTTCTGACACATCTTCCACTAATATTTTGCCTATGTTTCTTTTATAATACAGCCTATAAAACACGGTCTTAATACGTTTACTGTCTAAGAGGATGCAAGTCGACTATTGCCCCTTACGTGCTATTTTGATTATCCACAGCAGTGTGTGACCGGCAGCAATCGTGTTAAAAAAGATTAACTTACCTTTTTTAACAAGTTCGCTGTCGATCACGCATTGGCGCGGATAACTGCTTCAAAATTGAAAACATTATTAATCAAAACATAATTAAAACTTTAAAAAGCAAAAATTATAAACCAATTTTCGCAATTAAAGGAGCCATGCATAAGTATTTATTTGATGTTAATATTTCTATGGATCCTTTTAATCCATTTGAAAACTTAGTTCAATGAATTTTTATACAGTAATTTAAACGATTTCTTCTTTAGTGATTATAAACAACAAAAAATAGTTATTTTATCTGAATATTAATATTTACTTGTTTTGTTACTATCCAGGAACAAAAGTTGAGCATAGTTGTCCTGGTAAATCGAAATCATGGTACTGAGATCTCTTTGTCCTATATTGATCTGAAAAGAAAGAAAAAAGTGGCTTTACAATCCAAACCGAGTGAACTACTTTCAATATGTGCATCTTTAAATAGCTAACAGAAAGTAGAGAAATATTACACCAAAGTTTACTAAATGTTACTGACCATGGTTACTGAATTCATGTTTTATTTACCCACTGAGCTAGAATAATATAACTATAAGCGCTGGAGCTAGAACTAAGCGTCGCCGACCACTTTACTCCTTTTTAACTTTTTAAGCGAAAATAGAAAAAAATAGTCCTGTCGCTTAGGTTTGCGTAGTTTTAAAAACGCAATTCTGGTTTTCAAAAATACATTAAATATTACAACTTTAATATTTTTCTATACTTTCTTCCTTACTTACAAGAAAAAGACAAAATGCATCGAAAAAAAACCCAGTTTTAAATGTTATTGTGACGTCATGTGAGACACCCGCATAATCAAAGACGAATGTTTTCTCAACCTTTCTTCCGCATTGTAAGCACCCGTTCGGCAGGGTAAAGTATAATGTCGATCAATGGGAGTCCACGCTCCAATGCTTATACTAGCTCTATTATACTCTTATGCTATATTATATTCTAAATTGTAGTTAAATTCTAGCTTGTAGTTATGTTATATTCTAGCTTGTAGTTATATTATATTATATCTTGTAGTTATATTATATTCTAGCTTGTAGTTATATTTTATTCTAGCTTGTAGTTATTTCTAGCTTGTAGTTATATTATATTCTAGCTTGTAGTTATATTTTATTCTAGCTTGTAGTTATTTCTAGCTTGTAGTAATATTATATTTTAGCTTGTAGTTATATTCTAGCTTGTAGTTATATTATATTCTAGCTTGTAGTTATATTATATTCTAGCTTGTAGTTATATTATATTCTAGCTTGTAGTTATATTATATTCTAGCTTGTAGTTATATTATATTCTAGCTTGTAGTTATATTCTAGCTTGTAGTTATATTATATTCTAACTTGTAGTTATATTATATTCTAGCTTGTAGTTATATTCTAGCTTGTAGTTATATTCTAGCTTGTAGTTATATTCTAGCTTGTAGTTATATTCTAGCTTGTAGTTATATTCTAGCTTGTAGTTATATTAAATTCTAACTTGTAGTTATATTATATTCTAGCTTGTAGTTATATTATATTCTAGCTTGTAGTTATATTCTAGCTTGTAGTTATATTCTAGCTTGTAGTTATATTCTAGCTTGTAGTTATATTCTAGCTTGTAGTTATATTCTAGCTTGTAGTTATATTCTAGCTTGTAGTTATATTCTAGCTTGTAGTTATATTCTAGCTTGTAGTTATATTATATTCTAACTTGTAGTTATATTATATTGTAGCTTGTAGTTATATTATATTCTAGCTTGTAGTTATATTATATTCTAGCTTGTAGTTATATTATATTCTAGCTTGTAGTTACATTATATTCTAACTTGTATATATATTATATTCTAGCTTGTAGTTATATTATATTCTAACTTGTAGTTATATTGTATTCTAGCTTGTAGTTATATTATATTCTAGCTTGTAGTTATATTATATTCTAGCTTGTAGTTATATTCTAGCTTGTAGTTATATTATATTCTAGCTTGTAGTTATATTATATTCTAGCTTGTAGTTCGTTATATTATATTCTAGCTTGTAGTTCGTTACATTATATTCTAACTTGTATATATATTATATTCTAGCTTGTAGTTATATTATATTCTAACTTGTAGTTATATTATATTCTAGCTTGTAGTTATATTCTAGCTTGTAGTTATATTATATTCTAGCTTGTAGTTATATTATATTCTAGCTTGTAGTTATATTCTAGCTTGTAGTTATATTATATTCTAGCTTGTAGTTATATTCTAGCTTGTAGTTATATTATATTCTAGCTCGGTGGTTTTACCTTAATAAGATCCATGCTTCCGTTGACTTGGTAGAGAAGACCTTCGTTATTCTTTAGTGTGACTGCCCTCTTGATGTCCAATCGCAGTTTCAGAGGCTCCAAAATGGGTTCCTGTATTTCCATGCGACCATCCAGCAGTATCACAGCCCTGTTGGGATAAAAACTTAGTTGAGATATATTCACAGATTTAATAAAACAAAGATTTCTTCTTAATTGTCTTAGCTTTTTATCATTATTGACATTAACATACCCTATCGAATTCGCTTAATTATGTACGAATCTGCTTGAATATCTTATTGAAGAAAAATCTCATTGTATTCATATATGGTTGTTCGTACAGATACACTCCTCAAATCATTAATATTAAAAACTACCCCAAAAATTAGAGTTTAATAATGTATTTCGTGTTTACTTGTAATCGCAAGGTATTTTATGGTATAATCCAAAGAAGCGTTACCTCGCCAACTGCAGAGCATGGAGTCGAATGAGAAGATTGTCGATGCAGTAGTCGTGCTCTTCCTGGAAAAAGTTCTCGACGCTCAGTTCGCCCAGTTGGAGCACGAGCGCGTTGGGGGACGTGGCCTTCTGTGGCAGCAGAAGCGTCGGGGCCTGGATTTCAACGGACACTTGGTAACGCAGGCCACTCTGCTGGAATTCGGAGACCTTTAAAAAGTGTTTAACAAAATACATTAAAACATTTTTCCTTACGTTCCATACGACAGAATACGGGAGAATCGGTTAAACGGCTACACAATATTCAAATACTTTCTCCCCCTTACCGATTCTGGATAAATTTCTTGTGCACGGTACAACTTGGCTCGGTTTCGAAAATTTGCGCCAAACCCTTGATGCGATCTCGCCAACAGTCTTAAGCGATTCCGTTTCTGGATAAATTTCAAGTATACGGTACAACTTGACTCGATCTCGCCAACAGTCTTAAGCGATACCGTGTGCTAATGTCACAGCTTTCTACGTCAATTTATGGACCCGAGCAATTATGGTCCCCTTTTTTGGATACATTTCTAGTATACGGTACAACTTGGCTCGGTTCCGAAAAATTTGCGCCAAAGCCTTGATGCGATCCCGCCAACAGTCTTAAGCGATACCGTGTGCTAATGTCACAGCTTTCTACATCAATTCTACATCAGCCCCGAGCAATTGTAGTATCCGACCTATGGCCGCCGACTACTAAGGATAGCAGTCGATTAAGGTGCTTAAACGCAATCCTTCGAGCAGTCGAACGTGTTAACGTTGCCATAATCATGCCAGTGCTCTGCGCATTATCAGTCAGGGTTGCCAAAATATAAACTTTATCGCCAAATATCGGTTGTAGGTATATTAGGAATTAATCCCCTGCTGTATCTACAGACGTGTTAAGTCTTTTTCAACATGGATGTTAAGAACGCGCGTTATTTTTAGGGTCATATGCAAGTCTTGAGCAGAATAATAGTTTTTCAATGGGGAATTTTATACGAGCCGTATTACTAAAAGATCTGTTCAACTACAGTTTGGATTTTTTTTTTTTTTTGACGTCGCTTTAGAATGAGTCTTACGAATTGCACATTTAAAACAGATTTTAAAACTACCTAAAAGAAAATGACTGATTTTCTTTTTGTGATTTACGATGAAACCACAGCACAAAAAACTGGGAATATCGGTACTCGTTATTTAAAAAATAGTTATTTTTTAAGATAGCCAAACAACTACGTCGATTTCTTACCTTTTGCTGCAGTTTTTCTTCCGTCGATTTCTTGAAAAACGTCGTAGTATCCGGGTGGAGGAAGGGTTCCAGGAATCTCTGTTAGTAACAAAAAGTGTGAAAATATATACTTGACAAATTACAAAGTATTTAATGGTCACAAATTTTCAAACAAGTGATCTATATATGGGCCTAAAAGTGGATATATCCACTTTTAGGCCCATTGCACACGGGCATGTTAAACGCACGCCAGCATTTACAGATGGCGCTATATGATTGGAGCATACAAAACTCGTGGTTTGTATCAATCAGTCGCCGCAGTTCATGAAACTGTGACACTTTATGACAAAGGAGGGGGGGGAGGTTAAAAGAAGAGTAACATCACACTCATCGCCTTAAAAACATTGCAAATTAACAGAAACAACACATATTTCAGAAAAATGAATCGTTTAGGTTCCGGTGTGAGTCGATATTGTTGCAGTAAAAAAATAAAGTTGTAAAATAAAATTTCAAATATCATCTATAATTTAATACTTTGCTTCTGAACTGTCAGTATTTGTACATATAAGTTATTACGTGCTTCATTGATATTGTTGGCAGAAGACAATAGTGTAGCAATTCAAAAAGTTATGGGGGAGGGGACCCAACTTGTTCATTCTCAGAGAGTGTACCAGTATAAAAAGAATAAACTGTAATTAGCAGTTATGTTAGCCATTAATAATTAGCAGTTATGTTAATTAGTTCTTAATTAGCAACTGCAAATTATTAATAACTTGTTAATAACTGATGAATTTGTATAATTTTCTTGATATTAACAATTTTAGATGACTATAAAGGAAGGCTTGAACCCCCAGAGCCCTCTCCCTTTCCTACGGTTTTGGTAGAAGAACGTGACATAGTGGAGGGGGTATAGTGACAGTTTGTGACATAAGGGGAGAAGGGGTCAAAAGCACGGAAAAAACTTGTGGAATCATTTGTGGAAGGTCCCCAGCCACTGAATTTCTTAAAGTAGGCAAAATCCAATTAGAGGTAATCCTCTTGTTTTCCCATCAAATAATAACGCATGTGTTACCGTATCCTCGGCCCATTATTTTTTATATTAGAAAATACTCACGTGCAGTTCGTTGGCGAAGCTGTGCAGCAACACGACGACCGTCCGTCCAAATCGTACACTCAGGCTTCCGTCCACGCGGACGGGGAGGGTGTCCTTCTTTCCCCCCTCCATCATCCCCTTCTGGTGGGGGCTGCGGCGGACCCACTGGAACAACAACGCGCAACATAAGAGCCAACACAACAACAGCACAGAAACAGGAATAAGCCGAAACACAACTTAAAAATTAACACAGCACTCCAATCCCCCCCCCCCCCCCCCCCCCAAGACACAATTTCATAACTTATAAATTTATTCACGTAAAGCGAAACAGACTTTCCCATTACATGACATTTGACATATGTGTCTCGGCTGGGATTTGAACCCGAACTGTGGCAGCACACCTTTTACCCAAAATCCCATGTAAAAAGTAATGGAACATTTGTCACCTGACTTTTAACACTTGCAATCCTTGATTTTGTTATGCAATCGCCACTGCTGATAATCATAAAGATGCGTTTTGAAGTTGGCGAAGAAAATAACGCATTTTAATAAAAAGAAAGTAACGCATTTTAATAAAAAGAAAATAACGCATTTTCATAAAAAAAGTAACGCATTTTCATAAAAAAAGTAACGTATTTTGATAAAAAAAAAGTAACGCATTTTGATAAAAAAGAAAGTAAGGCATTTTGATAAAAAAGAAAGTAATGCATTTTCATAAAAAAGAAGACGCATTTTGATATTGATGAAGGAAATAACGCATTTTGATATTGATGAAGGAAGTAACGCATTTTGACGATAAATACCGAAATTACATTATCTTCTTAATAAGTAGGGGAGATAGTAGTTTTCAAAGGTGCAGTTAGCAGGTATTTTACAATCGAACTTGAATAAAAAAAAAGGTTTTGCATTTATAAATGAAATCTTTTAAACTTAAACTATTGACTGTTGGCTTTATTAAAATATTATTATAAATTAAATCCATTGCTTATTTTTTTTTAATATTTTGATATACAAGTAATTGATAAAAAATATATGATGGAGTTCACCGTCCACAAGTTTATTTATTAACTAAACACACTAGAAACATATTTATTTAAAATACGAAAAGCTATAGAATGCTTCTATACTCCAAACTAAAAAAAATTATATCTTTAATGAAAAGTATTTTTAAAATATCAAAATTATAATTTTTGAGATGTTTTTTTTTAAATGAGTAAAAAATATATTTTTTGTAAAAAATTGTCTGTTGAAAAAAATCGGTTTTTTTTATTGTATGCATGTATAATTGATAGTTAAACATGTATAACAAATTTCAAATGAACAGAAACTAAACTTTTTTTGTAACCATGCGGTTCGACATAAAAATATGAAATAGAGAAAAAGATGTTTAAAGATACATTGAATACGGATAACCAAATTTCTTTACAAAGTAACTAATTGTCTCCTGACTCATAAAATACACTTTCTACATCCTGAAACTTCTTCAGAAGATTTTTCTCTCAGTCTGTTAGCTTGTCGGGCCTCTAACATGTATGAGTTTGCTTTAATTTTTGCAGCTTTAACATGACAATCAAAAGGAAAATTATGGGAAATCTCATAGTAAACGAAAGAGTTTTTTAACGCTGTGTGTTTAATTTTTGTCCAATTTCGATGCGGTTTGTTTTAAATAAATCTTAATAAATCATATGTTTTTAAAAAATCGTTTTTTTTTAGGTCAAAACTACTATCTCCCTTGATTTAAACCCAAACCAAAGATTTTGAATCAGAAGATATGATTTAAGTATTGCAATAATAAGTACATGCGTCTAATGCTGAGGAATTTAGTTGCTTTTCATTAACTATATATATTTTAAAAGTAAATGAATTTAACATATTTATCTCAACTATTCGAAAACGAATTAAAATCATTTTATAGAGGATGAGGTTGTGGTTATTACCTTCACGTCAAAGACTTTGTCTCCTTCTGTTGAAAGGATCTACAATCGAAATAAAAATACGTTATAATGTGAATTTAAGCAATTCTATCTATGCATATGTATTTAACATGTAGAAAACATAATATAATATTTTTGGCTGGTATAAGAATTAGTACACCATATTTTAATGTATCCATTCATCGAAGACAATAGGTTTCATTACCAAGACTTTATTGTACGATTACCAGGACTTTATTGGAAAATTTGATGAAATATAAAATAATAAAAGCAAATTTTAGATGATGAATACAGTGGTCTATTTTGTAATCCAAACTTCTTGTACTCTGTAAATAGAGACGAATGTAAAAATTAAAATGAATGTTATAGTTATAAAAGTTTAAATGCTTTACAAACTTTGAACATTTCCGTAATTTACCTAAGCCACAAAAGAGCACGTTACCAAATTTTAAAATATCTAAGTTGTCTGTGCTAAAAACACATAGTATCTGGGATACATTTAAATATTCAGGTACATTTTTGCACGACACTGTTTATATAAATGTTTTTAAATAAAATATAGGAATTACGAAACAAATAAAATAATTCAAAACTTACTTTCTTATACAGCGTGTCTTCTACGAGGTCTTCCATATTCAGTTCTGCAAGGTTCACCCGAAGTACGGATTTTTCGTTTGCTTTTAGAACGTAATCAGTTTCAAGACCTAAATCGAAAATGTAAAATATAAATATTTAAAAAAAATCACATAAATATTCTATAATAGTAAAGAAAACAAACACAGCGAAAAGAACATTTGGCTATTCTGGAGCTGAACTGGTCTATGTTACCAAAATCACTTTCGGAGAACACTCGTTTTGAAAGCCCTGTATGTTTTTCTGCTAGTGTAAAAAGTATATACTATTAGCATTGCAACTTCTTTAGGTTAAATTTGAAATTACAGTTTTGAATTCTAAACGTCTTGGTGCAAAAATAACACCATGGGCCATCACAAGTGGAATAGATCTTTAATTTTAAGATCAAACATAATTTTATCTGGATTTCATTAATATTCTTACGTAGGCCAGTTTAGTTAACTAAAAATGTTTTAATCTCAAAATACCCGTATGCAGAAAAAAGATGCATACAATAAGGCATAAAAATATTGAAAACGCATTCTAAAATTTTATTTAAAATTTTACTCTTTTCAATACTTAGCGTAAATTCGGAGTAAATAAAAGTTCTATCACGGCGGTCTTTTACCAAACAGTTTACAACAGAGACGATTTTGATATCTAGAAGCATTATATGGACCTCTCATTTGCAATGTTACAGTAATTAGATAGTTGTTTTCAAGAAAAGAATAACGTACAAAAACTGTCTGAGAGGGAAAAACTATCACGTGTAAATAAACCTTAACAAAGTTAATCTTCTGAATCGAACATTCAAAAGCAATTAAGAGGTCAAAAGTGGTGGTCAGACTCACCGGCCACCCGAAGGTCTGCCAGTTCGAGGTCAGTGTCGCAGAGTCTGACGCGGAGTTCGTTCATGCGGGCCGAGATGCTGAACTTGGTGGCTCCTGGAGGGACAGGGGGGTCGGAAGAGTCCGCCAGCACCAGGTCCGAGGGCTTCAGCATCCCTCCCAGACGGAAACTGCTCGATTTCGGCTTCAGTCTGAAAAGGCATAAGACGTTGAGTGAATTCTTTACATGTGGGACAATATGTGTTCCATATATTTTACAGTTCGGGATTGGGAACATTTTGACCATAGAAGGTGACTGGGATAGAATTTTTAAAACATGTGAGGTCTGAAGTACTCTGTTTGCGGCAGAACACGTAATTGCATAATTTCGGACATGTGAAACTGGACTAATGGTTTTTACAGATTTTCTTCAGCTGTGTTTTTCAAGCTTTTCACGTTTAAAATGCTAAGGCTTTGTAAATAATTAACTTAAAACTAAACTTTTATTAGTTTTTGAAGCTCTAATATTTGTGTTGAACTTAGTGACAACCCGGATCTATAAGTTTGATTTAATCACATATTTCGTATATATAGAGATCACTAAAGGTCGTGAGACCGACCTGATTCTCAGAGATCTTCTCCTTATATCCACCAAGCCCTACAAATACCTTCAAGCGTATCTCATCCAAACTGTGTCACTGGACTAGATACGTACTTCCTTGTAAGGCCCTATAAAAGGCCAATGCATACTCTGTAACTTACTCTTAGCTCCAATAAAGTTTTTAGTCACAGCGAACCACGGCTTCCTCTCTCATTCCGTTATTTCACATCTATCAACAATTTGTTTTATAAACATATAAATAGCTTTTTTTAATTAAATAATAAATGATTTTTTTACAAATTATTAAACTTAAAAATTTGAATATTTATTGGGTTGTGAACTCAAAATAAGTTTTTGAAGACAATTAAAAATCAAATCCGCAAATGTCCATTCATACGACTGAATTGCATACTTTGATATTTAATCAATTAAAAAATTTTAAAAACATTAAAAATTGAAAAAGGAGTAGTGTTTTTTTTAAAAAAGTCTGATTCAGCTAAAAAAATAACAAAAATAAATTTTTAAAATATATTTTTGCTTTTGATTATACTTTAGAAAAAGAATATCTAATAATATAAAAAAAAATGGTATTTCAAGAATTCATTAATAAACAAATTAGGATTTGGGGCTCGGGTCTCCCTTAATGTTTGTTGTACGCGATTATAATAGTGTGAAATGTAGAAACCTACTTTGAATAGACATACTGCAGAAACCTTGCCAGGGTGACGAAAGCCTCCCGATGGAATGCCATAGAGAGAGTGCTGACGTCAACGACCAGCGAATGCTCCACCTGGTGGAAATGGCTCTTGAACTCCGGGCAGTTTGCTTGCACCTGGAAGTAAGAGACATTTTGAATAACAATACAGGATATCGTCAAAATAGAACATTCAAAATGGCTGTCTGCAATTATTAATTTACTAATAATCAGTTAATTTTATTAATGATCTATGACGAATTTGGTTAAAATATAGAAACGCTTTTTTAGATGCTCTGATTGATATAAGTGTATATTGATGTCATTTGCTTATATAATACTAGTTGAAGTGTACCCGGCGTTGCCCGTGAATTACCAGACTGTCGGCCGATTTCTTCGTTGTGGTGTCATCTGGAGGTTTTATTAAGAAGTAATTTTGCTTTAAGGGGTGGGAAGAGAGATGGGGGGGGGGGGGTGAAATCTCATGTAGAAAGTGACTTTCCCCTTGTTTTATGCGAAATATCCCCTCAAACTTAACTTAAAACTGCAGATTTGTATCAAATACAAAGTCACAGACGTTCTCCTTTATATACAAATAATTTGTATTTTAATGTGTAATGACCAAGTTGAAATGAATATTTTCACCATTTTGAAATTTTATCACCTTTTGACACTAATTTCGTCATTTTTATATTATTTTTACACATATGACCATATTTTAGTTCATTTGGTGGTATTTTTATTAATTTAGCGATTTTTTTTTGCATTTGGCGACCATTTACCCATCAGTCAATCAGAATGCTCCTCATAGGTTACATAATATAAAAAAATTCCGTTATTTCAATCTTAAAATATTACATTGTTTCATGTTCTCCATATTAATCTTATGGAAAGGTTTTTAAAAAAATCGTTAGTTTGGCAGTTAAAATGTCATTTGAGGTCGTTAATAGCGCACTGAACTTTAACTAACTTCTTATGGAACGATTATAACTGGTTCCTGTAGGAGCGCAGTGGAAGACAAATGCAAGCAGTCATACTATACCCATACTAATTTATAATGCTTTGTTAGTTTAGTATAACTTTAGAGGCCCCCCCCCCCTGTACATTGAAAAAATGAAATGTAAAATTGACAACAAGTAAAAATGTCATATTTGGGTTACACTTGACCCATATCGAATGAAAAAACAATTTCGGCTCAATTTCTAAAGTACATTACAACTGCCACCCCACTATCAGGGGGTCACTTCATATGCCCGATACTCCACACTTGGCCTTGAGTGATCACTTTAGCTTGACTATAGTATCAGTGTAGCATGCAGAAGGTCCTCGGTTCGTTTCCGAGTGACAGCCGAAAAGTGCTCACATTGGCGACTTCCAGACTGCAGGTCAATGCAACCTTCGAACAAACGCTTGCGCCACCACATCAAATCAACCACCACAACTTCAACCACTTCCCACGTGGTAACACGTCACGGGCATCTTAATCATTCGTTCCTCCGTCCGACTCACTGAGTGTGGGGTTCTGTGGGGGAGGTCACTTCATATACCCGTTACTCCCACTTGGGCTTGAATGATCACTTTAGCCTGATTCGTAGATTATCGGCGTAGCATGCCAGAAGCTCGGTTCGATTCCGAATGACAGTCAAGTGCATACCACTACAGTAACTATTCAAATATATTATTATTCTAATACAATATTCATTTTTCTAATATATTTTTGTTTTAATGGAAGGTATTATTAATTTTCACAAAGAACAACAAAATGAGAAATGGGGTCGTTCTGTCCTGTTAGTAACTTGTGCATCTTATTAATTAGACATTTAAATTTCCATTGAAAACTGTCATCAGCAATTTTTTGCTTATTTCCTTATTACCGGAAAAAACTAGAAAGGCGATATTTTAATTCGTATAATGTTTAAAACTTTCGTTATTAGATGCGGAATTATTTATGGCGATCTTGTAATTTGGGTAATACACACCACAGTAAGTAGAACCTTCGAGCATGAATGGACTGTAGTAGAGCGAATATGACGTCATCATCGTGATGCAAACATCTCAGACCTGATGGCACCTACATGAGACTTCCTTTCAAAATTTATGAATGAAAAAACGTTCGCGATTGACTTGTGATTTGGAAATAATAGTAAATGTGTTACTTCATGAAGTACAGGATATTTTTATGAATGAACTAGAAAAATTTTTAGAATGGATGTCGTAGTAAACCACATGTCTGTGACCATACATGTTGGCCTCACTTTGATGTTAGCGAGATTATAACCTTATGATTTCTCTACTATGAGGGATACATGCTCGAAGAGTAAAACATATTCTTTTTAGTGAAACATTGCTGTAATTTTTTTCTTTATTTTTATTTAAAATAAATATTATTGTATTAACAATTGCTAAGTTTTAACAATTTATCGTGACTGAACTTAACTATTCTTGAATTTAACTATTCACTTGAACAGTTAACTAACAGGTTTGACAGAAAAAAATACTGATATTCTCATTACAAACATAATAAATTAATTTATCCATATTTCATTTAATAAAACTTCATACCTATGACTAATTGTTAAATAATACATTAAGTATAGATTATGTATGATATAAATAAAGCCACCTTTTAATTTGCTTAACTTTTTAAATGGAATGCAAATAAATTAAACAATTCACTTTTCATAATTATTTTAACATAATAGCACTGCCATTAAATTTTAAATTTATTTATTGGTATTAAAATAAACTCTTCATACAATTGTATCATTCAAATCACAAAATATTCGGTGTGCGACACCGATTTATGGTGCTGCCATCTATCTTTCACAGAATAAAATATAAATGGACCCTTTATTTTAGTTGTGTATATTTAGGCTTGAGTTTGATACAATAATCTATCGTTATTTCATTGTGTTGTCATTTTGACATGTACATTGTATATTTTCCTTAATAATGTGATTTACATATTATTTAGGTATTTGTAAATTTAAAAATACATTTAACCTACCTTTCTGTAAAGTACAGTCACCATATCGGCGGCATTGTCAGAACTTATCAACTCAAGATATTCTCCTGAAGCACCTATGCATAAAAGAAACATTTATAAACTATACCAAAACATCAAGTTTGGTAATTCAAAATACATTACACATATTTTTTGCATTAATACGTCTTATAACTTAATACTGCTATAACATTTCAAAAGTTTTAAATTATAACTTTATTGGACGGTCAACCATATTTTGTTGCATGTTTTCCATAATACTATAAGCAATAGATAAATAACAAAACGTATTACTCTCTTATAGGTTGCACTGAGAATTTTTTTTATAATTTTAAAAATTTCATGCTGTTCAAGGATCGAAACGGTTAAATTATTATTACATTTTTTTCCTTGGCTATGTAATTTATATTCCTTTAGTTTTAAGAAAAATAATTTTTCCTCGTATTATTATAAACCAACCTATACCTTTATGGAGCTTATCCACCAGCTGTATCCTATGCAGAGATGCCTGGAGGGCGGGGCCGTACACCATGTGGGCGGCGTCCACGCACAGTTTCTCCGCCCTCAGCATGAGGTAAGGCTTATCTGAATGGTCACTGGACCGAGCGAGGTGGATAGAAACCTCACCGGCAACCAATCGGAAGAGGACAAGGATGTAATTGCTGGCGGATACGTTGTCTTCGAACCCCGGTAAATCGATCATCCGGGCCCACCTCTCGGCAGCCCCTCCCGGTTCCTCTTCGTCCGAGTGGTCGGATGCAGAGAATGAACGCTGGAAGGGGGCTGCAAAAAGAATAACACTATAAAGTGAACCAAGTTGGTATGTAATTGAAAATGGGTGTTTTCAACTTTGGCAAATGAAATGGAGATGTTCTCTAAAACCGGAGCCACACTCATGTCCAACATAGCCCAATGGTCATTCACAAATATTTGCTTCCAATGTTTGCCCCTGTGGCAATGAAGCACCAGCGGCATAGGCTGGCTAGACACTAGTCCAGCTTAGTTAGACACTGGACCAGCCTGGCTAGACACTGGACCAGCCTGGTAAGGTACTGGCCCAACCTGGCTAAATACTGAACCAGCCTAGATAGATACTGGACCAGCCTAGCTAGACACTGCACCAACGTAGCTAGACACTGGCCCAGCCTGGTTAAATACTGAACCAGCCTAGCTAAACACTGGACTAGCCTGCCTAGACACTGGCCTAACCTGGCTAGATACTGGCCCAGCTTAGCTAGACACTGGCCCAGCTTAGCTAGACACTGGCTCAGCCTGGTCCAATGTTATTTGGCTCCTTTAACTTGGGGATGGGAGATCTTGATCGTTCTCTTCGACCAGCCTCCCAATACCTTCCAACCTCCATCATTTCACGATGTTTGCCAATGATGAAGCAACCACACAACTCGTCAATGACCAACCTCGGAACGTACTGGGCCAGGCTGGAAATGAATGTGGCCACGGCTTTAGACATATATGCAAAATAATTTATAATATACCATCCTTTTTTTTTCACTCCTTTTAAATTCAATTACCACCCCCTTTGATTTCCTTAATTTCCACCTGATTTTAAACCACCCCTTTAAATAACCAACTTTAATTTGTATAAAGCCCCTTTACTTAAAACTTTTTTCCCCTTGCCATCTGGTTTCTCTTTCAGATGCATATTTTCTAATTCTGATGCAATAGAGCAGTTTTCCTAACTTTTAGCTAACCCAGTAGATTCACCTTTGCTAAGTCAATACATGTGTCGTGTTCCCCACGACATAGCCCTTTGATGATTTTCCCTATCTCTCATACTTGAAATTTCTCACTCGAACTCCTTCAAACAATCAGATGAGTTCACACCTTGAAAACTCCCGAAAACTGAAAGTTCCCAGTGTTCCATGTCCGTTCTACCCTAAAGAGGACATTTGTTGTGTAACAAGCTTTCTGTCAATACACGCTAATTTCTCAACTCTGGGGGATAAAGTTTGTTAAATGTAATTTATGGCTCTATTTGAACTAATTGACTCCGACAACTGCGCCACTTAAACCTGAGCATCTCCTCTTAAAGTGCAATCAGATAATAGATAAATATCCAAAATTTGTTCACTAATGCACAGTTCTTATTCGAACTCCTTCAACCAATCAGATGAGACCACAGCTCGAAAAATCCCTAACATTTTGAAAGTTCCCTGTGTTCTATGACTTAAAGTATCATAATGAAATTCGCACGCTAATGATGATGACACAGCAAAGAAGTCATTTCGGTACGTTGCTCGTACAGGTTTCTGAATCCAAATCAAAAATGTTTTAGTACACTGTACTTACACTAACTTAGGGATAATTTTCACCATGTTGAACTCGATAGGGAAATTTCTATATCCAAAATTTAAAAATAATAGTTATTGAAATATAGCGGTAGGTAAAGAAATAGCTGGAATAAATAAGAACTGAAATCTTCAGCAAGTGGCCCATTATTTAAAACTTAATACCTTATACTTAATATATTTAAACAATATGTATGTAATAGTTAACTTTGAGCATCGAAACTCAGTAAACATGAAACGCTGCATTATTAACAAACAATTTCACAACTGTATTTGAGTTTGGCGACATTTCACCTTCACCTAATCTGGTTTCGTATTGTAATCATATATATTTTAACGCTTAATGTTGAATATCAACAGAAGGTCACATTTTTACTATTCTAACAACATTTTAAGGCAGTTTGTGGTCACTAATCTTAAGTGAATATAAGTAAATACAAACCAGTAAGAAGTTTCAAGTCTTTTGGCGGAGAAACCGTTCTCTTGACTTTGTGTTTCCGGTGCAGACATCGCCAAACTTCTTTCAGATCTGCACTGGTGGGATCCCGTAGGGCGTGGCTGCACTGGAATTATTGGAAATAAAAGAAAATACTTTAGAAAATGAAACTATATATAACACATTACATTCAATTGAACTGCATAGTTACGTTAAGACAATTGCGTATGGTTTACCGCGAAATAATTATATTTGAGTTGAAGTAAAAAAATAGAATTTAAATTGTAGAGTTTAAATTGTAGTATATAGAAAGCTCTATGTTATATTGTAAAAATATTTAATTTGATTCACATTGAAAAGTTATAAAACATAAACTAGAAAAGTGCATTAAAAGGAAAGTAATTATTTTAATTGCTAATTAGTATAAAACGCCTAAGGTATTCCTTCAAAAATATTTGAAGAATTTTATTAGAAAACACAATTACTGTAAAAAGATACACAACATGTCGTTTCTAAAATTTTCAAAGAAGTCACACATATAGTAAAATCAATTTAAAAAATGAATAAAGTGGAACTGTGCCATTCTATATTCTGAAGACTTTGGTTCTAAAATTAAAAATGTGCTTTAATTTATTTTTCAGCGAAAAGAATAGCACGTAAAGAAATTAAAAATTGACAAATTGTCTAAATATTATTATATATTGAATAAAATAAGTTTTTCAAAAAAATAATAGGTGGTCTGTTTAATTTGATTCGAAACGCAAAAACCGTCAAAAAAGAGCAAGTTAAAAAAAGAACAGGTAAAAAATGAGTACATTTTACTTATTTTTGAGTACCTATTTTTAACAGTGTAGCTAAAATAAAGCTAGAGGCAGGAGTTGTAGCTAGCTTATAACCTAGATCAAGCGAAAAATTTTGATTATTTTTTCGCATTAAATTAACCACACTTCAGGGGCTATTCTAAGAAAAATATACTGTCATACCACTAGACGAAGGTTCCCTTCATTGAGTATTTTTTGCAATTATCTTTAACACACCTACACTGCCTTTAAATTTTACGACTGCCCATTACTCGTGCTTATTACTGCCTTTACTTTAAATTTAGGACCATTTATATTGAATTTACGACTGCTCAATTGAGCCGCTACTGCCCGTGAGAATAGGTTTTTAACATGTATTGCTTATAATTTATGACATTTTACGTCTACAACCTAGGCCAGTGGTCGGCAAATTCATTAGTCAATAGAACCAAATATCAACAGTACATTGATTGAAATTTCTTTAGAGAGCCAAATTCTTTAAACTTAAACTATACATGTAAGTACACTGTTATTAACTAAATTAGGGTACTCCTAGCTGGCCTTTCGTAAAAACGTCCTCAATCTAATTGAGGTACGTTCGTTGCGGTCAATCCCTTCCAACTCTCCCATCCACACTCGTCTTGTACGCTTGTATCGTCTGTCTCCTTTCGTTCATCCTCTCTATATGTCGAAACCATCTCAATATACCGTTCTCAATCCTCGACACTCTATCTTCTTTCACTGCACAACGATCCCTAAAATTAACTTAATAAACATTACTTAAAGTTTAAAGTCTTAGTTAAACTATAGGTACGTTGAATTAAATTTGATATCATACTTAATAACGATATTATTTATTAAAATTAAATTGTAAGGTGTCCATAAAATTAAATCGGAACACTGACTGACAAACACTAGTGTAAACAGTAGCCTTGCATCTCCTTGAAAAGTTTGGGAAAGTCAAACTTAATTAAAGGAATTTTGAGCCACGAAGTTTCTTGGTGCATGGGCCACGAAGATTCAACCGCACTGTTCTTGTTCGCCTCCACGTGGTATTTTGCGGAAGAGCCATATTCAAGAGGAGCATGTGGCTCGCGAACCGCGGTTTGCCGACCACTGACCTGGGCCAACTTTACATTCTGTTGTTGTTGTTACTTATTCCACCCCAGTCTAGAATATACCATACCAGGTCCACCGAATCATTCACTCTCAGAAAGTCCATCACCAGGGCAGGGTTCCCCTCCAGATCTTCACGACTCATCCTCCATTATCTTTGCTCAGCCCCGAGCAAGACAGAATAGGTTCGGGTGAAGCCGGTACTTGTTCGCATTTAGTGCACAGGGATTTTCGAAAGCTGCTTGGTGACCAAATTCAAGCGATTCACTTGTGAAATTGTTTAAAAGCAAGAAGTGTTCGGGATACCTTAGAACGATGAGGGATAGGCTTGAAGAGTCACGTGATCTTCGATCTTGATTTCCGTCGCCAAGCAGCTTTTGTTATTCTCTGAATCCGCGATTTGGAGTTGTGTGGTTTGTGAATTAAAATGGCGATATACCACTATGAAATGTCTCTTCGATTGCGTCCTTACCAGATGGAAGTCGCTCGGGGATGACGTCACACCCAAAGGAGGCGTACTCCGGGATTTCGGAAGCGGGATGTTCTGTAGGAAGTCGGCGATCATAGACACTCGCCGGTCCGAGAGGTTCAATTTCAGACTCGGGACGCTGATGTTCAGTTTGTGCCTGTAAAGAAATATGCAAACATTTCATTAATTACATACATTTTATGTGAGATTTTATTTGAGACCATACATTTTTAAATGAGAGCTGTGTCTATGTATATATTTATTTAACCCGACCTCTCCCTGGAGATACACGGGCATTAGTTGCAATGACAAAGACTAGACATATCACACACGATGATCACTCTATGCTTCTAACAAATGGTATGATTTTGAGCTACTCGCTCCATGAATGACAACATGAAATATGTGTGCATTATATCAAGAACACTATGTAGGGTGGTTTCCACAACCATCTGTAAATGTACATACAAAAACTTAGACATTTAACTTAAAAACTAATCAAACTTGTCAGCGTGAGCACGAGACTGTACATCGTTTAGATCAATGTTCACGTATTGGTATTGTCTGACTGAGAGTTCACAAGTATTAGTCCAATACTAACGATACACCAATGTTCACAGTGGTGTATATGTGTTAAACACTAGGTGCGAAAAGAGGTGACTGGATCACCGATAGTGTCTGAGGCACCGTAAACCGTTAAAGTGCTGGCACATATGTTGTACAAGCAACAGTTCGTAGCAGTTAGCGTCCGATATTTGAAGATTTACAAGTTTTTCTTTTCCATGATGGCTTGTACAATTGTGGCTGTGCCTATATAGACTTGCAAAATAATCTAAGGAATTGGGTAAAAAATTGTAAGATGATATGCGAAATTTGATGGATTTCCAGTTTTGGGTTTTTTATTGATACATATAAACTTTAAATTCATAAAATTATTCGGTTTTGAAATATATTTCAAATCTAAAGTATTGGGCGCATAAGGCTTTCAGTTTAGATTTCCATCGCCTCCTATCAACTGCAGCTTTCCTGTCTTCTTGCCAGCTCGCCCATTCAGCCTCGTTTCTCTCGCCTTCCATTATTTTACGCTATATAAGTAAAAAAAACATCGGCGAGCCTCCCTCAGGCGCCTAACTGAGGGCAACGCTTAGGATTTTTTTTTGTTCATTCTTACGGTATGGTCAGTAAAGCTCAATTTTCTGATTTTTATTTTTTCGTCAGTTGATCTTAAATTTGGGTTAAGCAAAAGTATTTCATTTGTAATTGTGTTTGGGAAAAAAAATTAATTATTTTTAAATATTTTTTTTTGTCCGCGCCACTGTAAGCTTCCGTGTCTTGGAATCACACAAAAGGACAGATCTTACTCATTTTTATACAACTTTAATAATCATCTGTAATTACTATATATCAAGACATGCAAAACACACACATAAAATATTCGAAAAAAAATATATTTCACGCATTAGCGATCGAATTGTTTAAAATTAGTTCTCCTTCTCGTTAATACAGTTCGATGCAGAACAAAATAAGATTCGTTTGAATTTAAGTACTACAATGTGTGATATGTGTAGAAATATTTTGCTTATTTTTAAAATACCAAAACCTCAGCATATCGATTTATTAAAATTATTTCAATTACTGGGGTTTCCTTTTGCTGGATTTCAGAGTTTGTGCATTTATAGGTACGGGTTACATCTAGTTCATTTAGTGCATAGGTCATGGGGAAAGAGTCTCTCACCTCGGAAGCGTCTTGCAGTCCGGGCGTAAGCTGTTGGAGAACACGAGGGCGATTTTCGCTTTCGGCACCAGGTGCATGTCGGACTCGGCAGTCTGCTTCGCCGCCCTCCATTCCTCCCCTGCAGAGTAAGAAACACAAATAATAAATATTTACAAAATCCAGAAGAGATGGTTTAAAAAAATTCCGATGTTTTTAGCCCTAAATAAACACGCGCGGGCTTTTGCTGATGGCTTTGCGATTACTTGACCGAGCGACAGCGAGGTCTAACTGTTAAATATAAGTACAATGTACTCATTTTTGAGTACATTCGATGCTTATTATGACTTCGAATACATAAGCATCATTTGTTATAAACACATGTACTCAAAAACGAGTAAATGAGTAAAAAGAGCAATTGCTTGCCTATATAGGCTGGCTTCATAAATCCCTTTCAATAAATATCAAACAAGGGGCTTACCGGGAATAGAACACAGATCCTCAGGCACTGCAGTCCAGTGCCTTATTCGTTAAACTTCCAGGTTGACGTGATAAAGTTATAAATAGAAGATTTTTTTTTTAAATTGCGCAAAAAGAATGGGAATTCAGATAATTGAGTTTCAATAACTCAGTTTATATTTAAACAATCGACGTCAAATAATGTAAAAACATCTTAAAAAAAAACTGTCTTTAGTTTGTCAGGTCGCTTTATTTAAATGGCTTGAACTGAACCTGAGATAAGCAATATTAAATCACACTGCTCATTTTTGTGAAAATACGATTACGTAAATTTAAGTAAGTCATCGCTCATTTACTATGCAATGTACTCAAAGAAAAACGAGTATACTCAGGCAGCCTGCGTAGGCAGGCAACTGCTCTTTTTATTCGTTTTTACTAATTTATGAGTACATGTCTTTTTCAAAAATGAAATTTATGTATTCGGAACTATGGTAAGTATCGAAAATCAGTACATTTCTCTTAATTTTTACTTACTTATTTTACACGGGAAAATCGTAAACGTGTTTGTTTTAAAAATATACCATTATTACACTGCTAAAAATTATTACGACCTTGCATCAAACTTTGGTACCCATTTATCTGCAACCAACATTTGGTGCTTAGTTTCACCATTTTACGGTGCCACCCCGGATGGTTTAGTGGTGAAACGTTGTACGTTTGTTGTTTTGTAAGCTCATAAAGTTGCATAAAAGTCAAATTTCGAGTAGTATTTTTGTAGCGAAGCTGCCAACCCTCCACTGATCTCTAACTGTAACTTTTGGATAGGGCAAGACATTTTGTTGACTAGAAGCCGATATGGAGGCCGCCATGATGTGTCCCACTTTTCTTGATACCGCAATATTTCGTATATTTTTCATGTTAAAATACGCCGACATATATTATTTTTGGGTAAGTTTTTTTTATTTTATTTTTAAACCCATTTTAAATGTAATCTGCTATTAAAATAGGAAGTCATTTGCAAGTTAAAGTAGAAGTAGTTAAAAAGCAAGAGCAAAAACTATCTGTTTGGCAATATAAAAATTAATTCTATAAGAAGAAAATATAATATTTATATATATTTAATACTTCTGCAATGCTTTGGTAATAAAAAACACCACTAAATCATTTTTAAAAAAACGTTGGGGAACAGTATGGCAGCTTTCAATTAGTTTCAACGCGCCAGTAGAGAAAACAAAGTTTGAGCCTTCCAGCAGTTACAGTTAGAGTTCAGTGCAACCCTCCAATCGCAAATAGCAACTTGTCACCAATCGGGCTCGAACACGGAATCCTCTGATTCATAGTTGAACGCCTTTATCCACTGGGCCACGGTGACCCATGTTCGTCGTTGTCTTTCTTGGATGTACTTGTTGATATGGCGCCATCGAAAATTCGGATGCAGTTAAAGAGGTTGAACCAATTATCGGTGAAACCTCCGCTTTTTTTTATAAAGTATTTTTGGTTCAACCTGGATTCCACTATAATATGGTGAAGACCTCTGTTTTGTCCCAAGATATGGTACATCGTTGAACTGAAATTTTTAACAATGTGCATAGAAGTTTAATGGTATGTCTGTCTCGGTATTAATGCATGATATTAAGAAATTTCCATATAATAACTAAGAATGTTAAATTTAATTTATATAGACTAGGCTTGCCGATTTATCATCAAAATCCAATCAATTAATGTGTTTAATGAATAAATAAAACTTATTAAAAATAAGTAATTCTAAAATTGGTTTGCTTAGCTTAGGTTTGCCAATGATTTTAGAAAAGACATCGGACTAGAACAAATATTTGACATATTTTTATCGTTAAAATATCAATTAGTATATATCAAATTATCATTTTCCTACTAAACAAGTTAGAAAATAGCGCACGACGATTATAAATAAAACTCATTAAGTAGAGAAACTTATAAATGAATTCCGAATTTTTTTGCACAATATAAAGTAACTTATACCATATTTACCTGAGTCCGAAAATAACACCTGTATCTCAGACAATGCTACATTAAATCTGTCGTAAAGCCTTTCCTCTGCTTCCATTTTTGTAGATTCCTGAAACGATTGGATACATTATTATTCAAAAATATTCAGTTTGTGTATCAGAAAATTAATACAAGAAAAACTCAAAATCTTAATTAATTTTGAAACATGTTAGCAAGTTTCTTTTAATAATGCAATAATACATGGTTTTTCGTAATTAATTCCTTATAGTTAAAACAACAATACATTTGTTTAAAAACAACTTTCCTAACTTTATATGGCTCCTAATCGCTTTCCAATACAAAAAAAAATGGAAAATATGAAATTCACATTGTACTACTTCAAAAAAGAGTTCCATGTTACTGGTCGGTATCGAAATTTAAATAACTCGATATTTGCATTGAATAATAACATATTTTCTAAAATTTTTCTCTTATTTTGTAGGAGGAGACGTCCTATTGAAACTTAATTTCAAATAACCATGCATTTTAGAATTTCTATTTAATTATATTATTTTTACGACGTCTTTAATTTTTATGAATATTTTTAAAGACGTTTTAAATATCACTTACTTCTGGCACGTCTGATTGCAAGTCCGTATTAACAGTTAACCTCCCAGTGTCTATAACAATAACACTGCCACCTCTGAAAAACAAATTCAGAATAATAAATATTGCGCATAAAATATTATGTATTCTTTTAAGTTTGATTTTAAAAGAACTTTTGCTAATTGTATTGATTGTTTAAAGCAGTACCGATATCAAACTTACAAAGATTCAGTTTCTAATATACAAACGCACATACTTGATTTGCATATTAAAAAAAAATAACGTTTTAAGTTGGATCGAAACTTTGGCTCTTGCTAAATATTTTTTTAAAATTATTTTTTTGTATAGAATATCACATGAAAGGTACTAACGATATGTTTACAAAATACAGTACACTCAAACCTGTTTTTGTGCGGTGGATAGAGACCGCATAAAAAAACCCCATAAAAAAATTCGCACAAAACTTCACGAGTAGCTATAAAAAATAGTTTTCGGAACACAATTACAAAATATTTTTTTATGCGGTGGATAGGGACCGCATAAAAAAAGTCTCACATAGAAAATAACTTAAAACCTTACGAAATAACTAGGAATTGCTTGTTTAAACGAAATCAAGACACTCGGCTTGGCAGCTACTTGGAATCTCGCCAAACCTTCTGGAATCTGATTTAGAAAATACACATGCGAACATTTTTAAATATTTATTTACATATGTACTTATTTTACACATACAAAAATTTTCAAAATTTATAACCATTATCCTTCGTAGTGTGACAATACGCGAACTTGGTTCAAAATCGCTTTCGGTACTTAAAGATACTACATTCGCACTCGTTTAGAGTTGATTTTTTTTTCAGTTACCATACAGTCAGTGATCAGTTTTTGCGACGACTGTTGTTTCACTAGACGCTTGTATATGTCTCGGTAGCCAGATAATCAATTATGTTCCAATTTGATTGAAATGTTCATATACCGCACAAAAAAGACCTAACAAAAACAGGTTTGAGAGTATTTATATTTAAATAAGGGGCTCCACCCCCTGCTTGATAACGCTCTTCAACCCTCAAAAACTTCATGTGTTGCTGTTACATGTACATATGTACAAGCAACATAACTTCCCTATCGTATTTCTTTTAGGTTTTATTGATAAGATAATTTTTAAAGATCCTGTATAATAACACGCTAACCATAGTGTAGTTTTGTGACATAGAAGGAATACGGGAGGGTAGACAAAACACTATTGAATAAATTTAAACTTTAGATTCAAGCTAAGATAAGAGTTATTTAAAAGGAGCATTTAAGGGGGCGCCTATGTTATAGACCCACGCTGGGACGACACAGGACATATTACATGAATGTTGCCACCACCAGGTTACAAATCGTTTACATATAGTATTGTTCTATTATAGACATGCAGGGGTGATGAGAAAATGGTCGTTGATTTCCTAAACATATTCAGTGTGAACGTTTCATAAATACAGCTAGTATTTAACCGACATATTCTCCGATGAGATGTAAAAAAATCTTTAAAAATTAAATTTGAGTGATTTTGGAGATTCTTTGTAGAAGTGTAACAATAAAAAATCTTACTGTTGAAGAGAACCATGTTCCGGAATGACAAAGTAAGGAGATCTTAGATCCACATTTAAATGCATCATCTGCAACGAAAGTTATAATTAATACTTATAGCAAATACAGGGTATGTCACTTAGAGTAGATACTAAACCACAACGAACATTCAAAATATCTGACATGCAAAATCCCATACTAGAGTACTTTAACTGAAGAAACGTCTGCTAGTTGAAAGAACAAAATATGTAGCAGCAAGATGGCGCAGAGATTACTTAAAATGGGTTTCTGACTTTCCAAAAAAAAAAACATTATCGCATTTGAAAGGCAAACATAATTTCACCGATATTTATAAAGTGAAAGCTAATTAATATCTAAACAGTCATACAAATAACAGAGGCAGCCTTTGATCGGAATACCAGATGTTAAAAGATCCAACTGAACACGCTAGGTAGCCATGTTGAAACTATAAAACCGGCCGTACAGTTATGTTTGTTAAGAATAAGATCTGATGTCTAAATAAAAAAAACCTGTGGCGAGGTGTGACTTTTGTCGATGTTCATTGCTCCAAGCAGCAACTTTCTAATTTTTTCAATTTTATTTTTTCGTAGTCATCAGCGAATCTGCTGATGACTGGACCCTTCGTCAATGAAACATCCCATAAAAAGAGCTATAGCCTTTGATCGAGATAATAGATAGTTCTGAAATACTTGAACTGAACATGCCCGGAAGCCATATTGTTGCTATAAAAACCCGGTCTTTTTAAACATTTACTTTAACTTCAACAATTGAAGTAGTAATAAAATACTTCCATAATATAATAATTCCATGCGAATTGCTAAATAGCTTGGGAAATTAAACTAGTTTTCATTTTGCATCTTACCTTGTGCTTGGCGAAGGCAGTGGCAATTTTTTCTTTTCCTGCATTCGCCAAAATCTTCAGCTTTTCTTTTGCTTTCTGCTTCAAAAGTTCCATGCTTTCCTGGGGCAGCTCGAAGAAGTCCAAAAGCTCCTTCATGGCATACTGAAGAAAATATAACATACACTCGAATTTAGACGTAATAAAGTATCGATAGATCTGGAGAGATCGACGGCAATTATTCATACTGATGATCCACAAAGTATTTACAATTTTTAATTCTTACTTTGTGATAAACAATTTCCATGGGCTCTGCGGTCACATTCAGTCCGTAGCTGGCGTGGACTTGAGATGGATTCTTCTCGAAGTCCACAGCAAAAATATGCGGTACGTTTGATCCTGAAGAAAGAGAATGAGAAATATACGAATTATTATGAGTACAACCAAAGCCTGATTTGGAAAGTACAGTACTATAGGCATATCACTGTTCGGGGCTCCTACGGTAAAAATAGTCTCGAAAAATAAAAATAAAATATTATTCATCTAAAAATAACAACGAAATTATAATGTTTTAATAAAAATTGCTTAAATGTTAGGAAACATTGCACTAATATTAATAATACAATTTTGTGTTATAGGCAACTTTTGCACAATGTATGTATAATTAAATAAAAATTGGGGCCCTTGCAAAGGGACATATATTGAATTTGGCCTGGGCATAACGTGCCTAATCAGGTAAATCAGGCTCCGAGTACTTCTTACCTTGGACCAAACCTACACACACTGGCAACACCGACTCAAAGACAAGGCCGTGCCTCACGTGACCTTTCCGGAGCTGACGTCATAACGAGTAGGCTATGGTAGCGGGTAGAAACGAAAGATTTCGCTTCGCTGATGTGGTTTTTTTTAAGCGCGAATTTCTTTGTTTTCTCAAAATGGGTGAAAATTCCGTGTGCTTTAGGCTACGATTATTATTTATTATCTGAGTTATGGTTTACAAACAAGCTGTGTTCCCAATTGACAGGGAAATTACACGAAAACACCAAAAGTTCAGCTGTTTTCGTTTCCTAAAAATCGGACGTTGCGCAGAAAATGGATTCGTGTAATTCACACACACACACACAGGGACGACTTTACTCCTACATATTACACCAGGGCAGAGCATATTTTAAGGAATTTCAACTGGTGGGGCAAATTAAATTTAACAGAAAGTAGAACCCCGGAAGTTAATGAAAACTTGGTATTTAAAATATCAAATTGAAACTAATTTAATAAACTTAGTTTAAAATTATATGTTCTGTAAAAAGTTAATTAAAAAGTTTATTTAATTTTTTTTATCTAATTAATGAAATTTTCTAACTATTCATAAAAGTATGTTTTATTTGTTGTCATAAAGCAAAATTTATTTTAACTTTTTTTAAAAACCTAATGTTTTGTATTTTAAAATATATATCTCTTACATTTCTTCAATTTTACTTCACACAAATGTAAAGTTTTAAATATAAAGTACATATACATCTAAATAAAAAGTAGTAACTTTAAAAGTAAAATATTGGCAGCATTGCCTTTTAATTGAAGCATGCTAAAATAAAAATTTAAGGCAAATAGTTAAAAAAAATCAGTATTAAACGTCATTTACAAAAGTCTTGTCTATGTTTTACATTGTTTTGAAGTCATTTATTTTTTTAACCAAACTTTCAAACCTTTTTTCATTTCCTTCAACCTTTCTTAAAGTTACTCATATATTTAATAATGTTTCATGTAACCTACGAAATAAATATCCAATGAAAGATTTGGCGGCGAAACAAAGACTTATTGTCCCAGAACTTGAATATATTACCGAATAGCTTTTTATGTATGATAGTTTTCAATTTTGTTAATAATTCGATTAGCCTGTTAGCCATCAGCGATTAGACATTGTTAAGAAGTAATATATCCATTTTTTTGCTTTTTAATTAATTTCTATTGGTATCAATATATATTGAAAATATCTAAAAATAAACCAGTTTCATTTTCATAGCATTTTTAATAAAAAACATTCGATCATATGCAAGTAACAAAAAAAAATTTTTTTTTTCAAATAAACTATTTTAACCTTATTCTTGCTGTGGTTTCCCTCTAGACATTAGTACAATAATAACTTATATATGCTAATTTTTGTTACCTTAGAATTATACATCCATGATATATTTTGCTCATATAAAGAAAGCAATCAAAATTTAAAAAATAAACTTATACATTTATATTCATAAGCATAATCTTTTTAAACATTGGCTCAACTTCCATATAGTTTATGCATTTTATTAAAAATTAGAGCCTTGAGTCCTCCCTCCAAATAATTTTGAAAAGTTTACGCCTCTGTTTATATTTATTAAAATTCATAAATATTGATCCCTTCAAATTGTTATTTACATCGAGAAATATATTTTCCCCCAAAAGTAAAAATTATAAATCTCTTTTAACTATACAAATAAAATTTAATTAAAATACCCACCGTAAAAAAATCTACATAAAAAATAAATAAAAGTAATTTGCTTACTTTTTGTAGCTGTTAAATGCTGGGTAAAAATATCTATAAAAATCGAAGTACAAAATCGGTCTGAGGCATATGATACGTCTTGTTAGTAAACAGTTTTTTATCGTACTGGTAGAATTTCAAGTAAACCATTCCAAAAAGATCCAATTGAAACATTTTCCACCCCTCATAACACCCCCTATCCCTCAAGGCCATATATTTCTAACCTAATCCCTTCAAATACATGCCAGAAGTTTTTCCGACTAGAAAAGAAGAGCCGGTGTCCACTTAAGAGATCATAGAGATAAGGGGCCATAAAACTCTTTTGAACAGTAAGCAATTCGAGGTGTATTGTCAACTGGTCGAACACAGAAACTTTCGTAAAGGAAATTGCGTCGTAAAATTGAAGAGTGTGTGTAATTCGTTATCAGCAAGTCAGGGGAAACGCGGGAGTTCCTCTTCACAAATGAGGCAATTCTCAGTCCTGAACAAAAGGATTTTTGGGGATGGGTAAAAGGCAGTGGTAAAAGCTAGACGGGGAGGGGTGTGAAAGATTTGCGGCGAAATAGGGCCTTTTCACTGGAAGAGACATCTGTCTCCTCGGTCCAGCGTCATTCATTCCTATGCTACAACTTCAAGTTTATGTTTTTACTATGGAAAATGGATTGAACAAAAAAAAAGTCCGGTGGGGCAATTCTGTATGACTGGTGGGGCATTTCTACACACTGGTGGGGAAAAATCCGCACCAACTCTATGTTAAAATAGGCCCTGCACCAGGGTATCTATGATTATGCTTATAATTTAATCTGCGTTCTTTAATGTAAATTGATAACATGTAGATGTCAGGTTTAAATTGGATTAAAACATCACTGGTTTAAAAAAAACAACCAGGGAAGTATCTGACATCGTTATTACTAATACAATTGTTATTAAACGACTGAACAGCGCGCCAACCAAAACTCCAAAATAAAACCGCCATAAACTTTAAATTAAAACCGCCAAATCGCGCACCATGTCGAGAGGTTATAGATTCGACGGTTATGTATTTTTTTTTTAATTTAAGTATGTTCGCGCGGGATTTCGGTTCTACTTCAGATATTTGCACAAATTTTTTGTTGTTGGATAAGGGCTGTTTCACTTGGGAGCAATTTGAAAATATATCGGGTTATCCGGCATTCAACTATCTCTGGAATTCTCAATTAACCAGACCGTTTGAAAAAAAATATTGTCCGATTTCAAAAATTCTTTCTTTGTTGGATAGAGAAAAATCAACTTAGGCAAAATCTGCAAAAATAATCGGTTATCCGGCTGCTATATATCCGGAAATGTCGATTTTCCGGAGGTTTTTTATACAGTTAATCCGATTTCATAATATTTTCATTGTTTAACAAAAGTTGTTCAACAATGACATTTCATTTAACCAGAATTTATTGGCATTGATAGGGATTGTTTTACAATATACACGGTTGAGCAGAAGTTGCTACTTGAATTTCTCGGTGAATAATAAGAGGGGGCGAAGCCACCTGCTAAATTAAAAACCAAAAAGTGAAAAATAAAATAATCTTTCTAGAAAAAAGGAAAACCGACTTTAAGGAAAATGCGCTAAAAAGTAAAAAATAATTTTTAATTCTACGAATGAGTTGAAAAATTGAATATCAATTTTATACTTAGTACAACTTTTTGAAGTTGGTGCCAATTTAAAAAAATTATACTCAAATTTTGGCGCCGATTTCAAAAAGTTGTACTAAGTATAAAATTAAAATTCAATAATTCAATTTTTCGACTCATCGTAGAATTAAAAATTATTTTTTACTTTTTAACGCATTTTCCTTAAAGTCGGTTTTCCTTTTTTCTATAAAGATTATTTTATTACTAATACAGACTGACAGTCCTTGTGTTTCGGATTTTTACAAATGTTGGTGAGTAAGAATTTAAAGGCATTGAAAATTCAATGCCTATTATTGTATACCTTTCCGGCTATTGTGCTCATTCGGCGATGAAAAAAATAAATTGTAAATATAGTTGAAAACAAATGATTATTGACAAGTCCTTAAAATTTAACTATAAATATAAATTAATTGAATCTCTGGATAGAGGTGGTTTAATCTACCCATATGCAGATATTGTAAATGCTGTAAGTTACAATTATATTGTTATGTAAAAATTGCTTTTAAAAGAAAATGAGACCAAATTTTTACAAATAACTGATCACCGCTCATTTGTGGTTAAAACTTTGGAATTAATAAATTGTAATGAATTTTTTTTTTTTGATGATCAATGTGAAGCGGACCATAGTTCTGAGAGTGTTTTAAAACTAATATTAACTTTAGCTACAAAATCATTATTAAAAAAACTATTGCAGGCAAAAAAATTATATTAAAAATTCAAATTGAAAAAAAGTCTAAAAAAATTGAGACATTGAAAAAAGGGATCAAAGTTATGGAAAAGGTGCAAACATATAAATTTGCATAATTGTATATAAACGCTCAGTTCAATAAAGAATTTTTGTTAATTTGGTCTTTGATACTTTTATTTTCATGCTAATGTGAGTATTTTTTGGGCATATATATTTAAAAATCTTTAATGAAATGCAAAGGTAAGGTAAATAATGTTTAGGCAACGTAACAGTTCATTTTCTAATGAATCATCTGCTCGAAATACCAAGCGCTTCAATCGAAGAAACACAGCGGGGAAGGAGAAATCCAGCCTACTCATGGTGACGTCACAAATCAGAGGCATGGCCTTGTATTTGAGTCGGTGTTGACACTGGACAATGGATTTGAAACCTGACTACTATTTTAATGGACCTCCTTTTGTATGGACAATTGCATGTATGAGTTTAGGTATAGATTCTACTTTTGATTTTATTTAGGAATAAATAGTTCATTCGTTAAAAGTTTTTATCAGTTTCAGATAATTTCCTTTTCCGTTTTTTGTTTGTACAATCTGTCGAACTTAGTATAACAGTCTTGAATTTTTTTTTTTTAAACTAAATTTCTTTTTTGGATAAGCAATGAGGATTATTGTTTCCATAATTAAACGCCTTCGATACTGTATCTTTTGAAAACACTGTAATGTATTATGTCCAGGTAATCGTGTTTTTGTAAACAAGTATTTAATCAGACTTTCTACACTGTAAAAATACATTCTCATTTTTAAAGAAACTTTCAATTATTTCGACGAAAAATACGCCTACTAAGTGCTCCGATTAAATATTTCGTCTAATTGAGAAAATTTATTTTGTCATTTTTTTTCCGAGAAATTTATTTCCAAAAAATGAGGTCAGTTTCAAATAAAAATCGACGGATCGACTCGACCCAAGAATATGTTGATACGAAGTCACGAGCGCTATTGACCGAGCCAGAAAAATACTTTGAATTAGGACAATTCTTGTTTCGTCAAAATTCAAGTGATTCAATGAAGAAACGAATGTCAACTAACGATTGTTATCCAAAATTGCCGAAAGTAGCCTTGACTATCGCTAAAAAATAATGGTGTTATTCAGAGAATGTAATCCATTGATCAGTGAAAATATAGGTAAACTAGGCTGAGGTAAATTGGACAGGATCAAGCGAAGGGTCGTCCATATATTACATAACGCACCTGTAGGGGAATATATTATTTTTCTGCCCTTCATGGATTTATGTTGAATTCATAGTTTATGGTACCCTGAGACCATACTTTTTTTCCTGTATGTATTGCGCCATACGTGGCATCTCGTCTATAGTTTTAAGCGCAAACACGTACCGTGCGTTAATGTCACAGACTCCTAACGTCGATTTATGGGCCCGGGCAATTGAGGTCTCCGGGCTTTAACCTCCGACTACTCAGAATAACAGCTAGTATCACCTTTGAACAGTCGATAATGGTGCTTACAGGTAAATCTTCGAGCAGTCTACGTGTTTTGTTCAAGCATTGTCACAAAGAATTGGGGGTATCGTAAACTGGGAATTAACCAGGACATACAATCAATATAAATCCATGCAGAAATAAAAATATTTTCTGGTGCGTTATGCAATATATGGACGACCCCTTGCTTGTGAATAGACACAGATTACATTCGGGGATTACTTATAAAAACAAACGCCCCCCCCCCCCCCTCACCGCTCGTGACGCAGTCCGCAGTGACGATGGGCACCAGATCATTCTCCAGCGACGCCCCTTCGATCACGATGCTCTCCGTCCTGGCCGACACCTTGTACGCCCTGGCGCCGGGCCTGGTCTCCAGGCTGGCCAAGAAGTGCGTGACGGTGCAGACCAGGATCTCCTTCCCGTCGTTCACCAGGGACAGGGTGCAGTTGGCCAGCGTGAAGTTTAGCTTGTGGCCGATGTGGTTGAGCGCCGTCTCCGGGTCGGCGTCGGCGTCGTCGCCGAAGCGCGCGTCGTAGCCGATCCCCTCGTACATGCGCCGGCGCTCGTCCGCCGTCATGCGGGACCACCAGCCGCTGCGGTCGGCGCCGACGATGAGGAGGTCCTCCGAGGGGTGGTCCTCTGAGGAAAGGGGGTGGTGGTCTCGTGGGGAGAGGGAGTTGGGGGAGGATCCTGGGGGTTCTTCTCCTGATGAGGAGAACCAGTTCCAGAATGTCCAGGGGGTCTTGGTGGGGACTTTGCGTACCATGTCAGGTTCGTCTTGGGCTATCTGAAAGCGGGAATTAATGCATAGTAACGTGATACTACTACCTAGCCGGGTATACACTTTCGTATCCTAGTCTAACTACAAACAGTGTCATCACACAAAAAATATTTTGGAGGGTTTGACACAAGAAATTTCCTAACTTAACGTTTCAAAATTCTCCACTTAACTATTCGAAATTCCCACCTCCACAGTTCTGAAAATTCCCAGTTCCAACTTATTTACATTTTTCATTTTTTTTATATATATATTATCGTAATATTAAACAGTTCTCTCACAAGCATTGATTTGTGGCACCCATATTCCAATGCAGTGTCTTTTCTGAGGTCTAATTTAAACGTAATCATACGAGTTGGGCAATTTCTAATCTTCCCTAGCATTCATTTACTAATAATATTAATTTTCTTCGGGCATAAATTTTCCCAACTCGGGGATTTTTAGAAGATGAAATTCCCAACTTTCTGGGTTTCCTCCAGATTATTGGAGTGCGTCGTGCTCCAACCCGGTGCGACGGGCCTGACTACAAAGGTTCATGGACCTAAAAACATTACAGTTGGATTTCGGAACCGAAGAAACTAAAAATATACATTTAGAATGGAATCTGACCCCAGTTTAACTTAGATATACAACTCCAATTATCCAAACTCCAGTTATCTGGTTAAAGCAAAGCGGATCACCAATTATTAGGATCCAGGTCGCTTTAAGAAAAAAAAAATCCACATTTTAAAAGTTTTTTTTTAAACCTTTTTTTGCGAAACATCCAATTATCCAGATAGGATCTGGTTCCAATTGATCCAAATAATTCGAATTTAACTGCAGGATTAATTATATGCTTTTTAACCTTTATAGCTACATATTATGAAGTTGGCAATCATGTATCATAAATTACTACGCGTAGCCCCAACTTGTATAAAAAAAGCCTATATTTACTTTAAAATTCATATATAAAAGGTAACTACTTACAGTTATTCTGCAATTGCTTTAAATGTATTTAGTTTTTTTACATGCGATGTGCTTTGTACCCTGTACCAAAAAAAGCTTTTTACTTTAATATTTCTATGAATTTAAAGTTTATGTGTATTGCTAGAAAAACGGAAAATCATTGGACGACTTAAGTCGTTCAGCTCCGGCAGAGGGTTAAACCTATCAAAATAGTATTCGTCAAGATCTTATTTCTTAGTGATAACATTTATAGGTTGGCATTAAAATCACTTAACCTTTATCAAATATAAACATATTTTGTACATTATACTATATATATATGTCTCATGATTATTGTCAATATGTTAGTTATAAACATTAAAATGTTTGCAATATCGATTTAAAAATATCTATTTTGTGTCATTAACTCACTTTAACTATTATTGAACAATTACCACAATCATTTCTGCCAAAAATAATTGAGTTCGCTACAGTTGTTGGAGAAAATAAATACCAATCAAGAAAAGGCTTTATATGTATGTTATTTTACGATTTGGAAAGATCGGGTATTATACTAATCCCCAATCTTCCATCTTCCCCCTTTCTCTAATCCTTTGATTGGATCAATGGTCTATTTCCGGTCAGCCTATAGCTCTACCACCACCCCATCGATCACTCAGTTAAGTCTGTCTTTTTAGCAAGGAACTCTTTGGTACCTCCATCTTGGCCTGCTCCCTCGCGGCCAGGATGCTGGTGACGTCGAGGGAGTCCTCCATCAGCTGCAGGTCCATCTTGAGCTCCGTGTCCGTGGGTCGGTGGAGGTGGTCTTTGTACATGCTCTTGTACTGGCGGTACTTGTTTCTGGAAACAGAAAGTTATTTACACTGTTGCATTCGAATTACCTCTTTAATACTGGGGATTTCATACAGAGCAGTTATTCCGCACTAAATAGTTATTTTTTATTAACAGTTATTAATAACAACTGTTATTAACAATTGTTATTAACAGTTATTAATAACAGTTATTATTAATTGTTGTTATTAACAGTTGTTATTACCAGTTGTCATTACCAGTTGTTATTAACAGTTGTTATTAACAGTTATTAATAACAGTTGTTAACAGTTGTTATTAACAGTTATTAACAGTTGTTATTAACAGTTGTTATTAACAGTTATTATTAACAGTTATTATTAATTGTCGTTATTAACAGTTGTTATAATTGTTTTTATTAACAGTTGCTATAATTGTTGTTATTAACAGTTGTTATTAACAGTTGCTATAACAGTTGTTATAACAGTTATTATTAACAGTTATCATTAACCCTTTGCACTCGGGATGTGACGGTCGGTCACATGAATAACGACATGTTCTTTTCCCCCGTTCTTCAAATTGAGTGAGAATGGCATGGTGTAGAGCATTAAAACGTATTTTTTTTTCATTTTCTTGTTCTTTATCTAACTTCATTTAAATAGCAAGCAATAGGTAGCCGAGTGGTTAGAGATGCAAGCTCATAAAGGGTTGTGGTTTCCAGTCTCAACTTTGAGAGTGCAACGATGAAAGCAGGTAGTTTAGAATTTTAATTTAGAGAGCAAACACAAAGATAAAACATGTAGATTCAGTTAGGGGTACCCACACGGTGTCGTGTGGTTTTGGATATTTTTATTTGGAGACGATCCGACAAAAATACACTTATAAATAGAGACAGTAGACATCATGGATTTCAGATCCCAAAATACCAAACAAAATCTTCTTCCGAAGTCGTTTCGACATTTTTTAAACTTAAAAAAAGAACACGCTATAGAATACCCCTTTAAAAAGTTGTAATTGTTACATTAAAAAGAACGAGATATCAGACGTTCTCCGAGTGCAAAGGGATTATTTATGTCATCCAAGTTAATATATTTTAA
Source organism: Troglohyphantes excavatus (assembly GCA_963932185.1). NCBI lineage: Eukaryota > Metazoa > Arthropoda > Arachnida > Araneae > Linyphiidae > Troglohyphantes > Troglohyphantes excavatus. The sequence goes on along the minus strand of OZ010673.1, from coordinate 70,241,909 downwards.
CAGTTTATTGTCAATATATTTTAACAGTTGTTATTAATAGTTATTAAAATATATTTTGACAGTTATTGTTTACAGTAATTTTAACAGCTATTTTAACCGTTATTTTAACAGTTATTATTAACAGTTATTATTAACAGTTATTCTTAATTGTAATTTTTAACAGTTATTATTAACAGTTATTATTAACAGTTATTATTTACAGTTATTATTAACAGTTATTATTAACAGTTATTATTAACAGTTTTTATTAACAGTTTTTATTAACAGTTATTATTAATAGTTATTCTTAATTGAAATTTTTAACAGTTATTATTACAAAACTGTTATTTTTTGCTTAATTGGTTGGATGCTATTGGATGACATAAATAATTTGTTTTGGAGTTAGTGGTTGCTTATTATTTACTTCATGCATCCTTAAGGAGGAGGGGTCTATCACATGTGACTGTGGCGTGACATGGGGGAGATGTGTCTCAGTAGTTGCGTGACGTTAGCAAAGGTTTGTAGACTTGAGTCTTAACCGCATCTTATCTTTAAAACTATAAATTTGCGATTTCTGTAGAATATTTTTTGGAAATAAAATGTGTAACAACAAAACATCTACCTGTGCTCTTTTATCCTGTCCCAGGTGTACGGACGGACGTACTCTTCCATCACGGCCGCGTACGCGTCCCTCCAGTAGTCAGACGCGTGTCCCCGGACGGAAAGACCCCGGAAGTACTTTCTGAATCTCTGGTTGAGGGACATCACCTCAAAAGCTCTCCCCAGCTCGTACATGCTCACGAACTAAAGAGAAACACCCACAGTGAATATCTCCATGGTGAATCACTCGTCAAAAATAGAATTAGATACATTTTGTCTTGGCTTTCTGATTGGATCTCATCACCATTGAATGAATTACATACACAATATATCTTAATTCTTAATAGGAAGCCTTAGTCTATATATTTAATAGGCAATACAGTATATTGTCACAGCCATTCCACCTAAACTATATAACCAATTTTTATGATCAAGGTGTCATTTGAAAGGGAGTTAACTGTATATGTGCCGAAACGTGCCAAAATAATAAAATGTAAAGCAATTATTATGAGTTTATTACCCTTTGAATACCGAAAATTTATCATCGTGGCGCCATCTACATATAAAAATTGAAACAACCGAAAACCTGCATTTTCATTAAACCTACCAACGCAAATTTCATCCAGATGCCTTTATAAAACCTTCATGTTTTTTAAGTTTTTAATTTACCTGATAAACCCTTTAAAAAAAACTAAATTTACCCTTCAAAAATGTCCATGGTGAATTCATCAGCATAAAAACTTCAATTTCACAACTCTTTCCATTTTAAATATTTAATTATTTTAAAAGTTCTTTTATCAATTAAAATGATGTATGATCAATATCACTACCTAAATAAGCGTATATTTATTGTAAGTCCAACAGATGCCACTACTTAAAATTTGAAGCAACTCTTATCTTTTTTTAAATTATTCAAACCATGGTTTTAGCACGAAATGTCCGTAACATCCCGTTGAAATAATTACCAATTGTATCCGCATATATATTTATACGAATGAACTTTTAGATATTTTACTAAAAAGTAACCACACCGAAATAGCTTCACGTAGCCCGGAAGAAAAGTCATAAGATATAGTGTAGTCATGGAGACCCAATAAAACAGCAAAAACTTTTTCCTGATCATTGAGTAGGCATAACCATAATTGTTTTAATTAATTTATATTTGTTTATTATTATATTAATATTCCCTCAGAGTAGGTGTATTGGCATAATTTTTCATTTCAGCCCAAGTTAAAGTTAGGTAAGGTCAGAATGTATTGTAAAAGTTTGTATGTAGATGGCGCCACTAAAAGTTAACAAGTTTTAACAAAGAAATTACTAAATCCTTTGCTCGGTTAAGAAAAAGGGCAACATTTTATAGTTATTTTCTCTGTAAAATAGTTTACATTAAATTTCCAATGCATGTATATTACATATACATTTTAATAGATATAACTTCTAATGAATACCCCAATAAATTTTGTTTTAAAAATATTTCGACGTCAAATATTTTTTAAATTTAAAGTTTCTTTGTATTACTAGATAAACTGAAAATGCAGGGACGACTAAAATTGTTCATATTCGTCAGAGGGTTAAAAATAAAGAAAAACTTGATAATTTAAAGTGATAAGGTGAATATTTAATGCCAGTTTCTGATTCTACATCTAGCTCCTTGAGGTTTTTATAAGTTCGTTGTAAGGTTAGGTAAGGTGAGTATTTAATGTTAAATTGTGCTCCTAGAGGACGCCACGAAACTTCATACCTTCAATGCGCAGAAATTTACTATTCAAAAATACAAACATTTTTAGTTCAATGTTTTTTTAACGATATCAAATTGTCCACGATCATTTGGGAGATTCCTATTATTTTGATCTATATATTGTAATGTTTTTTTAACAACAACATAACAATAATATCAAGTTAATAGGTTATCCAATGACGTCCCTACAAAATTATTTCCCACAAAATATTTAAATAACTCTAATTAAATTTGATAGTCACAATAAAAATATTTTCGTCGCCTTTAACGAACGTTATAAAGCTATTTCTCAAATCAATTCTTGTTCCTGTTATTCAAAATTCAATAAGAAACGAACATTAGTTCAATATTACATCTTGCTTTGGAAATGTGGCTTTAAAAAAATTTCAATGCTCATTGCATAACAATAATAAAACAAATTAAAAATAAATACAAATTATATTTTGTTTATTTAAGGAAAAATTTGATGCTTTTCATAGGCAATGAATCATTAAATTGAAAAGAATCTTTTGAATTAATTTTATGTAGGTTACTACTGGAAGAAAATATTCAAAATGTGTATTGTTAAATTTTTCTTTAGTTAGAATATCACATCAGTGAATACAAATAATTCTTTCCACTAAATTATTTCACTCGTATTAAACACATTTTGTCTCATTAAATTTGATTGGTAAAGATTGGAATCCATAACTCGCCTTGACATGACAAATATCAGTTTAAAAGAAACACAAAGAATCGGCGCTCCACGAAAATATCTACTCTTAAAATGTAAATTTCAGTTAGAAGTCATTATTTTTTGAGTTTCTAATTTTAATTTTCTAGTGAAATTAAGGCTTATAAGAGATAATTTGAAGCTTATCAAACTAAAAAATAAGCACTATTTTTTTAAACGAAAATTTTAAAGGTTTAATTTGGAAATCTATTTACATTTACCATTTTCTTATATTTATACTTTTTAATTAAATGATATATTACAATTAAATGCTTTTAAGGAGTAACGTTATTACTATTTGTGTTTATCTATATATAATTTTATAGAGGATATATAGCATGGCATTTTTTTGGCTTGAAAGAAGCATTCTTGGCATTGCAGAGCAGTAATGGCATAAAAGAAACTTTAGTGTTATAATAAATGTCAGGTAGTTAATCTTCAAAGCACTAACACGCAGTTTACAAATTGCAGGTAGTTAATCTTCAAAGCACTAACACGCAGTTTACAAATTTTCAGTACCGACTCAACTATTTTTTACATATGTTTCGTCAGCTTATGTTTTTTTATATTTCGTCACTCTCAGAAGTAAACTGCTTATCTTTCACGTGACGTGAGTACACACGTACCGAATGGACTGGCTCAAGTACAATTTCATTGATAAAGCAGAGAAATTACTATCAGTTAGACGACTTGAAGCTAAATATAATCCTCAAGTAAAATTTCTTATCTCAAGACCGCTGCTTTGTTATGCAACATTGAGACTGATGAACAGAATATTTTTGAAATTCCCAAAAATATTATACATTTCCTTTACTCAAAGCTTTTCCTACAGACTAACTATTCATCGTGTAAAATCATGAAACGTTGTGTTACTCCCTAATGAAGGAATGGAAAAGACAAAAACTCGTTCTAAATATTGCAATGTAAAAAAAGGTAATTATAAATAAGTAACTGAACCTACTCGTTTTTCTTTGAGTACAATTACATCGTAAATGAGCGATGACGAACTCAAATTTAAGTAACCGTACTTTCTGAAAAAAGAGCAGTGTGATTCAATATTGCTAATTCAGCTTCTGTTTAAGCCTTCTTAACAAAGCGACATTATAAACTTAAAATAATTGTTCAGAAGATTGGTTTCCTACATCATTTGATGTCTATTGCTTAAATGGAAACTAACTGAGTATTTAGATCTCAATTATCTTACTTCCCTTTCTTTTGGCACACCTTTTTAACATCACTTATGTTTATAACTTCTTCACGTCGCCCTGATAGCTTAACGGATAAGATTCTGGACAGCGGTGCCTGCAGATATGGGTTCGATTCCCGGTAAGTCTTGGTCGTAATTGTCGATACTTATTGAAATTGATTTATGGAGGCGGCCTATGTAGGCTATCATCTGCTCTTTTTATTCATTTATACCCATTGTACTCATTTTTAAATACGTCTTTTTCAAAATTTAAACTTATGTATTCGGAGCCATTATGAGCATCGAATGTATTCAAAAATGAGTACATTTTACTTATTTTTGAATACCTTTTTTTAACAGTGTTATTTTAGTTGGAAAATACTACAAATCACTGAGAAAACTAGAAAGACTGAACAGGTGTTGTACTTCACCTGTTCCCTGGACAGCTGTGACGCGGCATCTTGGAGCACAAAGTCCAGCAGAAGTTTCGGCACTTTGGCTTCCTTTGACTTGTTCAGGATCATCTTCGTTTTCAGCGAGACGGGTTTCACAACTAAAAGAATAATCCAAACAAATTTTTAAAAATTTATATGTAAATAAATTTATTAATAATCATATATAAAATTTCTATAGCATAGATCTCTTTTAAGCTTCTTACACGCGACGAATTGTAAAAAGTGCACTGTAAAAAAAAAGGTGCTTAAAAATGAGTAAATAAAGGTACTCGTTATTTTAGTACAATTGCACCGTAAATGAACAATGACATACACAAATTTAAATAATCGTACTTTCGCAAAAATGAGCAGTGTGATTTAATATTGCTCATCTCAGCTTCTGTTCGAGCCATCTTCACAAAGCGACCTGACACACTTAAAGTAGTTGTTGAGAAGATGGTTTTTCACAATATTTGATGCCGATTGCTTGAATGGAAACTGAGTTATTACATCTCAATTATCTTACTTCCCATTCTTTTGACCCACCTTTTTAACATTACTTCTATTTATAACTTCTTCTCGTCGCCCTGTCAGCTTAACGGATAAGATTCTGGACAGCAGTGACTGCAGACCTTGTTTCGATTTCCGGTATGTCTTGGTTGTAATAGTCGATATTTATTGAAAGAGATTTTTGGAGGCAGCCTGTGTGTTGGCTAGCATCTGCTCTTTTTATTCATTTTTAAACCATTGTATTCATTTTAAAGTGCACGCTTTTTTCAAAATTGAAACATGTATTCAGAGCCATCATAAGCATCGAATGTATTAAAAAATGAATACATTTTACTTAATTTTAAATACTTATTTTTAACAATGTGAGGTATCAAAAGAAGGAGAATTTCCCGGAGCATTGACGAATTGAAGGTTCATCTCATAAATAGAAACTGTTTCATTAAAAAAGTGTTTAAAAGAATTATTACTTAAAAATATCTTTAACAATATTTCCAAAATCTAACTAAAACGTGTTTTTATATCTTGATCGGCAGCGCGTAACTGCGGAGCAATAGATCGCGGGTTCGAGTCTCGACTGGGGCCACTTAAAAATTAATTTTTAAATGCGTATGCCTTAACGTGAACAAGACAGTTGATAAATCTTAATTTAATAATATATAATTATAATATAATAGACCGAGCTTACTAAAACCCTTGGATACAGCGAGCCTATCTCTATAAACATCGCCACTGAAATTTCAAAAAGCTTGGTTATCTTTTATAAAATATAGGGTGAACACAAATTATGGGACGAATGTTATTGGTTGGCTGTATTGGCATAATAAAACATTAATTTTTGCCCAACTACCTCGGTTATATATTAAACAAGTCCTTTGGTGTTAGCAAAAATAAACAAAGTAGATGAAGTGTGGCAAAAGCAATGGTTTATTATGTGTAATCAAACAGCAGAACAATGACCATCTCCCAGCTGTTTGTGTGTGCGATTTTTGCTTTTACAATGTCAATTATATATTTTAAAACTCAATTTTGGTATACTTTTATAAAAAAAAAAAAGAGACGTAATAAACAAAGCTAACATAAGTACAATAAATAATTTTTATTTCCTGTGATTTACAACGACATAAGCGACTTTTTTTTTTTAAAGTACTGTACAAACTCTATTTTACATTTTAATCAAAGAGTTTAATTCGGTTTGATTATTTCAAACCGGGTTAAATCAATTTCGCATAAATAAAAAAAATATTTAAAATATATTTTCTAATCAAAACCGTTTATAATAAAATATAAAATAGCAATCCCACAACTGAAATTTGCTTTATTTATAACCTAAATTTTATTATTCTAGCTCCACATTTTTATTATTTTAGCTCCACATTTTTATTATTATAGCTCCACATTTTTATTATTATAGCTCCACATTTTTATTATTTTAGCTCCACATTTTTATTATTTTAACTCCACATTTTTATTATTTTAGCTCCACATTTTTATTATTTTAGCTCCACATTTTTATTATTTTAGTTCCACACTTTTATTATTATAGATCCTCATTTTAATTATTATAGCTCCACATTTTTATTATTTTAGCTCCACATTTTTAAGCTCCACATTTTTATTATTTTAGCTCCACATTTTAATTATTATAGCTCCACATTTTTATTATTTTAGCTCCACATTTTTATTATTATAGATCCTCATTTTAATTATTATAGCTCCACATTTTTATTATTTTAGCTCCACATTTTTAAGCTCCACATTTTTATTATTTTAGCTCCACATTTTAATTATTATAGCTCCACATTTTTATTATTTTAGCTCCACATTTTTATTATTTTAGCTCCAAATTTTTAATATTTTAGCTCCACATTTTTATCTGGACTTCTAGTTTTTAAAAATCACACCAAAGTTTCAATTTAAGAGTTTTTTCTCATTCAAAAGTATAAATACCACAAATAACTTATTCCGAACATTTAAAAAACTATCCAGTTAAAGTGTTTCCGGACATTTAAAAGAGTTTCTAAAAGATTTAGTCGAGTTGAATTATCCTTTAAGTGTTATGATCCAACACAAAAGAGCTGTTTCACGTGGGCATGCATCAAGAGATTTACTTATAATAAAACTGCCCATAAATCTTCCGCATTCGTGTTAAACAAGCTCACTTAGTTATTGTCTGTCACTTTTATATTTCGTGTTATGGGATGTGTGATTCTCTTTACCTGTTTCTTTCATAAAATGTGATGATTTGAAGATTAACCTCCTTTTTTTTTATCCGTCATTTTCGTTAAGTGGAAAATTTGCATCGGGGTAAGAAGTGAACCGGTTAAAAAAATTAAATATTTGAAAAATTGGTTACTGTGATTTGAGAATAAAATCTAAGTTTTCTGAAGAAGTTGATTGACTTGGGCAGAAAAATAGATATTGAAAGGATAATCTTAATTGTACACAAATATATTGGGATAATTTTTTTTTTTAATAAATATTGATTGTCTGCCTCAAAATTGGTCGTAAGCTCTGTATCACAAAATTATTTAAATTAATAAGCGTTATTCCTTTCATTAATTTTAATGATGGAACATTACCAATAATTTACTATTTCAGTGTTCAAATTTAATTTTCCATAATTTGTAAGAGCCCCAGTTGCTCAGTTGGTAAGGCGTTCAGCTACTAATCAGAGGATTGGTGGTTCGAATCCGTGCGATGGACTTGACATAGAAAAGTAAAAAAGTAGTTATCTTGCGATCGGAGGGTTGCCAGCTCCGCTACAAAAATACTAGAAAGTCGTCCAGAATATCTAACAAATTATACTGGCGTGTATACGGACTGGTGCACGATACGTCCAAAGTCCCGACGTCTATTGAAAGCGTTGGGTGCCAGTTCAGGTATTTCCTCGTCATCTCACCGTGGTTCTAAAATAACGAGGTGCATGTTTGAATGTGTGTGTGAATGTGTATGTGTTCCCGGGTCTTTCCTTCGAGATAGTCCCCGAACCGTCGCCAATAGCCCACTGTGTAGCTCTAGTGCGACGTTAATTAACAAAACCAAACCAAACCATAATTTGTAATGTATTTTATTAAATTTCTACTGAGTGACCAATATTTAAAAAAATCTGAAGCTATTAAGTTAATGAACTATGACGTCACACTGTTTAAGACAGAACAGAGGGCGGGAGATGTATAAAAATATAAATATGTTTGCTTGCAGCGTTAGTACAAGCGTTTAGTTCGAAAAGGTATGGGTAAAAAGCGAAATAAAATTTCACAAATTTTGAACGAGGGATGATTGTGGGTGCTCAAAGACATGCAGTGAGCACCAGCAAAGTCGCTGCATTGGTGCGACAGCTCATGTATTAGCAAGTGGTCATGTCAACATGTATGTTTCTGTGTAAAATAAAAAAACATCATAGAATTAAAAAATAAAAATCATAAAAATATGTATTTCCTTCATACAATTCCCTACTTTTATTAAATGTTTGTATACTAATCATGCAATTTCCCTTCAGCGCTTACTGTTGCGGACTCATTGCTCAACCCCTCCCCCATAAGCTCAGGTGTTGTCCTCGACATCTGACCATGCTTCAAAAATACGAGGCGTCGTTCCCGGGTCTTTCCTTCGAGATAGTCCCCGAGTCAACTGTGAAGTTCTAGTGCGACGTTAATAAATCAACCCCCCCCCCCCCATAATTTATATCAACTTCAATAGTTAAATTTAGACCCACTAAAGATCTCCTTTTTCCTAGGCTTAAATTCGATGAATGTTCAAGGATAAAAATGGCGTCACACCAAAAGGTTAATTTCGATCTACTATCAATGGGGGGGTTTCGCGCCGAGAAGAAGAAGACCGCTGTTCCAACGGAACATGGAGAAAACATGGAGTTCCGTAGGATTAGCATGGAACTTCAGTTCCTGTACTGTAATTTTAAGTTTTTTGTCATTAAATAAAACCTCAATATAGAAATATTTACTTTATACACTGAGATAGGTTGTACTCATAGTTTATGAAGCATTTTGTGTGTTGAAATAAAAGTATTTTTCCGTATTTCGTTGTAATTCTAATTATATACATATATAATATAAGAATTTCTGCATTTAAATTTATTCACATATAGAATAAAAATATGTCTTATTTGGAAAAACAAATATTATGAACAAACTTTCTCATAATTGCAAGCGTAGCGACTAAACATACAAAAGAAAAGTTGTCTGCTGTAAGGAAGAAATCGAAACTACCAGTAAGTTTCCCTCTTCTTACGTCATGTGAAACTCCCGTATTGCATTTGTGAAATGTGTAAGAGAAGCTTTTTGGTATGGTTTGGTTTGTTTTAATTAACGTCGCACTATAGCTGCACAGTGGGCTATTGGCGACGGTTCGGGACCTATCTCGAAGGGATCTCGACCACGATGGGGAACGATGCCTCGTATTTTTGAACCATGGTCAGAAGACGAGGACAACACATGAGCTGGCACCCGACGCAACCTCAATAGGCGTCAGGACATTGGACCCCGATCAGATGTATCGTACACCAGTCCCGTATACACGCCAGTATAATTTGTTGGATGTTCTGGACGACTTTCTAGTATTTTTGTAGCAAAGCTGGCAACTCTCCGATCGCAAGATCACTACTTTTTTACTTTTCTTTGTCAAGTCCATCGCACGGATTCGAACCACCAATCCTCTGATTAGTAGCTGAACGCCTTCTCCACTGAGCAACTGGGGCTCCTGTAAGAGAAGCGGCAGTAAAAATGTTTAAAGACTGGGCAGTTAGACAAAAAAAAAATGTCTCTCAATGTGGCCCCTACGATTGTCAACAGCTACTGAATGCTCGTACGGATAGATGAGTCTCCAAGTTTATAAGGGACAACCGAAGAGCACCAGTGCAGCAAATGACATCTTCAACCAAGGATCCTCTCAATAAATCTCTGAAAGCAGTTTTCACGGAACACTTCAGCGTATGGGATATGGGTTTGGTCATAAAGCAATTCAGTGTATATATTAGTGGTAATAGAAAATACATTCATTGATAATCGGAAAATGCAAATTTTAATCATCTATCGTATTTTGTTATTTATTTTAGACTCGTTTTTTAAGGTGAGTAGAAGTGGAATACATAGAATAATGGGAAATACATAGAATAATGAAATTGACAATGTAAATATATTTGTTGACTTACTGAAATCAAAATCTTCTCCGTTAATGCTGAATGTAGCCAAGCCCTTCCGAAGCAATGTCTAGAAAAAACAATCAGTTAATTTAATAAACACAAACAACTCTTGAATTTCAGAGAAACTCGAACTTATTCTCATTCTATATGGACGCATTTAACGCGCGTTATCTCTTGCAGATGGATCTGCGATTCGAGAATGCAAACCAATGTGGTTTGTATAATCGAATCGCATAGCCATATGCATAAGCTGACCCGCGTTAAAAGCGTCCGTGTAGAATGAGCTTTAGATAACCGACGGAAATTTTTGACGTTTTTTTTTTAATTTCTTCTAATTAAATGCCTAAATTACAGTACTGACAATAAAAGTTCATACAATATTTAAACATCAATAGAAACTGTATATTATTTTATTGAAAAAAACAACTTATTTTTCTATAAATGTTATTTTCTATAGTGTAGGTTTCACCGATAATTGGTTCAATCTCTTTAACTGCAACCGAAATTTTCGCTGTCACTAATCAACAAGCACCTCCAAGAAATACAACGACGTACACGGGCCTCCGTGGCCCAGTGGATAAAAGCTTTCAGCTATGAATCAGAGAATTCCTAGTTCGATCCCAATCGGTAACAAGTTGTCATCATGCGATCGGAGGGTTGCCAGCTTCGCTAAATAAAAACTACTACTACAATATTAAGAAAACTCGAATTTTAAGTTTTATGCAATGTTATGAGTTTTGGTGCCACAATTCACCACTAAACCCTCCGTGGTGGCACCTTCGATCATGGATTCTTTATATTGGAGAAAACATAATGTTATAAGCTCGCTAACATCAAAGTGAGACCAACATGTATGGCCTCAGACACGTGGTTAATTACGTCATTCCATTCATAAATTCATAGTTACACATTTCCCAATTCATCAGCTAATCGCGAGTATTTTATAATTCATAATTTTGAAAAGAAGTCACGTGTTTGAGGCCATTCGGTCTGAGATATTGGTTTCACGATTATGACGTCATATTCGCTCTACTACAGTCCATTCATGCTCGAAGGGTGGCACCGTAAAATGGTGAAACTAAGCACCAAATGTTGATTGAAGCTAAATGGGTAACAAAGTTTGTAGCAAGGTCGTAATAATCTTTAACAGTGTAGTTTAATGCCGAGGTTTTGCTGGTAAATTCTAATTTTTATTGCACGTAGACATATTTCTTTAAAACAAGATATCTTTATTTGGAATGTATTAAGATAAGTTAAAGCACATGTTCAGTCACTCACCTTCCAACCGTCGGAGTTCAGCTGAGCCTTCACCAGGGTGTTAGTGGGACATTTGGGATTCCAATACAAAGAAAGTGATTCCACTTTCAAAAGCTGAAATGCAACACAAGAACCGTAAATGAACTGACAACGCCATCGACATTTAATTGAATAATCATATATATTACTTCTATAGTATAGATCCCTTTTTTACGCCTCTCACGTGGGACGAATTTTAACAACTGTGGTATCAAAAGAAAGATAATTTCCCGCAGCACTGACGAATCGTACCTTCATCTGCGGTACGATTCGCCAGTACCAATAGTTTTTTTAATATAATTATTGCATAAAAAAACATCTTTTATAAATATTTTAAAGATCAAGCTGGAAAGGGCTTTCGTAGCTTAGTAGATAAAGCGCGAGACTTCGGAACAATAGATTGCAGGTTCGAGCTCCACCGGGGCCACTCAAATTTCTCACCATGGGTTACAAACTACCACGGTGACATACAACTGTAACTTTATTTTACAAATGTCAATTATGAAGAAAACCTGGTGCTCATCCTCATAGGCGGATCCAGAAAAAAATCCTGGCTTATGTGTCATTGATTATTTAATTAAGTAAACACTGTACATAATTAATTACCTAATTAGCATAATTAGTTACCTAATTACTATTTTCGTATAAATTCTTTTTAGCTCTAATTTTGAATAACTAATTTTTTTTATTAATTTTTTCCACCAGTACTCCTCCGAAATAAATTTGAATTTTACATTGAATTTGCCATTGTATATGGCTAACATTACCGATGAAATGCTGCTGAATTGTTAATTTATTAAGTCATTAGTCAAAGAAAGGGGACCACCAGAGAAATACTAGGTGGTCAGTTGTCCTATTGCAAAGACGTCCTATTGCTTATGCACGTCGATCTATCTACCCCAAACCTTGATGGTCACGGTATTTATGTAACGACGTTGTGATTATTTCAGAGGAAAGATAGATAGATCACTGCATGGAAGATTAATTGTGTTCTTGTAGTCCGCAGATTGTTAATATTTAACTTCCTCATTTCAACTGTGAAAAAAATGTGTACTCAAAAATGAGTACCTGAACCTACTTATTTTTGTTTGAGTACGATCGCATCGTAAATGGGCGATAAAATATCAGTTGAAAGTCCTCAACACCCCCTTTAAAATAAAAATTAAAAATACTTCGGTTTAGTCTGAAGATTTGTATTAATAAATATCCCTTCAATATTGAGATGACCCCCCGTATTTTCTCAGAGAAGTAATAAACGAGAAGTTGCGGATGCGTTCAATCCGATCACCGGAAAAGGTATCGATAAGCAATTCCGGAAAAATCGATTTGGAGAAAAAGAAGTAAAAAAGTCTGAGTATGGAAGAAAACAAGACGGCGTTTGCTCAAAAGACTAAACAATCAGATATTCTGTTTTTTTTTAACTAAATAAAAATTTATAGTTTGTCAATAAAGAGTGAATCATTTTTTTCTTTGTGTTCACTAAAATAACTATCACCAAGGAGCGTTTCTCATCAGTTTGGTTTGAATACCATTTCTTTTCTTTTAAATAATTTCTTAATCAGACTCTCAATTTTTTGACAATGTCTAGTTTTAGTACTGACAAGCCAATATTATAACCAATTTTTAAAAAAAAAAACGCATTTGTTTAAACGATTACTTTTATTTTAACCCCATGATACTTTTAACGATAGAAGAAATTCATCAACACGAAGTAATTCATAAAGACATGATACAAATAATTATAGAAAAAATTCATAAACAGCCAAAACTGCAAATTTTAAATATACATTTATAGTTAACTTGATGATGATTAATTATATTAAAATAAATTACGAATATAACGACAGTAGCATAAATGCGTTGTGGTGCAACAAGCAGATAACTCCGTAGGAAGGTTAGGGTGTTGCATATTAGTCCCTATTTTTAGTACTCAACCGTATAAATATTGCGGAATAATTTCTTTAACTATAAACTAAAATGTATTACCTTAGGGGAGACCGAGGAAATGGCGTCATATAAGGTAATTCTGTCAATTTATGCAAACAGCAAACTATAACCGGTGTGTAGATCACGATAACTGCTAGGGGTGAGCAATAAAAGAAACTGTCACAGTATCGTCAGGGTCCAGACTAGAGCAGTTTATTATTGAAGAAAATATCGTTTTTTAAAATTTCTCTCTAATTTCTGACTTATGTAAAAGTCGATGGGGTGTATTTTTATGTTAATTTATAGCCGTAATTAGCATGTGTACGCATTCAACTGAAATTCAGCTACATATCTCTGTCACAATTTCAAAGTGTGAGCGTCATCACTAGTCGTAAATGGGGATCGTCTGTCATCAGGGCCGTCCTTCGGGGGGTGCGACGCGTGCCACCTCACAAATAACTTATGATCGGTAGTAGAATATATCCTATATATGAATAAACGCAAATAAAATTTAATTCAATTGCAGTATTTAAAATAGGAATTAATATTCTACCATAATAATTAATTTTTTTTGCTGCCCGCAGGGTCTTTTTAAAAGTGCGGGGTCCTGTGTGCTTGCACACGTCGAACACCCCTAAGCAGTCCTGGTATTGTTATCTAGTTGTATCACTATCCGGACGAATTATTTTAATAAAAAGACGGCTGACAGTGATGCCATCTGTATCTGACAATGTAAACGATTCTGATAATGTTTTATTAAACGATTAGTGAACAACAACATTGTAGCGTAATGCGTTGACACAAACGTACATCTAACTGTCCCCAATCAGACCTAATTAAGCAAAATCTTTATTTACCGAACAATCCCATTTAACGAGCAATCCATTTATGCCACTTCCCAGAAGACATCCTTCCAAAAACATGAATTATTAACGCTTTTAAAGCCCAAGGCCTAGAGTGTCAAACTTTCCTATTAATGCTGGGCGATTAGGAAATGATGATAATGGACTTATTAAAATTCATAGTTCACAGTTCTCTCTTTTCTTTTTATGATTAATTCGTAGGCAGCGGAAAGTTGATTCATGGCAGGGAAGGAACGAGTCCTGTCACCACTTGAGGCATGGGGTTATCTCACGTTTTTATACGATAACGAGAGGTTTTCGTCTGTTTTATTTAATATATTCCTCACCTCAGGCGTCTGTTAGGTAAATATCTGGTTTGCGATATTAACATTGCTTTTTGCCCACATAAAAATTCGTTTCGATAAGAAGCGTTTTACGTGATATCGATTCTACAGTTGTAGTTTTCCTGTTGACACCCTGTTGAAATCAGGGAGGAGAGCGGTTCTGCGCAGCAATCTGTTTCCCGAGATTGTACCGCTGTGTACATGTTTGCAAAGTCCGAATCAGGAGACTTGAGTTAAAGAATCATATTTTTATTAATTAGGAATTCACTCTTAGAATTACTTAATTTCAAACTAAATAGAAATCACCGAACATCCACAATGATAAGACGAACACGAGTAATAAGCCCAATCCAACCACACCGACAGCAGCAGCGGTTTAAATACCCGTCGGGAGGGAAGAAGTTGTTTCCAAACATTCCATATTAAAACAATTATCAAACACTCTTCCCAACCGAACGGCACTTCGTGGTGGAGGGATT
The DNA here is from genome assembly GCA_963932185.1 of Troglohyphantes excavatus. Taxonomy (NCBI): domain Eukaryota; kingdom Metazoa; phylum Arthropoda; class Arachnida; order Araneae; family Linyphiidae; genus Troglohyphantes; species Troglohyphantes excavatus. The sequence continues at coordinate 70,226,705 of OZ010673.1, read as the reverse complement.
TTGGGGCAATCGAACGACCGACCAACAATATTATCAAAGGCCCAACAGAGATGCGGTTCTTTTGTGCGCTCTGACCAGTTTTCAAGTTCTGTGCATAACAAGTCTGTTGACAGTATCCCAAGATGCATTGCGCTGAGGGCTTCTTTTGTGTGCTACTGCGCATGCACCAGGGCGTATATTCCCCCCTCCATTATCTTTGGTTGTAATTGTACCGAGAACTTAACAAAATATTTGTAAATTTTTAGCGTACCAGCGGTTTACTTAACCCAAGACAAAAAAAAATCTCTTCTGTGGTCGTTGCATGTAAAATATTAAAATATATACATGATTGTTGGAGAGGTGGTGAATCATGTCTATATTTTCATGACAGCAGACCTAGGAGTGATTTAAAACACTTTTTTTGGGGGCCATGTAACACCCCAGGGTCCAAGTAACCCCAGGTTACGGTATGTAAAAAAATAATTTCTTTAAAGAAACACTTATTGTTGGAAAATCACGTGGACAAAACTCCCACGCATGTGACGCGTCCAATGAAATGGCCGGAGAATGCTGCGCAGCAAAGTTATGATGACGCAGGAGGGTCGCCATCTTGAGAGAGATACTTGAGAACTATACTATGTATAGGAAGTGCCAATCCCGTAGGCGCACTTTCCTTTAATTGTAAATAATAAAACATGTAACCTCTCTTAAATTTAAAGTTAATTAAACTTAGATTAGATGCATCTTAAGATTGGTTTCTTTGCGTATGCTTGAATTTAATTAAGAGCCTTATTGGAGTGCGTGTAGTGTAAGGATAGCAGCAACTATACAATACCCGAGGATAACCCTTCTTGGATTACCTTTACCCTCCATTATCTTTGGTTGAAATTGTACTGGGAACAATGTCCTTTATGAAAATGATGTTTTAAAATGATCATTTCGCCGAAAACGAATGAAAGTTTGTTAGACTAAGAAGAAGACTAGTACCTTGAATAGACTCTTTGCCTCTGCGTCTATTTGGGTGGCCTTCCACTTGCTGTTGGTGGTGACGGCGGTCAGGTTCTGGAGCACTAGTCCGCACGCTAGAGGACCGCTCGTGGACACTCCGTCCTCGTAACGGATGTGCACATTTTGGAGAGAAACCTTCGAAAAGAGAATTCAAACGAATTCAGATAACACACATCACCAAAGTACTGAAACAAATGAATTGAAGGACACCACATGCAGATATGAACTAAGAAAAAATCTAAAATCAATTAAATGTTGGATATTGTTTCGCACTCATGCAAATGAGCTGAATAAACTATAACCGTGAAAATCCGGTTCCATATATGTACGACTTGTCACTGTGTGACGCAGCCAGAGAGAACAGATCTTTTTGTTCACATTATGTTTTTAGGTTGATCGTTTATGTTTAATAAAGTATGTTAAGCTTGCACATGCGCAATAGTCTATTATTTGACTAATATTTTAAAGTTTATTGATATTAAAATAATATATATTATTCGTGTAGTACAGTTCCTTTTTACGTCTCTTGCACGCGACGAATATTAATAATTGAGGTGCCAAAAGAATAGGAATTTCTCTGCAGTGATCGTACGTTCTTCTCATAAATATTAACGGTTCGGTTTTTTTAATGCATTTTTATGAATTATTGCATAAAGAAGCATCTTAAAAAAATATTTCCAAGATTATGGTAGAATGTGCCTTTGCAGTGTAACCGATAACGTGTGGGACTTCGGAGCAATAGAGTGCTGGTTTCATTCCCGACAAAAACCGTACATTGTTTTTAAAAGTATATTCCATAACGGGTTCCCTAACAACGCGGGGTCAAACGTAATTGCGCATGCGCGAATTCTCGCACAGGCACGCTAGTCAAACCTTCGAGCATGGATCCTTCAGAGAAAACATAATGTTATAATCTCGCTAACATCAAAGTGAGGCCAACATGTATCGCCTCAGACACGTGATTTTATACGTCATTCCATTCATAAATTTTCACTGTTACACATTTCCCAATTCACCAGCCAATCGCGAGTATTTTTTAATTCATAATTTTGAAAAGAAGTCACGTGTCTGAGGCCATTTGGTATGAGATGTTGGTTTCACGATTATGACGTCATATTCGCTCTACTACAGTCCATTCATGTTCGAAGAGTCAAACCGCATCTCATGCTGTGGCATCACTCATTTTGAAATATTTTTATACATAATGTAAAGGGGTAAATGGTTGAATTTTATTCAAATAAATTGTTTAAAAGTTAAATGAACTTTTTTCTAATATTTTTCCTTTACTTTTATACAATATCAACGATATCAATCAAATTTGAATACATTCTTCCACCTTTAGTCTAACATGTATTATTTTTTTTACAGTTATTTGCTTGAATTCGGATTAATTCTCAGATTTATTTGAATTTACATATTTACATAAAAAAACCTATACTTTTATCATATAGTTTATGAAATAAACACAACAAAATAAGGACACGAAAACTTTCTTACAAAAGTAACACATTTCTGTAAACACATTGCATGGGTAATTCGCACTTGAAACTTCATCATCACTCACATTTTATTGTATTTTGTAAACAATAAAATCCATTTAAGTATATATAAAATAGGTTAATATCACTCAGAATACACAAATGTATCATTTTCCATCTTCATAATTGACATATATAATTAAATTACCATAATAACCATCAAAGTTAAAACCTAGGATAATCCATTACTATTAAAACTCGGTTAGATATTCAAACGAAAAAAATATAAGAATTATCTCTTATCATAATTTTTTTTTATCTTACTTATGATTAGTAATACCTTTACTTAAGGTAGGGTTCCATGTGCAAATCTTAATTCAAAAATGGCGCCGCGATTCGAAAAAGTTTGGTAACCAATGACGTAGAGAAATATGACGTTACAATAAAATTTGGAATTTGTTGACGAATCATTTTAGATTACAGAAAACGTCGTTTTCGGTTCTGTTAGAACACAGAAATAAAATTTTAAATGGATGACAAAATCGTCTCCTAAACACATTTTAAAAAAAATGAAAATACAGAATATATTTCAGCATCAAAATAATTCAAAAATTATATAAAAAACAAACATTTCATTATGAAGATAATAAATAAAAATAAAAAATTATTTTTTCAAAATGGCGGATTAACTTATTTTTAGAAACACTTATACTGGCTTTACTGAGTTTTTATATGCTAAATGTCATAGGGAAGTACACTATTCATGTATATTGTTGATTCCCTCTCAACAAATTTAAATTAATTATCCTAACCGAAAAACATCTCACAAAAATCGAAATCGCAATGGTAAAAAATATATAATCCTTTAGTAACTGCATTCAAAGTAATTGGACCCATTTCCGAACATTACATTTCTTTGTCTTCATACATCACAGAGCCGCTAGGTTAGGAAAGCGTGGAGGACGTTTGTTTCTTGTCCAAAGACCTTCAAAGCTTCTGTAACGCGTATCATACCTTAAGCTCGGTTAATTAAACGCATTGTTTGTCTGAATTGTCTGATTGTGTTTATAGAGCTTAATTGAAACGATATAACTGGCCAATTCTCCGTGTTATGTATTTTGGAATTGCGTATGCTCCCCACATTGTTTTTCGCGTGTTGCTTTATATATTTTTGTGGGCTTCGAGTATTGTCTTGGTTGTTGTTATCTGTAACGTTACACATGGGTAATAGGGTCAGTAGAGTCATATTGTTCAAGAAGAGAATTTGAAGGTTCGTTTGAAACGTGAGAGTTTCTCACTCTCAGAGAGTTGTTCTTATCGTGGAAACAGCTGAGATCTTGGAAGGGCAAAAGTTTTGTAATGCTTTTCAATAACAAAATCGTCTGTGGTGTAAAAGTTCGGCGTGTTTCTTCGGAAAATTCATCAGGAGTCAGCAAGTAAATAACTCTGAACCGGCTTTACGAGTGTAAAAGGGTTTGGTAAAAAGAATCGTCGCACTAAATCTACACAATGGGATGTTAGAAACGGTTTCCATCGCGAAGGAAAGACCCTGGAACATTGGCTCGTAATTTTGAACCACAATCAAATTCCGAGGACAACGTATGAGCTGGGATCTCACTCTCCAAGCGTAATTTTGGTACATTTAGATTTACGTTTAATGTGATATCTTCAGTAACCTTGCGTAGGCTGTGTACTTTATACAAAGTTCTGTTTTACAAAGTACAGTTTTATTCTTATATTGATGAAGTTTTTCACACTGGACGTTCGAAGAAAGGGGTCTGCATAAAATTTCGAACAACAACAATTTCCCACCCCTTAACCCCATTGACTTCTTAATAAAACCTATTTATAAAAATACAATATTGTAACAATGGAATATTTCAACATTGTAACAATATAACATATTTTACATAGTTATATATGTTACATTGAGGATTATGAGGACGATTTATGAACGAAGAATTCTGATTGGCTGATGAGCAAATATCGCCAATATACCGCCAAAATATAGCCAAATAAATAAAAATATTGCCAAATGAATAAAAAATGTATCCAAATGAATGAAAATTAATATCATTTGCACGTTATTCATTTGCACGCCTGACATTCACAACAAGAGAAAGATCACAGTCTATATGAGATTTTTGGGGGAAAAAACGGAGGCAATGCCGCGCGCTTCACTAGCTTTATATATATCAAACTAGAATTTGGCAATTTTATTTTAAAAGCTTGGCGAGTTAAAAAAAAAATCCATCCGGAATTCGCCATAACTCTTCCGCCACCTCCCAACGGTATCTCAAAAGAATCGGACCGAAAGAGGGCGCGATAATCCCATTTCCGCAGACGATTTGCATTCCTCGGAGGAATGGGGGCGTAGACAAGGGTTCTCACCTGGACATTGTTGACGATCGTGGTCACCAGATTCTCCATGAAGCCTTTCGGTCGATCCCCTGGAAAGAGACAAAAAAAAAGGGAAAGTTGGCGAGGGAAAAACGAGAGCAGTTGTTACTATCTGGACATGCCCTGATGAACAGAAGGAAGCACACGGCTTTTATTTGGAAATATTAACCCGCCACAAACATTCAAGTTGGTTGGTTTCACACCTCTAATAATTAAATTACTTTATAAACACATACATCACACTTGGAGACTTTAGTGATAACAGAAAGTAGGAACGTTTTCTGCCCATGTGTATAGGTTTCCACTTAGCGATGTTTCTATTTGGCTCATTGTGGCTTCAAAAAAGTGTTACTAAGCATAGTTGTGAATTATCACTGCTTAAGCGACGATTTAATGTTCATTCGTTACATAATAACCAAATTTTATAAAAAAAGAATAAATTCTGATGTAAATTACATGTGTGTATGCGGGATTTCCCAGCAAATCACAAAATTGTTCAATTTATAAAATTACTTAATTTGAAACATTTATTAACTCCAAAGCAATGTGGAAACTTTAAAAAATGTAATAACTTCAAAGCAATATGGAAACTTTTGAAACTTTAGTAACTCCAAAGCAATGTGGAAACTTTTGAAACTTTAGTAACTCCAAAACAATGTGGAAACTTTTGGAAATACTAAAAAGGTCATAAATCCATAATGAAGTGTTCATTGAAAAATGTAGTAAACTTACATGGAAAAAAAATGAAAATATAACTATAACTAAAATAAAATTTTATTAAAACAACTACTTTAAGACAATAAAACATTTTAAAGCCTCAAAACTTTGACGCAGGTGATAATTTTTTTCTTCCTGTAAAGTTTTGATTTCCGAGGTAAAACTTTCTTCCTAATGACAGCTAAGTTCCATTTGAACCCAGATCCTCAGGGATCGCAGACCAGTGCCTTATCCGTCGCACTACCTGGGCGACACAAAAAAGTTATAAACAGAAGAAAAACTAAAAAGTAGTGTCAAACGAATGTGAAGCAAGATAATTGAGTCTCAATAACTTCGTTTCCATTGAAGCAATCGACAACAAATAATGTGGAACACCATCTTCTGAACAATTATTTTAAGTTTGTCAGGTCGCTTTGCTAAGATGGCTTGAACGCAAGCTGAGATCAGCAATATTAAATCGCACAATTCTCATTTTTGAGAAAGTACGATTAATTAAATTTAAGTACATCACCACTCATTGACAATTCAATAGTACTCAAAAGAAAAACGAGTATTTTCAGGTACTCAAGGTACTCATTTTAAGTACCTTTTTTACATTGTACTTTTAAACAATAAAACATTTTATAGTCTCAAAAGTTTTATGTAGAGGTGATAAATTTGTTTTTTCTTGCGTTCCTCTAAAGTTTAAATTTCCGAGTTAGGTCCTTCTTTCTAATGACATCATAATTCCATTCAATAGCATAATTGAATAAAAAAACTTCAAACCACAACAAACAAACATCAGATAAAAAAAATCCGATACCGAAAACATTCCTATAATCCCTAAATTAAATTAATATCCCCATGTTCTTCCCCAACACAATTGAAACGCATTGACACGGCCATTGGACACGCAACAATAACCCCTGCGATAGGGACCCCGATAACCCAAATATCCCTTATGTTTACAATGGCACTTCACTTTATAATAACAGAGTGGAAACGCTATTGGGCTTTGAAGACTTGTCACGAAGGTTTTTATCAGCGGCATCAGAGAAAGTTTTATAATTTCCATGACTTCACTTGCAGCGCAGAGCGCTTTTGTATTCTCTGGAGTATTCTTCATACAAAAGCGCATCTTTGAAAGTGTGCCCTTAATCGGCCTGTCAGGCTTGACGATCGGCGAATGGATTTAAAGAGATAGAATTTTTTTGAGATAAGGCCAAGGATGTATCTTTAAACTGAGGGATTGTTTGCAATTGAAGGGGTGGGGGGTAAGAACCAGACAGCTCCACTTTTCTAAACTGTTCTGGAGGGACGAAAATGGTTCATCATGGGCGAATAGTGTGGCCGTTCCACCATTGGTTTTGGTTTGGTTTTGTTAAATAACGTCGCACTAGAGCTGCACAGTGGGCTATTGGCGACGGTTCGGGGTATATCTCGAAAAGGAAAGACACGGGAACACATACACATTCACACACACATTCATATATGCACCTCGTTATTTTAGAACCATGGTCAGACGACGAGGAAACACCTGAACTGGCACCCAACGCCTTCAATAGACGTCGGGACTTTGGACACCGATCAGATTTATCGTGCACCAGTCCCGTATACACGCCAGTAAAATTTGTTGGATATTCTGGACCACTTTCTATTATTTTTGTAGCGAAGCTGGCAACCCTCCGATCGCAAGATCACTACTTTTTTACTTTTCTATGTCAAGTCCATCGCACGGATTCGAACCACCAATCCTCTGATTAGTAGCTGAACGCCTTATCAACTGACCAACTGGGGCTCCGTTCCACAATTGACAATGATCAGTCAAATGTTAGAGGCTGGAAGGTTTTGTATTGGAAGGCTCGTCGAAAAGAACGACCAAGACCATCCAGTACCAACCCAAAATCAAAGCAGTCAAGGAAAATTGTGCCAGTGCATACACTGTAAAAAAATTACTTAAAAATGAGTACCTAAACACTCGATTTTCTTTGAGTACAATTGCATCGTAAATGAGCGATGACGTACTCAAATTTAGAAATCGTACTTTCTCTCAAAAATGAGAAATGTGATTTAATATTGCTAATCTCAGCTTTAAAAATCTTAGCCATCTTAATAAAGCGACTTGACAAACTGAACAATTTGCACTCCGATATCGCCTCTCAGGTGCCAACATAACGATCATTCCTTTTTTCGCCCTGTTCTTTAAAATAAACGAGAACAGAAGGATCTTGTGTTTAGAACATAAATCTTTTTTTCAACTTGTTCTCTTGCAAATACAAAACAGATTCGGATGTTTTTCCCTTTATGAGTATAAAAAAAATCTGTGGAAAAGAACGTGAAGTGGAATAACTGTTCCATAGAAAGAACACAAATCTCGAAGTGTTCTTGGAGTGCAAAGGGTTAAAATAGTTGTTCAGCAGTTGACTTTTCATATTTTATTTCATGTAGATTGCTTAAGTGGAAACGGAGTTATTACAACTCAATTATCTTACTCCCCATTCTTTTGGCACACCTTTTTAACATGTCTTCTGTTTATAACTTTTTCACGTCGCCCTGGTTGTTTAACCAATAAGGCTCTGGACTGCGATATCTGAGGATGTGGGTTCGATTTCCATTCCCGGTAAGTCTTGATTGCAAATATTGATATATATTGAAAAGGATTAGTGAAAGCAGCCTACGTAGGAAAGCAACTGCTCTTTTAATTCGTTTTTACTCATTGAACTCATTTTTGAGTACATGTCTTTTTTAAAAATTTAACTTATATATTCTGAGCTATGATAAGCATCGAATGTACTCAAAAATGAGTACATTTTACTTATTTTTAAGTACCTGTATTTAACAGTGTAACCAGCCCATCCAGGTAGTCTCTTCGAGCATGGATCCCTCATAGTAGAGAAATCATAAGGTTATAATCTCACTAACATCAAAGTGAGGCCAACACGTATGGCCTCAGACACGTGGTTTACTACGTCATCCATTCATAAGTTTTTTCTAGTTCATTCATAAAAAATATCCTGTACTTCATGAAGTAACCTATTTACTATTATTTCCAAATCACAGTTTTCTTATTCATAAATTTTGAAAAGAAGTCACGTGTCTGGTGCCATCAGGTCTGAGATGTTTGCATCACGATGATGACGTCATATTCGCTCTACTACAGTCCATTCATGCTCGAAGGCTACTCTTCAATGCAGGAGTAGGAGGCAAACTTTGGAATTAAATAGTTGCGAATGGCTATTAGACCAGCATGGCCCATGGCTTAAGCAATCGATTGAAATCGATTGCCAATGCTGGTCTTGCGTGCTTCGAGTGTTAACGGCGCACTCACCGGCGATGTCGCTATCGGAGGGTCGGGCGTCCTCCAGCCTCCTGTTCTTGTGCGCCCTGGAGAGGCGCTTGTCCTTCTCCGGGTCGTGCTTCCGGTCTGCGGTGGGGCCGGCCAGCACCAGCACCTCCTCCACGTGCACCAGCACCGGGTCGTAGTAGAGGGACGTCCATGGGATGTCGATGGAGATCTTGCCTGCAGGGAAAGAAAGATGAATAAAATATGTATCTCACGACCACACGAGATTTTTTATTTATATTTACAATGAAAAATGAGTAACAGAAAACAAAAAAGTAACAGAATTATATTTTTAAAATTAATTTTAAAAGTATAAAGAGTAGAACAATGCAGTTTTTACAGAAATGCACAAAAATACATGAGATTTTTTTATAAAACGAAATTAGTGCTAATAGTTACATTAGTTACCAACAAGTAGTACTGTATCTGTCTCAGATCTTCTTCATGTCGATACACCGCCAGCATATAAAGTTTATATCGAATTTAAACGTTCTACCAAGATGAAACATGTTATTTTTGAGCTATAAAATTTAATTTATTTAAAGTATACTTTATTAAGTTACTGTTATTTTTGAAATATAAAGTTTAATTTATTTAAAGTATACTTTATTAAGCTACTGTTATTTTTTATATATAAAGTTTAATTTATTTAAAGTTTACTTTATTAAGTTAGTGTTATTTTTTAGATATAAAGTTTAATTTATTTAAAGTTTACTTTATTAAGTTACTGTTATTTTTTATATATAAAGTTTAATTTATTTAAAGTTTACTTTATTAAGTTAGTGTTATTTTTGTGATATAAAGTTTAATTTATTTAATGTTTACTTTATTAAGTTATGTTATTTTTGAGATATAAAGTTTAATTTATTTAAAGTTTACTTTTTTCAGTTACTGTTATTTTTGTGATATAAAGTTTAATTTATTTAAAGTTTACTTCATTAAGTTACTGTTATTTTTTAGACATAAAGTTTAATTTATTTAAAGTTTAGTTTATTAAGTTAGTGTTATTTTTGTGATATAAAGTTTAATTTATTTAATGTTTACTTTATTAAGTTATTGTTATTTTTGAGATGTAAAGTTTTTTTATATAAAGTTTGAGATATAAAATTTATAAGTGTAAAATTAACTTAAATTCATAGGTGTACAGAGATAAACCATATTAAAGCGTCTCCTATCAATAAAAAATATAACTATACTACTGTTTTATTTCGTTATTTAAATAATCCCTTGTGTTTCTGTTCATATATGGTGTAAGTCGCATCGTGCTAGTGTCTATACTATCCTAAATATTGAATTTGTACTTTTTCTGTTACATACATTTCTAGGACTATAAAAATATCCTAAAGAACACTATAACAAAACAATTTGCTTAAAAATGGAATACATGGACGTACTCGTTTTTCTTTCAGTAGAATTGCATCGTAAATGAGCTATGATGTACTCAAATTTAAGTAATAGTACGTTCACTAAAATGAGCAGTATGGTTTAATATTGCTAATATCAACTCATGTTCAAGCCATCTTAACAAAGCGACCTGGCAAAATAGTTGTTCAGAAGACGGTTTTTCACATTATTTTATGTTAATTGCCTAAATAGAAACTGAGTTATTACGACTTGATTTTCTTACTACCCATTCTTTTTCCACGCCTTTTTAACATTACTTCTGTTTATAACTTCTTCACGTAGCTCTCGTAGTACAACGGATATGGTCCTGGACTTCGGTGCCGACGACATTAGGTAAACGGATTGTTTTCGATCCCTGGTAAGTCCTGGTTGAAATTTATTGATCCCTGGTAAGTCCTGGTTGAAATTTATTGAAAGTGATTTATGAAGGCAGCCTATGTAGGCAAGCAATTGCTGTTTTTTTCTTATTGTACTCATTTTTGAGTACATGTCTTATTCAAAAATGAAACTTATGTATTCGGAGCTATGATAAGAAACGAACGTAATCAAAAATGAGTACATTTCACTTATTTTCAAGTACCTATTTTTAACAGTGAATATTTAAGATAGTTTATAGAAGGGCTTGTGTTTACTATTCCAATACAGTGAACCGTATTCTCTACTAAAATCCTTTAAAAAGAACTCCATGATTATGAATGTTGGAACAACCTAATGCTTTTCTCAACTCATATTCAAGAATGCATGCAGAAACTTATTTTTAATATGCTTCGCTATGTAAATGTTAGATCTTGCTTTTAATACTAATCTCCACGTGAGGTCGTATATACGAAATTAAATGTATGTTTTCATTTTGCAAGACCACGCCTTTTGTAAGCGGTAGGTAGGCGTTAATCGTTTACTTAATGAAATGTGTATTGAAATATGTACACATTTGCATGCATGTATATTAGACATATGGCACTATACATCCGAAGCGTGTCCGGAATATCACAAAAAGTTTATTCAAAAATAACCGGCTTTGTATCAATTGTCCTACATTGCTAGTTAAAGTATAAAAGTGGAAATTGTAGCTTATTTCACATTCAAAAATATTAACAGATGACATCCACTACTGTTACATAAAACACCTTTAAATCCTACATTTATTCTTAACGAATTTAGTCAAATTTGAAAAAAAACGCTTGATTTTTAAAACACATAAGGCATATATAATTATATGTACAATTTCAGACGTGGGTGCAAGAACAAGGCAACTCCAATATTCATAATTATTCTGTAGGAACGATAAACAACGTTTCTTGCATCGTATGACACAAAAGTACGGCTTCTTTTCCTTTACACATTGGTTAAAGCTGTCTGGTTCTTGCACTAATCGATAGAGGATTTTTATTTATTTACAAGAAATAGTGAAAAAGTGTGTAAATCAAAAACAAGTGGAGCTGCCTTGTACTTGCACCCAAATCTTCAATTCGAATAGTGTGAATTACATATACCTCTTTTCACACCGGCCCTTAGCAACATCGAGTATAGGTGAGAATCTAGTAGCAGGACCACTTTTAATTATCCACGCACGAATACATTTGAATGAAACTTAAAAATAAATTTGTCCCAGATTCTTCAAAAGCCACGCGATATTTTATTATCAACTACAAATTTAGTTTATTTTATCAACTACAAAAGCTTTGAAATGTTTAATGCGGCTACATTAATTCATTTCTATAAAATTTTTATTCCTTAAAGTAAAAAGTAATTTTGCTTATTGGAAATTAAAAATTAGCTTAATTTTCTATCGAACAAGACAAAAAAAATGTTAGCCGTGCTATTTTTAAATAGAGTTAAAATGTCTGAATAGCTTACTCTAAAAGCGTTAATATAGTATTTATAATCTGATACCCCATGCAGCTGATTTTAAAGATGTTATATATATCGCGTAAAAAAAACATAAGAAATTTATTATATCTATGACATTCTCAATTTGCGCCTTTTCTCTTGTGATCGCAGGGTCCTGTGTGGTAGCACATGTCGCACACCTCTAAGGGCTTTTTTCTCTGTATAATATTTACAGATATTGGAATGTATGAAGTTCTTCAAACTTTGAGAAAGCATTAGGGCATGCCATCAATGATGGCTTTGCATTGGAATCCTACTAGAACAAAGATCCTACTAGAACAAAGATCCTACTAGAACAAAGATCCTACTAGAACAAAGATCCTACTAGAACAAAGATCCTACTAGAACAAAGATCCTACTAGAACAAAGATCCTACTAGAACAAAGATCCTACTAGAACAAAGATCCTACTAGAACAAAGATCCTACTAGAACAAAGATCCTACTAGAACAAAGATCCTACTAGAACAAAGATCCTACTAGAACAAAAAACATTAATTTATTCGACTCTGCGACTTACCAATGCATCCCCCTTTTACTTCTATAGGAAGATCGAGCCCAGCCTGAAAAAAAAAAAAAGAATGATTTTCAAAATAAAAAAAAGTAACAGATTGCATATTACAACGGTTTCTATTTAGCGTTAAGCCACGGACCCCTAACTGAAACTGCAATAGCCGATGATTTTTTTTCATATAAGCTTGAAAGCCCCCCTAGCTTTCTGGGAATGTATACGTTTAAATTTTGTTTGGACATAAAAATGAAAAGAAGGTAATATTTTAAGATGAAATTTATCATTTCTTGTAATTTTACATAGATTTTACTAAGAATATGGACCCAGATTAACCCAAAACATACATAGAAAAAAAATAATACCAGCATCAAAAGTTTAATTGAAACGTCTATTATCAAAACCAGATCGATGCACATTTTTTGCAAACTCGTTTTTTTTTCACATGTTGCACAATGCACTTACATCACTTTGCAAAGCGGCATTAACCAAAAACGTATGAATCCAGTTTAAAAATGTATTCATCTAAAAGTATGTGGCTTCAATCGTTTTTGGTCTCTTTTGTAAAATTTATTAAACGACTGCCAAACTAAGTTACGACTGCCCAACTAAAGTACGACAGCCCAACTAAGTTATAAATGCCCAAATAAAGTACGACTGCTCAACTATGTTAGAAAGGCCAATTAAATTACAACTGCCCAATTAAGTTATGACTACATAACCGAGTTACGACTGTCCAACTAAGTTATGACTGTCCAACTAAGTTATGACTGTCCAACTAAAGTACCACTGCCCAACTATGTTAGAAAGGCCAATTAAATTACAACTGCCCAATTAAGTTATGACCACACAATCGAGTTACGACTGTCCAACTAAAGTACGACAGCCCAACTAAAGTACGACTGTCCAACTAAGTTAGAACGGCCAATTAAATTACAACTGCCCAATTAAGATAAGGTTGCCCAATTAAGTTACGACTACATAACCGAGTTTTGACTGCCCAATTAAGTTACGACTGTCCAACTAATGTACGACTGCCCAAATAAATTATGACTGCCCGATTAAGGTACGACTACCCAACTAAGTTAAGAAAACAAAATTAAATTACGAAAATCCACAATTAAGTTACTACACCCAAGTTAAGTAACTACACTCCAGTTAAGTTATGACTTCTTAATTAATTGAGACTACCCAATCCAGTTACGACTGGCCAATTAAGACACGACTGCCAGTTACAATAAGCCCAAAAATCAACGGATTCGAAACCAGACAAGACGAAAAGATGCGCACGTGTCTTCCGAAAAGGAAAGTTTACAGAAAGCAAATCTTGTTTGCTGAAAGAAAGAAAGCAGATCTAGAGAGACTTTTCGTGGCCGCAGGGCTCACGCGGCTTCAAGCACGAATCGGTTGCGCAACGTCGTGAACTGGGTTAAGTGGATGGCGGAGCAAAAATGGCAGAACTAGTCCGTTGCGACTGCTGCAGGAATAGGAGACAAGGCTGCGAAGGAACTGAACTTGGCACCCACCCTACTATTAGATGGAGAGTTACTGGCTCTCGATTCTAATATTGGTTAGATTGCAGACTTTCCCCAGACTGTTAGGTCATTTGCTTATGCATTCATTCAACAGCCATCTTGTGCATAGTAATTTTTAAGCCTCTGGGTACTGAAGGAATATTGTTGTAATTGATTGTTTCCGGCGTTTTAATTCTCAGAGAATTTTTGAACTAAGTGGTTTCGACATATTAACTCCTTCTTGGTTGGTTGTATTTTTCGAATTTCCGTTATATTAATTTTCAAGAATTAAAAAAATTACTTTTTTGCATATTATATCTTCAATTCTAATTGCCTGGTCCGTAGGTCCCTATCTGTTCTATACTGTTAATCCTTTGTATGTGCTATATTGCTAATCCTTTGTCTGTTCTATCCTGCTAATCCTCTGTTCTAACCTGCTAATTCTAAATCTGTTCTATCCTGTTAATCCTCTATATGTTCTATCCTCTATTTGCTCTATCCTGCTAATCCTCTGTCTGTGCTATACTGATAATCCTCTGTTCTAACCTGTTAATCCTAAATCTGTTCTATCCTGTTAATCCTCTATATGTTCTTTTCTGCTAATCCTCAATATGTTCTATCCTCTATTTGCTTTATCCTGCTAATCCTCTGTATGTTCTATCCTGCTAATACTTTGTTCTAACCTGTTAATCCTAAATCTGTTCTATCCTGCTAATCCTCTGTCTGTGCTATACTGCTAATCCTCTGTCTGTGCTATACTACTAATCATCTGTTTGTTCTATAATGCTAATCTTCTGTTTGTTCTATACTGCTCATTTTCTTACCCTTACGGTCTTCTTGATATCATACGTGCAAGTGCAAGAAAATGCTTGACTTATGACATTCAACGCTGACCGCTACAGGCTGAGGCTACAATGCTGACCGCATTACAAAGCAATTCGAGCATTCAGATCTTTCGAAGATTCGAACTCTGTATTTTTTCCATGAGAGAAGAAAGCCCCAAGGCGTACGTATGGTTCAAAATGAATTAGATTTGCTTGAAATTTCTTGTAGCATCTTAACATTCTACAAAGACGTGAAGTTGTATAGCATGTCAAGATATAGACATATACACTGTTACAAATAGGTACTCAAAAATAAGTAAAATTTACTCATTTTTGAGTACATTCGATGAATATCATAACGCCGGACACATAAGTACTAAAAAAACTACTACTAATGTTCATGTACTCATTTATAAGTACTTTTTTACTGTATATGATTGATTGGTAGGACCTATTTGGTACACATAATAAACTAGACAGCTAAATAAAGCAAAGCATGCACGGAGAGTGATTGAGAACCCACGGCGTCAAACGGAACAGCTTATGTATCTTACTTCTGTTGGTTGGTTTGGTTTGGTTAATTGACGTCGCACTAGAGCTGCACATAGAGCTGTTGGCGACAGTTCGGGGTCTATCTCGAAGGAAAGACCCGGGAACACATACACGTTCACACACACATGGTCAGATGACGGGTAATCACCTGAACTGGCACCCAACGCCTTCAATAGACGTCGGGACTTTGGACCCCGATCAGATGTATCGTGCACGAGTCCCGTATACACGCCGTTTTTTTTGCGGATGTCCTGTACGACTTTTCTAGTATTTTGTAGCGAAGCTGACAATCCTCCGATCACAAGATCACTACTTATTTACTTTTCTTTGTCAAGTCCATCACATAGGATCGAACTAGGAATCCTCGTATTACCAGATGACGCCTTTAACCACTCGTCCACGGAGGCCTCTTACTTCTGTTAGAGAGGTTTACGTTGACGACCAATCATTACTTTTATATTCCTGCTTAAAAGACTTTTTACGTAAATCCCTTCTGCCCGTGCTCCAATACACATAAGATTTTTTTTTCTGATTTAATACATAAAGGTATTTTTATTAAAGCCATATATATTAAAACATCCTTTTTTTAATTTTTCAAAGATACACATGTATATTAAGAACATAAATTAAACTCTCTTGAAGTTAAAACAAGTTCGTAATTTTAATATTTCCAGTCACAAATTCCTTGACTTTGCTGTCAAAAAAAAGAAGATCGCCAACGACTTGCAAGACCTCCCAAGATTACGCCAAATTTGAACTACGGCCTCTTTCCGAAAGCGACCCAGTTTATCTTTTGATTCTAGTGTTAAACTCACAACCAGCACAAAAAAAAACGTCTTCACCAGAAGTATAATTTACTTTGACGTGCTCCTTTATTCGAAATAATTGTAAAACGCTTTCTCATCTTTATAAATTGGTATAAAAATATGAAATGGGTATGATTGCATGCAATTTACTCACAGAAATGTCCAACTTTTGAGGGATGACGTCGCATATCATCGTTGACAGTGCAAGTGGTAGTATGTCAGATTTTTTTTTTGTATTAATGCTATATGTAGCATTTTGTAATTTCTACATATTATAAAAATCCCTGATATCATCAGTTAATCTAATAAAAAGATACAGCCAAATAAAAAAAGGTTCTATCATAGAATTATCATAAGGAAGCAATTCTTCTTTCTGTTTTCCTGAAAAGTGCTTGCGATCGGAGGGTTGCCATCTTCGCTACAAAAATACTAGAAAGTCGTCCAGAATATCCAACAAATTATACTGGCGTGTATACGGGACTGGTTCACGATACATCTGATCGGGGTCCAAAGTCCCAACGTCTATTGAAGGCGTTGGGTGCCAGTTCAGGTGTTTCCTCGTCATCTGACCATGGTTCTAAAATAACGACGTACATGTATGAATGTGTGTGTGAATGTGTATGTGTTCCCGTGTCTTTCCTTCGAGATTGACCCCGAACCGTCGCCAATAGCCCACTGTGCAGCTCTAGGGCGACGTTATTTAACAAAACCAAACAAAACCTGAGGTTGGTTAGACTTACGACTAAGGCCATCGATGAGGAGGGGGGATGTTGGTAAATTCCTGCAGACTTGGGAAAACCCCAATTCCAGTTAGCATATTTAGAACATAGAGATGAAGATTTTTAATACAGCTTTTTAATTTCAAATATTAAAGTTAAATTGCCCCAGAGATGAAGAGATAAAACCGTGATTATTTCGGCAATTGTTAGAATTCTGTTACCATTTTTCCCGAGTTTTAGAAATACCAATAATCATAATCGAGAAATAAATTAATCGTGGAAGACCTCTAACCCCCCAAGAGAATATTAATATTAGAAAAATAACAAATATTTTTAGTGGTACTTATTTGAAATAGATTTTTTACCTCACACGGTATAAAGAATTTTAAAATGCATCATAAGAAACCAATGCTGTCTTACTTGTCCTTGAAAATTTTATGTTTCGTCAAATTTCGCTTCGAATTTCCACACCACGACCAAGATGAAGGCAGTTAAATCACGACGAATTTAGCATGTATTAGCCTTCTCTAGCCGGCGGGTATTGGCACAGCGCCCACTGTATAGAAAACCGTATGACACATGGCTTTTTACGCCACAAATTAAAGGCCAAAAGGAGCGGAAGAAAGCGAAATCGGAACTCCTGGTGGTCACGAAACACTGAGAAATTGAAGTCGACCTGAATCGGAAAAAACACGTGCCATACGGCTTTCTATACAGTGGGCGCTGGTATTTAGCGGGTGACGGAAATTCAACTCTCAATCCTCGGATTGCGAGCAGCTCGCAGCTCTCTGAAGACAAGGATCGAACTCACAACCCTCCGATTATTTTTCCCGGATGGATTAAAAACTCGAAACCTTCGGGTGAGGGAGGACTTCGGTTCCCCTGGTCACAGACTGGGTCTGGAAACCTCCGATTTAGAGATTAGAACTCTACTGACAACGCTATCGCAGCCCTCTATATTTTGACGAAGTGAAATTTGCACTTGTCAGACAAAAATATTATTTAATTTCAATTTCAGGAGAATTTTCGGTCAAATGTCCAAGTGCAGAACAAAAACTGAAAAGTAGCGTGAATAATTTTCAATGCCGCGACAGTTTTGCCATTTGTTAGCAGACGACTTTCATAACATCCATTTCGGAAAATCCGATTCGACGAATTCTTATCGAGTCCGGAATGCTGTCTTTGCCTATTTATTGTTTACGAAAAAGCTTTTTTGTAGTGTTGAGCAATTTGTCTCGTTCGCATTATGCTTGGGAATACTATTGGGCCCCGAAGTTTAAAAAAACAACAACTTATGTATATCACATTCCATATTAGCACTGATCGTCTAACTGTAACTTCTGGATTATGCAAGGCAGTTTGTTGACTTGAAGCCGATTGAAGGTTAAAAAACTGTGTACCCTAGTTCCATTTCTACCTCTGTATTTCGTATATTGTTAACGCTAAATTATGTCGAATTGTAGTGCTTTTGCCTATTTTTTCAGATTGAAACCCATTTTGAATGCCTATTTTTTTAAATCCATTTTTAACAATAAAGAAGTGAATAAGCAGCAAAAAGAAAAACTATATTTGGAGATATATAAATTAATTCAATACGTAGAAAATAAAATATCTAAACATATTTAACATTTCTATAACGGTTTGTAAAGAAAAAAACCCATAAAATCCATTTTAAAAATAAGTTGGGGTAGAGGATGGTGCTTACAGTGTGGCTTCAACCACGTTTATACAAGGAACTAGTTATGAGCGTTCCAGAAGTTACAGTTAGAGTTCAATGCCTATTAGCCACCATTATTATTCATATTTCATTATGTGATTGTGTGCAATTTCTTTCCCAGAAGAAGAACCTTACACTTTGGCTTTTCGTGATTTTCTTTAAAAATACTGCATCGATTTGATTTAGTGAAGTCAATAAGAATCCAAAAAATATAGCTTTGATTGGAAAAAAACTATTATTTTACCTAGCAACCTTTTACGAGATTAATTTTATCGAAACTCTACTAATAGATTATTCTTAAGAAAACAAAATAAATAAGTAATACGCATAAGTTTTTTTATCTTGCCATCAAATTTTACATCGAATTTAAAGAAACTCTAAACGATGTAAAAAGCCCAATAACATTTTTAAGGCAACTACAATTATATTTATTCGATATTGATAGCGTTAATTTATTTTTTTAAGAATAATAATTTTAAATGTATAATTTTCAAATGTACTATTTGAATGTAAATTTTAATGTATGTTTAACGTTTTAATGTTTCAATGCAATTTTATGTTTCAATGTAATTTTATGTTTCAATGCAATTTTACGTTTTAATGCAATTTTATGTTTCAATGTAATTTTATGTTTCAATGTAACTTTATGTTTCAATGCAATTTTATGTTTCAATGTAATTTTATGCTTCAATGCAATTTTATGTTTCAATGCAATTTTTTGTTTCAATGCAATTTTATGTCGCAATGCAATTTTACGTTGCAATGCAATTTTACGTTGCAATGCAATTTTATGTTTCAATACAATTTTTTGTTTCAATGCAATTTTATGTTGCAATGCAATTTTATGTTTCAATGCAATTTTATGTTGCAATGCAATTTTAAATGCATTTTCTTTGTCATGTTATTTTAAAGTACATTTTTTGTATATGTGACCTGGGTGAAGTACGTGCGCCATTTTGGTCGCCTTACTTGTATTCTTTATTCATTAAACAAAAATACAACTCGTGCACACATTTTTATGTCCATACAAAATTAAATTGTTTCTTAATTTTTCCAATTAAGATACAAAACTACTTACAGCTATTTTTATAAAACTAGTTCATATTAACATAAAAAGATCTTGTACTGGAATAAGAATTTCAACTCTTGAAATTATTATATTAGTCGACAAAGAGTTTAAGGATAACATATAAAGTATAGAAGAAACTATTAAAAAAATACGTACTAAAGCTTCTGCCTTCAAGTGTAAATCAGTCAAATGAACGGTTCCTGTAAATAAACAAAATTGTTTACTTAAATTATACTATTAATACAAAATATACAACAAATATATAAGTAAAAAGAGAATTGGATGAAAAATTTATGTTACAAAAATTAGTTTCTGGGAAAAATAGCTTTTTAATCTAATATAGATCCAAATATACGTGTGACATACAGTGTACAGTGCTGTCACAATTCTTTTTTTATTTGAAGGGGGGGAGGGGGGTAAACGTTCGAAATTCCCAACTTAACTTTTTTTTTTGAATTCCCAACCCAACAGTGCTGAAAATTCCCAGTACCAACTTATCGGCATTTTTCATCGTCTTTTACATATTAGGTAACATTAAACAGTTCTCTCATAAGCATTGATTTGTTGCACTCATGTTGCAATGCAGTGTTCGTTCGGAGGTCTAATTTAAATGCACTTTTAATAGATTGCGAAATTTAAAACCTTCCCTAGCTTTCATTTGTTAATAGTATACATTTTCTTCAAGAATAAATTTTCATAACGCGGGGATTTTTAACCCCCTTCCCCCCCCCCCTGCACTGTTATTAACCATTTGCACTCCGATGTCGCCTCTCAGGCGCCAACATACCGACCAATTCTTCAGTTTCCCTGTTCTTTAAAATAAACGAGAACAGCATGATCTTGTGTTTAGAACATCAATCTTTTTTTCAACTTGTTCTCTTGCAAATGCAAAACAGATTAGGATTTTTTCCCCCTTATGAGTATAAAAAAAAATTGTGGAAAAGAACGTAAATAGGATTAACTGTTCCATAGAAAGAACACAAATCGCAAAGTGTTCTTGTAGTGCAAAGGGTTAAAACCATTTAAGTGGTTTGAAAGTCTGTCTCCGGCTTTCTCAACAATGCGCATGCAATTTAAATTCATAAAAGTATTAAATTTGAAATATTTTACAAATCTAAAATACTAGATTTTTTTTAATAGCTATTTCAGTTAAAATAATTAAAATTTTAAAATATAATTAAAATACATGAATCGGGAATATCAACTAAAACAACTATACAGTTTTAATAATTTTTTCACCCATTACAGAATTTATATAAAATTGCATTTATGATATATACGTTCTTTTATAAATGAGATTCTGGTTCTGCCCCTGACTTTTAAACCACAAATTGAATAACCTCAAACTCTTGTGGAATGTTATAACTTCAGACTTCGTCTACTAATAGATCTATAGGGAAAACTAATAATAAATTATCTAATCTGAAAATCGAAAAAATAGATGTAGTTCCTGGGTTTGAAAACAGACGCCTCAAATACACTATCATTCTACATGCTCGAACTCTAATCACTTGCCTTTTTCATAGACAATTGAGCAACTGGCGTTTCAAAATGACTAAATGGGCATTCTTCTCTGTTTCTAAACGTTCGATTTCGGAGAATGACACTCGACCGCCCCGTGTCACGCTTGGTTTCAGACACTCTGTATCTGCGAAATTTCCACTTACAAACATTCTTTTCGAAGTGAATGGAACAGTTACTTGGATGCATTACTTTAGAACTCAATTTCGAATCGTCTTTGGTTTATAATTTTGTTTTATGGGAATACGTCTTTAAGGGGGTCCGATACCCAAAATTCGCAAAAAAAGTCAT
Organism: Troglohyphantes excavatus; assembly: GCA_963932185.1. Classification (NCBI taxonomy): domain Eukaryota; kingdom Metazoa; phylum Arthropoda; class Arachnida; order Araneae; family Linyphiidae; genus Troglohyphantes; species Troglohyphantes excavatus. Next base: position 70,204,988 of record OZ010673.1, on the reverse strand, counting down.
TTTTTTTTTATATTTAAAAAATAATATTCAAACTTATCTTAATAACTCACAAAAAACTGCTTCAAAAAATTCCTATTACTTTTTTAGTTATGAATGTTTTAATGATGTGTTCCTATAACATAGTTGTATCATATGTAAACTTTAAAAGCAAATATCTCTGTTCGTGGTTTTGAATTTTAATGAACACTAAAAATGCTAAGGCTTTTTTACTATTATACTTAAAATCATAATTTTTGTGTGTATAGCAAGATAAATATATTTTAAATAGATGTATGCATTCAGATTTCCTATTTTTACCATAATTTGTTTTTTAAAACCACTTAAAATTGAATTTTATTTTTTTTCGTCAATTTTTTTTCCAAAATTTCTAATATATTTGATTTGTTTAAAGTGATGTATCTGAATCAAAATTTGAATGCATACATCTATTTACATATTATTCAAGATCTTAAATAAAAAAAATTGCTTCAAAATATTGAAAAACAAAAAAAGAGTAGGAATTTTAAAACTGTTAAAAAATTTACTAAAATTTTAATTTAAAAATAAATGTGCAATTTAAAAAAAAAATGGAGCGTCTTAAAATGGTTTTTTATGCATATTTAGAAAGAGAAAAAAAATTGGATTGTACAAGTATAAAAATAAAGAAAAAAATTTCGAAGGTATCGGACCCCCTTAACTCTGCAGAGCCCGCGCTGTTCCTGAGAGACACAATCCAAGGCGAATCGAATTAGGGGTGGGACGAAAGGGGTTGGTTGAAAGGGGGATTATTGGCATAATAACCAACTATGGCCAAACTGCGCCAAACCCAAGGTGATTTAGACCAATGGTATGATTCTAAAAAGTATATGTTACCGTGAAAGTATTAAAGGTGTATATATGAAGATTGACTAGTGACTCGGCAGACACAATAATTTGTTCCGTGAAAGTTCGGAATCATCTACAAAAGAACTTTTTTTCGCACTTTCACTAGGGATACTGCAGGTTTACGTATTCCGAATCATTAAAGTACGAAACGCTCTATCCCAAACTTTATTCAATGTAACCACCGCTCCCCGATTACGTTTTCTGATTTGGTTTTGGTTAATTACCGATACCTTCGACATTTTTTTCTTTATTTTTATACTTGTACAATCCAATTTTTTTTCTCTTTCTAAATATGCATAAAAAACCATTTTAAGACGCTCAATTTTTTTTTTAAATTGCGCATTTATTTTTAAATTAAAATTTTAGTAAATTTTTTAACAATTTTAAAATTTCTACTCCTTTTTTGTTTTTCAATATTTTGAAGCAATTTTTTTTATTTAAGATCTTGAATAATATGTAAATAGATGTATGCATTCAAATTTTGATTCAGATACATCACTTTAAAAAAATAAAATATATTAGAAATTTTGGAAAAAAAATTGACGAAAAAAATAAAATTCCATTTTCAGTGGTTTTAAAAAACAAATTATGGTAAAAATAAGAAATCTGAATGCATACATCTATTTAAAATATATTTATCTTGCTATACACACAAAAATTATGATTTTAAGTATAATAGTAAAAAAGCCTTAGCATTTTTAGTGTTCATTAAATTTCAAAACCACATATTTGCTTTTAAAGTTTACATATGATACAACTATGTTATAGGAACACATCATTAAAACATTCATAACTAAAAAAGTAATAGGAATTTTTTGAAGCATTTTATTGTGAGTTATTAAGATAAGTTTGAATATTATTTTTTAAATATAAAAAAAAAATGACTTTTTTTGCGAATTTTGGGTATCGGACCCCCTTAACGTCGTACTAGAGCTGCACAGTGGGCTATTGGAGACGGTTCGGGGACTATCTCAAAGGAAAGACCCGGGGGCGATGTCTCGTATTTTTGAACCATGGTCAGATGACGAGGATAGCACCTTAGCTGGTACCCGACGCAACCTGTCTGCAAATCTGTCCAGGAACAGCGATCATTGAAAGAAACTTGGGCAAATCTGCTCGGGAACAGCGATCATTAACAGACAAATGGGCGCCATAAATAGTGTTGATACTTCAAAGTCCCATAACGCGAGAGGGAATCAGCCTATCGGGATTAACGACCTATCTTCGCATAGCGGAAAGTGGGCTGCGTAGACCAGGTTGATAATTAATCCATTCCCTCCGCTGACCTTTGTACCGCATGGAGATCACATTGTGGGCATACCCTCGCCTGTTCTTCTGTAACTAACGTAACTTCTGTAACTAACGTAACTTCTGTAACTAACGTAACTTCTGTAACTAACGTAACTTCTGTAACTAACGACTGTAACTTCAGTTTTAATTCATATGAGTGCATGCGTATGCTTAGTTTGAAGAGAACGTGGGGTTTATAAGAATTTAACAGGTGTCGTTTTTAAGTTACGATTTCTCGCGACGAGGTACCCCATACCGATGTTATAGACGTTTTCACGCCAAAAAATATTTTTTTATAAATAAAAAAAAAATATTAAAAAGGTTAAAACTGATGTGAAGGAAATTTTAATTTAATCCCTGCTGCAATAAACACAAATCTACAAGTTTGCTAGTCAGAGGTGTTAAGAAAGAAATATTCAGCCGTGTTCAGGAATAAAAGTCGCATTGCACGTGACGGAACTCGTGCTCACGTGCGACCAAAAATACAAAAACTGGTTTAATTCTTCCCTTCCACAGATTTCGAACAATGTCTTGGCGCGAATATGTCCTCCAAAACACCAAGAAAGAATAAAAATGGCGCCTTTTCCCCTGACATCGGTGAAAGATAAGTGATGGTTTTGTGTAGTTAAAAAATGCTGGTTCTGTCTCTGGTGGAACTTTGTGTTTGGGAATAGAGAGAGGATAAAACAAAACAAAGCGAATGACTGTAATCAAATCGATGGAAACGGGGTCGTTGTTTTTTGAGCTCTCGTGATTTTAATTGGAATTGTCTGGAAGATATATAAAAAAAATGGTGGAATTATTTACAGTTTAGGGACACAATGCAATTTCGACATGGGTGATGATGCGGTGTTGATATTGTATGACTAACATGTCTGTAAAAGGTTTTTCAAAACAAAATTCGAAAGAAAATAGGAACGTCTTGTCAGTTATCGCCGGCTTAAAATGAAAACCAGTAACTAGTCCCCCCTCCCCTTCCCAACTACAGGGGAATATCCCCCGTAGTCGGGGGGGGGGGCACCTCATGCATAAAATATCCCCAGTAAAATGGAGGGGGGTGGGCAGATTTTTTTTTTTGGAAAAATATATATTCCGAACTTTAAATTAAATCAAAGGGTACGAATGAAATTGGGATGCACTGTTTTTTTTTGTTAAATTTCCAATTCTATGTTACGAAATTTAAAAGGTTTCAAAAAATCTCAGACTGCGTTGGCACTCTGGAATCCATGGAAATGCTAATAAAATATGGCACTTGTATTTCCCTCAATTCGCTCTAAGAAAAAAAAACCTGTTTTCCCCCCAAAAAAAAGTAAAACAATGGCATTGTAATTATATTACAAATTAAACATAATTTTTAAAAGAACATAAAAGTATTAGGATATATTTACATTGTACAAATCTGTTTTAAAAAATTCTCCATCATAAAAGATTGTAATATATCACAATTTTCATTAGGATTTGGATTATCATCTTTCCAAATAGTTTTTTTCCCGCTAGTTGATTTTTTTTTTTTTTGCAGTGCGGTCTCCTAGGCTGCTGCCTATGCAGTTTATGCCTAAATACGGCTCTGAGTGCAAGTGCGACGTTAAGTCAACCAACCAATTAAAGGTTTAGCTTGGTTTGGTTAATTAACGTGGCACTGGAGCTGCACTTTGGGCTATTGGCGACGATTCAGGGCTTATCTCGAAGGAAAGACCGGGAAACATTGTCCCCAGATTTTGAACCATAATCAGATGAATAGCACTGCTAATAAAAACTCTGTAAATCTCCCAAGTAAAACCTTCGAGCATGGATCCTTCATAGTAGAGAAAACATAGTGTTATAATCCCGCTAACATCAAAGTGAGGCCAATATGTATGGCCTCAGACATGTGGTTAATTATGTCATTCCATTTATAAATTTTCATTGTTACACATTTCACATTTTCCAATTCATCAGCCAATCGCGAGTATTTTTTAATTCATAATTTTGAAAGGAAGTCACGTGACTGAGGCCATTCGGTCTGAGATGTTGGTTTCACGATTATGACGCCATATTCGCTCTACTATAGTCAATTCATGCTCGAGGAGAAAAACCTGTTCCCGGTTCTTCCCTTAGAGGTACGCCCCGAACCGTCGTCAATAATAGCCCACTTTTCAGCTCCAGTGCGACGTTCATTAACCAGACCAACCAAGCCCAAGCAAACCCTACTGAATAACTAACCAAACCCATCCAAGTATTACAAAAGAAACACTTTTTTCTTATTAGGCAAAAGAACTCGATGAAAGTCCCCCCTTCCCAATTTTCAAAAACCGGGGGCGGAAGAATTTGTCCTTGGTTAAATAATAAATGCACACGAACTGGATTCCCCATGCTGAAGGACACCCAGGGGAAAAGGGTGCATCCTGCAGCAGCTTTGTTCTCATTGTGCAGCAGGCTCGACCCTTGAAGGAATTATTAAGTGCCTTGGAATCGAAACAATCTGCTGAATGGCGGACTCGAACATGGGATCATTGCTTAGAATGTCTTCATCCTCGTCTAGTTCGGAAGACTCAGCAACGGTGAGTTTTATGTTCAATTGATCTAAATTGTCCTCTTTTGCATGACACCATATGTGTCTTACTCATGCAACACAATAGTCTACTGGTAACGGTTCTGAATCTATCAATATATGTGGTTAGTTGAATTAACGATGTGGTATTGGTAGCGGTTATCGAACGATCCCGAATGATGTTTTGTTAGTGGTTAGTAAACAATCAATAGGGTGACAAAATTTGTTATTGGCGACTTTTTTCGTTGGTGAACGGAACAGTACCTTGATCAAATTGTCCTTTCAAACTGCTAGGGACTAAAGGATTCGCACTATTCAGTGGCAAGTTGTTCCATTTATCGATTATCCTATTATAAAATAGGCATCCGTGGCCGAGTGGATAAAGGCGTCAGCTGGAAATCAGAGGATTTCTGGTTCGATCCTGTGCGACAGACTTGACTAAGAAAAGTAAAAAAGTAGTGATCTTGTGATCGGAGGGTTGCCAGATTCACTATGAAAATACTAGGAATGTCGTCCAGAACATCCACAAAAATTATCGGCGTATATACGGGTACACCTATAACACATACACCTGAAACACCTGAACTGGCACCCAACGCCTTCAATAGACGTCGGGACTTTGGACCCCGATCAGATTTATCGTGCACCAGTCCCGTATACACGCCAGTATAATTTGTTGAATATTCTGGACGACTTTCTAGTATTTTTGTTGCGAAGCTGGCAACCCTCCGATCGCAAGATCACTACTTTTTTACTTTTCTATGTCAAGTCCATTGCACGGATTCGAACCACCAATCCTCTGATTAGTAGCTGAACGCCTTACCAACTGAGCAACTAGGGCTCCGCGTGTATACGGGACTGGTGCACGATGCATCTGATCGGCGTCCAAAGTCCCGACGTCTATTGAAGGCGTTGGGTGCCAGTTCAGGTGTTGTCCTCGTCATCTGACCATGGTTCAAAATTATGAGGCATCGTTCCCGGGTCTTTCCTTCGAGATAGGCCCCGAACCGTCGCCAATAGCCCACTGTGCAGCTCTAACGCGACTTTAATTAACACAACAAAACCCTTGCCGTTGAAATGATTCAAAAATACGAGGCACCGTTTCCGGGTCTTTCCTTCGAGAGAGGCCCCAAACCGTCGCCAACACCCCACTATGCAGCTCCAGTGCGACGTTAATAAAACCTTCCCATTAAAAATGCGATGTGGTCAATTTGAACCCACAACCTCTCGTTCTATCACCCATTAAAATCTCGGCTATCTCGAAGGAAAGACCCGCGAATGCTGCCTCGTAATTTGGAATCATGATCAAAGTATTTGTTGGAAGTAAAATCAGGATGGTGCTTGTGGTCAGAGCACATCACGGTTTCGATCCTTGACCTTTTCAAGAATGTTTCGATATAATATTAGAAATAGAATTTATTATTTAATATTTAATATTATGACTAAATAATTTATTTCTATCAACATTACGTAAGTATGCTCAGGTTGAAATCGATATAACTTTACTAAGATAAGCTACAAATCTAGCGATACCACAACACAATCTTGTAAATAACTACAACGGATAGAGAAAGAGTGAGTTAAACAAAATATTTTAAAAACTAGCTCAATGAAGAAGGAAGTTAAGCTACTAAAATGCATTTGGCAGTTGACAAGGTCAAAAACTATTCATATGCCCAAGGAATGTGAATTTACATAAGTTAAAAAACATAACAAGGACGCTGTTTAGATAATATCATAATTCTTTTAAAAAAACATTATACTCATTTTAAAAGATAAAAATTCTAAAGATTGATCCATGGCTAAGGATGGAAGATTTTAATGCTTTGTATAGTTTTTATTTTAGTATAGAAAACTATTTATTTTGAAAATGTTTAACGTACTTTAAAAAAAAAAAATTCTATTGTCGGGGACAATCTAACTTGGACATATACATTTATGACGTAGGTGTTGATCCTTCCACAGCAAAATATAGTTCCGCAACAATATTGCAATATTGAAAATACATTTAAATTTTAATCCTCAGTATAATAAACAAAACTTTCAATGCAGTTTTAAAAATTCTTCATATTATTGTCAAATTAAACAGTTTTTACTTTAACATTTGTCGGTATTTTGATATTTAAATAACTGTGACGTAATTCCAGCTTCAACGAATAAAATGCTCCATATCGACTGCGTCCAGTAACCCTTGAATTTGGCGAGCTTAAATACAAGTAATCTCGCGCCTATGAAATTTGTTTTATTTATCCCTTTCTTTTATGTTGTTTTGGTTGTTTGTTTTTCTCCTTCTCGGATTTTGTAAATATTAGTTGCATTAAAAACTAACATTTTTAAAATAGAAATTGTTGTGGATTGAAGAGATATTTTTACTTTATAAAGTCTTTCAATGACTTATAATATGAATGAATCATGAAACTAATGTTTCAAATTCATACAAAAAGGAAAAAAATTTTGTAGTAGCTTTAAACTTATTGTGATTATAAATTGAAAGAAGAACAGATTTGACGCGGGGGGGAACAGATTTAACGTGCATAATTCCCCCTTATGGCTTTTTTATGGGATGTTGAGGAACGAAATCGTACCATTATGATTATCAGTGCCGTTACACAAAAAATATTTGGGGGGAGAGGAGGGGTTGAAACAAGAAATTTCCCTACTTAAAGATTCGAAATTCCCAACTCAACAGTGCTGAAAATTCCCAGTTCCAACTTATCGACATTTTCCATCTTTTATATATATATATATTAGGTAATATTAAACAGTTCTCTCACAGGCATCGATTTGTTGCACCGATATTCCAACAGAGTGTCAGTTCTGATGTCTAATTTAAATGTTTTCTTACACGTTGAGCCATTTCTAATCTTCCCTAGCTTTCATTTGTTAATAATATTAATTTTCTGCAGGCATAAATTTTCCCAACTCGGGGTTTTTAGATGTTGAAATTCCCAACTTTCAGGGTTTCCAGATTATTATTTTTTTTTTGGGGGGGGGAGTCCTCCCAAACCCACCGGTGCGACGGCCGATTGCACTACTTTTTTTTCAAAATTCTCGGTCTTACATATAAAGCAGTAGGGGCAGAAAATGTGATAACGACGCCAAATGTGACTACTCCGACTCATTATCATTTGATTTTAAATCAGCGGATGTTTTTTTTAAGCGAATCAGGGCCAATCTCCGGCTTTTTACACACTTGCCTTTTACACTCTCGTTTTTGATTTACACAGATTTCCTTGATGTCAAACTTAATAACATCTTAAATCAGTCAATCGGTAATAGTAAAAAAAAATCGTTAAATATTTTCGAGCAAAATTTAGAAAATCAAAAAAATAACAGTTTTTATTTTTGAATATTTAAATATGATAACTTTTTTATTTAAACCTTGTTCGTCATTAAGTTATTAATGTCAACATTAGATTAAATCATCTATTCCTTTAGAATAACAATCATTAGGTAAATCGTTTCATTTCTCTGTTACCTGTTCTTCCTTCCAGATGATTTAAGCCGTGATGTTCATGTGTACTATCATAATCCATGATATCTGGTTTTCTATTAAATGAATTAAATTTTAAACCCTCACATCTCAAAGTTTGATAAATTTGAAGAAAAAAATAGGTCAATAAGTTTATTTTTATCTTCCCCTCCTTGAATGCAAGGATGGAACACATTTTATACTTTTTATTTTTAATTTGCAAATATAATTTTTTTTATTTACATATGAGTGTAAAGAATTTTAACACAAACACATGATGAGACATTTAAAATAAAATATTTTTTTAAAAATAAAATTACTAAAAAGTGTCCATTCTAATTTTTTATATAACTCAAGAAACTATTTTCTGAAAAACTATAATTTAGCATTTTTATAAACAAAACAATGTGTTTGACAAGCTGTGTTTGACATATTTTTAATATTTGCAAGAAAATAAAATTGAAAAATATTTTTAAAAAAAAACACATTAATTGCTCTAGGCAAACTATTTTAAACACCTACTATATTTCTTTTTAATTTACCGAACGTTAGCGAAATCTGGTTTTTATTCGAGGTTTTGGCATTTCGTCTGTTTGTTTGTCACTAACAGTCTGTCTGTTTGCAAACTTGTTTATAATGCAGTTACGACCAAACGAGTTTTTCGTTTTTTTGGTTTTTTTTTTCAAATTCGGCATAAATGTTTGTTGAAGTAATTTAAAACTACGTGCATGTTCTTTTTTTGGTCGCGATGTCTACTGTTCCCAGAACAAATAGTTAATTTGTTTTAATGGGTTACTAGTATCTAAAAACAAATTAAAGTAATACGTATGAAAATACACCATATCAAATTTAAAGCAGTTTCTTTAAATTGTCCTGCATTTCATATTAACTGTTTGGCCTTGCATTACCGAGGAAAAGCAAAAATATCGTACAAAGAGCTTAGTGACCTCTGTATGGACTCGAATGCACGAGACCTATTGTTTCTAAGACCCGCGCGCTGCCGACTAAGCTACAACGCCACATTTTAGATCTTGGATATATTTTTAATATGTTTCTTTATGCGGTATTTCTAAAATTGTTAAAATAATTTAAAAAACTAAAAAGAAAATTAAAAATCCGAGCCTCTGGTGCTTATACATTTTCCGCCGTTTTATATGCAGATTAAATAGATGTTTTCCTATCCACATCCTGACACTTTCTTATATTATGATCATAGAAGGTTTGGTTGGTTTGGTTTGGTTAATTAATGTCGCACTACAGCTGCACAGTGGGCTATTGGCGACGGTTCGGGGCCTATGTCGAAGGAAAGGCCCGGGAACGATGCCTCGTATTTTTGAACCATGGTCAGATGATGAGGATAACACCTGAGCTGGCACCCAACCTCTTCAATAGACGTCGGGATTTTGGACCCCGATCAGATGTATCGTGCACCAGTCCCGTATACACGCCAGTATAATTTGTTGGATATTCTGGACGACTTTCTAGTATTTTTGTAAGGAAGCTGGCAACCCTCCGATCGCAATATCACTACTTTTTACTATTCTTTAGTCTAGTCCAGTGGTTCCCAAACTATTTTGGTTGTGGAACCCAAAAATTTGTTGCCAATGATCGCGGAACCCTGAATATTTTTTAATCAATGACTTTTCAAAATATAATATCTGATATTATATGAAACAAGTATTATTTTGGTATTTCAGATTTTATTGAATTAAGCAAAACTAAAAAAAAAATTCAGCATAGAAATAATTAATAAAAATACAAAACATAAACTAAAATAAACGGAAAATTTTTAATGTGAAGAATGCACCTGCTTCTTTGATTCCATGATTCTCTTAAAATTGGGCGTTAGGTTTGATAACTGAACTCGCATATCTGGTGCAGCATCAAGTCTGTTACGATATTTGGTTTTTGTCGCAACATATTTTGAAAACCCAGATTCACACAAATAAGTGGTTGCAAACGGCAATAGAATTCGAATAGCCTGTTTTGCTAAATTTGGATATTCATCGAATACATCTGACCAGAATATTGTTAATGAAACTGTTCTAGATTTGGCTTCTAATTGTGTATCCGAACTCAATGCAATCAAATTTTCATAATCCATGGAATGGTAAACTTTCCGAGGAAAATGTGAATATATTAAACACCATTCTTATTTTTTTTAATCAAATAAAATTTGTCACGCGGAACCCCTAAATTTTTTCGTGGAACCGCAGGGTTCCACGGAACCCACTTTGGGAACCACTGGTCTAGTCCATCGAAATGTTTTGAACCGGGGACCCTTGGATTCCCAGCTGACGCCTAATCCACTCGGCCACGGAGGCCTCGATCATAGAAGGAAATATTAAAAAAAAAAAGTCAAAAATACATTTTTTATCGACTACCGTGTTTTCGAACCAATTATGCCCGTCGCGCCGATTACAGCTCAGATACATAATCAAGATAACGGCATTCTTAACGAATGTCCTCTTTTTTTCCCTTTTCTTGGGGAAAAAAAGAGGGACAAATCCCAATTATCACCTACGCGTCCAGACGTGATTTGATTCCCAAACTGAGAAGTGTAATTCTCAATTCGATTTATACGGAAGTAGCGAATTAGAAGGGTTTGGACTGCTTACTAACCCAGCTGTGTAATTGATTTCGAAGAGCACTACAACAGCAGACGTCTCCGTTTGACTGCAATGGAATTGCTTTGTGCGAAAAAGAGATTTGGTATGCTGAATTGAGCACCCTTTATGTTGTTCTCTTTATAAAGCGTTTCACTTGATTCTGGTTTCCGAGCCACAACCCTCCACATTAATTGTCCGATTACGGTTCATTTGCTGTTTTCAGTTGTGGCTTTTGTGATTTACTTGATACATTTAAATGAGATTTTTTTATGATCTTAATTGGGCATTGGGCATTATAATTTCGTAATTTTATTTTACATGTATTATACTCGATTCTATTGTACAGGGCGTATGAGAATTAAATGTTACAACTAGCTGCACAACTTGGGTACGTAGTTCACCGCACTGAATCATAACTGTAACTTCTGGAAGGATATTGTTTCCTCTATGGGCGCGTTGAAGCCAATTGAAAGCAGCCATGCTGTGCCCCAAAGTTTTTTTAAATGATTTTTTTTTTTTTTAATTCCATAGCATTGTAGAAATATTAAATGTATATAAATATTATATTTTCTTCTTATAAAATTAATTTTTATATTGCCAAACAAATGGTTTTTGCTTTTTCTAATCGATCCGACTTTGACTTGCAAATGACTTTCTATTTTAATAGCAGATTGCATTTAAAATGGGTTTCAAAAGAAAATAAAAAATATATATTTTGTCGTAAACTATGAACTCTAACTGTAACTGCTGGAAAGCTCAAACCATGTTTCCTCTATGGGCGCGTTGAAGCCAAGTGAAAGCAGCCATACTGTGCCCAAATATTTTTTTAAAGTTAATTTTAGTGGTGTTTTTTATTACCATAGCATTGTAAAAATATTAAATTTATATAAATATTATGTTTTATTCTCATAGAATAATGTTTCATATTGCCAAACAAATAGTTTTTGCTCTTGCTTGTTGACCACTTCGACTTGCAAATGACTTTTTATTTTAATAGCAGATTGCATTTAAAATGGGTTAAAAAAATAGAAAAAAATCAGCCTAGAGCAACACATATCGGCTTATTTTAACATGAAAAATATACAAAATAGTGCGGTAGCCATAAAGTGGGGTACAGCCACTGAACTCTAACTGCTGGAAGGCTCAAACCTTGTTTCCTCTACGGGCGCGTTGAAGCCAATTGAAAGCTGCCATACTGTGCCCCAATATATTTTTTAAGTGATTTAGTGATGTTTTTTTTATTACCCTAGCATTGTAGAAATATTAAATGTATATAAATATTATATTTTCTTCTCATAGAATTAATTTTTATATTGTCAAACAAATAGTGTTCGCTTTTGCTTTTTATGTACTTCGACTTTGACTTGCAAATGACTTCCTATTTTAATAGCAGATTGCATTTAATATGGGTTTAAAAAAATAATAAAAAAAACTTAGCCAAAAGCAATGCATGTCGGCTTATTTTAGCATGAAAAATATACGAAATATTGCGGTATTAAGGGGCTCCGATACCTTTGACATTTTTTTCTTTATTTTTATACTTGTACAATCCAATTTTTTTTCTCTTTCTAAATATGCATAAAAAACCATTTAAAGATGCTCAATTTTTTTTTTAAATTGCACATTTATTTTTAAATTAAAATTTTAGTAAATTTTTTAACAATTTTAAAATTCCTACTCCTTTTTTGTTTTTCAATATTTTGAAGCAAGTTTTTTTATTTAAGATCTTAAATAATATGTAAATAGATGTATGCATTAAAATTTTGATTCAGATACATCACTTTAAAAAAATAAAATATATTAGAAATTTTGGAAAAAAAATTGACGAAAAAAAAATAAAATTCCATTTTAAGTGGTTTTAAAAAACAAATTATGGTAAAAATAGGAAATCTGAATGCATACATCTATTTAAAATATATTTATCTTGCTATACACACAAAAATTATAATTTTAAGTATAATAGTAAAAAGGCTTTAGCATTTTTAGTGTTCATTAAATTTCAAAACCACGAAGAGAGATATTTGCTTTTAAAGTTTACATATGATACAACTATGTTATAGGAACACATCATTAAAACATTCATAACTAAAAAAGTAATAGGAATTTTTTGAAGCAGTTTTTTGTGAGTTATTAAAATAAGTTTGAATATTATTTTTTAAATATAAAAAAAAAATGACTTTTTTTGCGAATTTTGGGTATCGGACCCCCTTAAGAAAAGTGGGGCACATCATGGCGGCTTCCACATCGACTTCAATTCAACAAAATGTCTTGCCCAATCCATAAGTTAAAGTTAGAGATCAGTGGTCATAATGCATGGTATGCTTTTCTATGCTGCGCTTGTTACATACATACTTGGTATAGTGAGAATAATATTAATGCTGCTTCATGCATAACTTTTATTTTTATAACTATCAACCCTAAACGTAAAAGGAACACGCTATAGAAAATATCCTTATAAAGAACACATATTTATAAAAAGATGCAACTGTTCCATAAAAAAGCATTCTCATCAAATATGTTACTTGGAATTAAAAGTGTTAAACAATAAGCTCCACGACCACTGATCTCTAACTGTAACTTCTGGATAGGACAAGACATTTTGTTGAATTGAAGTCGATGTGGAAGCCGCCATGATGTGCCCCACTTTCTTTGCTGCCGCAATATTTCATATATTTTTCATGCTAAAATAAGCCGACGTGTATTGCTTTTGGCTAAGTTTTTTTCTTTTCTTTTGAAACCCATTTTAAATGCAATCTGCTATTAAAATAGAAAGTCATTTGCAAGTCAAATTCAAAGTAGATAAAAAGCAAGAACAAAAACTATTTATTTGGCAATATAAAAATTAATTCTATAAGAAGAAACTATAATATTATATACATTTAATATTTCTGCAATGCTATGGTAATAAAAAACATCACTAAATCACTTTAAAAAAATATTGAGGCACAGCATGGCTGCTTTCAATTGGCTTCAACGCGCCCATGGAGGAAACAAGGTTTCAGCTTTCCAGCAGTTGCAGTTAGAGTTCAGTGTTCGCGACAATATATTAATAATAATTGCATTATTCTTTTTTTTTAAAATCAATTTCTTATATTTAAATCTATTTTGTTTTCAAACAAAGTGGATCTTAAATATAAATCATGTTTAAGATCCACATTTCCTTGTTTATAAACCAAGGAATAATAGTATTAGTTAAGCTTATAATGAAATTAAATCCTTAATTTTCCCGATTTAGTAAAATATGCCGGAAATGTGTCATTTACATCTTTTTAAAATCCCATCTTAACTAAACAAAACACACCGATGCCGGAAACAATCAATCAAAAGAACAGAATTGAACGTCAAATGGATGTTTCCTTCATTCGAATAAACTTTATTTCGAATCTTTATTCAAAAACTACCGAAAACATCCCCTGATTCAATCAAACAAAAACTATGGTAATCTGTCTGGGATGTACAACGATTTAACTCGCTTGAGTAATTCACGAAAAACCACAATTAAAGTTCCGTATTATTTGTCTGGCGTTCTCCAATCTAATTGCTTAGAGGAAGCGATCAGCAATCAATCTTTATTTTTTTTCTGTCTTCGTAAAACTCATAAACGATGCTGATCATGTATTTAGAGAGGAGATTAGACAACCCGAAAGTGAATCTTGTCTGAAGTCATTGCACCGTTTAACACATCTTATTACATGTGCAGAAGTAGCACATGTTAGAAGCTACTGCTTTATGCTAAATCGAATCGCGGTTGACTTATGGTTTGGTGATCTTTTTCCGGAGTGTGGAGTTGGTGATATATCTTATCCTACTTACGATGTGTCAAGTGTTTTGCTTCTGGGAAATTACGTGATTTTGGATTATTCTTTCATAGTTTTTATTTCAACGTGAAATCTTAATGTTTCTAGTTTGAGTTTTTGGAGCAGGGGTGTTTTAAAAACCGAGCTTTTGGTGTTCATTATCGAACTCGTTCACTTCATTTTTTTAGGAGGCTACTTAACGTCGCACTAGAGATGCACAGTGGGCTATTGGTGACGGTTCGGGGCGAAGGAAAGACCCGGGAACGATGCCTCGTACTTTTGAGCAATGGTTAGATAACGCGGACAACACCTGAGCTGACACCCAAGGCAACCTCAATAGGCGTCAGGACATTGGACCCCGGTCAGATGTATCGTGCACCAGTCCCGTATACACGCCAGTATAATTTGTTGGATAATTTTATATGATTTCCTAGCATTTTAGTAGTGAAGCTAGCAACCCTCCGATTGCAAGATCACTACAGTTTTACTTTTCTTTGTTAAGTCCATCAGTCGGGCTCGAGCTCGCAATCCTCTGGTTATACTAGCCGAACACCTCTACCAACTGAGCAACTGGGTTGCGTTTGACTTATGGTTTGGTGATATTTCTCCGGAGTGTGTAGTTGACGATGTGTTCTGGGAAATTACGCCATTTCGGATATTTTTTTTATAGTTCATTTCGACGTGATATCTTAATGTTCTGAGTTTGAATTTCTGGAGCAGAAGTCTTTAAAAAACCGAATTTTTGATGTTCGTTATCAAACTTGTTATCTTCATTTTTTTGTTGGGGGGGGGGGGGGGTTAGTTAATTAACAATACCCTATAGCTGAAAATTGGGCTATTGGCGATATTTTGGGGCCTATCTCGAGGAGAGACAAAGGAACAATGTATCATATTTTTGAACTCTAGTAATTTTGAACCCAACAATTAATTATATTTTATCTATTCCAACTCATACAAATTTATTTCCTTTTCTGAAAAGTATCGGATTTTACCACCTTATTTAGTAACTTTCACCTAATGTTTATACTTTATCATAATTTTAATTTTTAATGTTTTAAAAGATAGACCTTGTGCCTGGCGCAGAATGGCCACAATCGCCTTTGTGCCATAAAATGACTAACTAACTAACTAACTAAATTTGAACTCTGTTCAGATGAACACATGGGCTGTTATCCGACGCATCTGCAATAGGCGTCTGACATTGGAACCTTATCAAATTTATCATACATCAGTCCCATATACACGCCAGTATAGTTTCAGTGTCCCCTCTAGGCGTTTTTTGAAGGGCGGTCCGCCCTGCCTGCCCTTTTTTCATCTCAATAGCGCCCTCGTGCCCCTTTTTCAAAAATGCCGCTCTTTTGAAGAAATTCCGCCCTTCCTGCCCTTTTCAGTCAAGCACAAGCGACCTTGCTTCCTTAGCTGTCTTTAAAAAAGGCATCGATTAAAAAAAATTGTGTGTGTAAATCGGAATTAAGTGCATTATGACAGTAGAAAAACAAATTCCTTTTTAATTACGCGTGTTGTGAAATCGCGATGATTCCGCGGTAATTTCGAGCACGGGTCCTATTTGTTGCATGTGCCCGCATATGCATTGCAAAGTTTTCTTTCTGTGTTTCTTTTAAAAGAAGATGGTTTGGGGCGCAGTTGCAAGACTAGGCATTTTATTACGAAATTTTGGATTTTAGTAGCCATTTAATCAGTTTTGTAAGGTGTCTGATTTGGGCTACTTACATATTTGGTTAATAGGAAAAACATTTTTGAATGTCAAATTTTAGATTTTAAGTAATATCTTCATAAAGAGACATCAATTTTGTACGGGTCTTTCCTTCGAGATAGACCCCAAACCGTCAACAATAGCTCAATATGCAGCTTTAGAGCAATGTCAACCAATAAATCGAAATTTTTTTTGTTTGGTCACGGGTCCGATGTGTCAATGTGTGACCACGCCCAAATTTTTTTAAAAGTGCCCTTTTAAAAACAAGAAGTGCCTTTTCTAATAAGGGGTGCCCTTTTACTGCCAACAGCGCCCTGCCCCTTTTTATTTCTAGAGTGAACACTGTAGTTTATTGGGTGTTCTGGACGACTTTCTAATATTTTTGGAGCGAAGCTGGCAACCCTACGATCACAAGATCACTTCTTTTTTACCTTTCTCTGCCAAGTCTATCGCACGGGCTCAAACTATCAAACTAATTACCAGCTGTACGCTTTTATCCACTGGGCAACTGGAGGCCCTGTTATCTCCAAATCCAACATGCAAAGTTTATTTGATTTAAAAGAAGTTTACCGAGACATATTCGTAAACTGTATATCAATCAATTTAATAATTCATTATTTTATTCGCAATTTTTAAAATAAACAATTATGATGACTAGAAGTATCTTATCAGATGTTAAAAGACAAACCTTGATTTTTTTTATATATAAATCATACCTTCCACACTTTCTAACCATATATTAAACCCATATCGTTCAAGGATGTATCTTTTATCCCTATAATAACAGTTAATTAATCACTCAAATACCGAACTGTGCAAAATTTAGGCTAAAAGGGCAGACAACCTAAATTCAACTATTCGCATATATTAAACATAGGGATGTGGTGGGTTTGAATTTTAATGAGTGTTGTGATAGAACGAGAGTTCATGGGTTTAAATTGATGACATCGCATTTTAATCGGGTTGGTTTGGTTTGATTAAATAACGTCGCACTAGAGCTGCACAGTGGGATATTGGTGACGGTTCGGGGCCTTTCTCGAAGATTAGAGCCGGCAACGATACCTCGTATTTTTGAACCATGGTCAGATGACGAGGAAACACCTGAACTGGCACCCAACGCCTTCAATAGACGTCGGGACTTTGGACCCCGATCAGATGTATCGTGCACCAGTCCCGCATACACGCCGATAATGTTTGCGGATGTTCTGGACGACTTTTCTAGTATTTTGTAGCGAAGCTGTCAACCCTCCGATCACAAGATCACTATTTTTTACTTTTCTTTGTCAAGTCCATGACCTGGCATCGAACCGGGAACGTTCGTATTCCTAGCTGACGCCCTTAACCGCTCGGCCACGGAGGCCTCCCGTCTAGTTTCAAGATTTAGTTTCAATCCCCGAAAACGGATTTCATCTGACTTATTGTATACATATAATATTTCTATGAACTAGCAGACATTTGCTTATCTTCTTCCCATATACGTCACATCAGTTTCCAATCTGGTTAATATTAAAAGTAATGTTGAATTTTTAGCATTTATTGTACAATTGATAACGTTATCAAATTATGATGTTCTACTGCAATACCACATGATCTCTAACTGTAACTTCTGGATTGGGCAAGACATTTTGTTCACTTGAAGGCATTTGAGGGAGTAACACCTGTACCCCACTTTCATCGCTATCGCGTATTTTTTCATGTTAAAATAAGTAAACATGTACTGGTTTTGGCTGGGTATTTTTTTAATTTTTTTTAAACCTATTATAATTGCAATCCGCTATTAAAACAGGGAGTCATTTGCAAGGTAAAGTCGAAGTAGTAAAAAAGCAAGAGGAAAAACTATTTGTTTGGTAATATAAAAATTAATTCTATAAGAAGGAAATATAATATTTATATACATTATATATTTCTATAATACTATGGTATTTAAAACCACCACTAAATCACTTTAAAAACACTTTTGGGGTAGAGTATGGCTGCTTTCACATTGGCTTCAACGCGCCCATAGAAGAAGCAAATTCTGAGCATTCCAGAAGTTACAGTTCAGTGTGCAATAACGGTTGAATTAAAGCTAAACAGAAATGCCCCTTAACGAATAATTAAAAAATACAAACACATAACTCAACGTCCTCATGGAAGTAGGAAAAAGAAATGCTCCTCCCAATAGGAAAATTACTAACAATTAACTACAAATGAATTAGAAATGAACTAACATAGATAAATAAACAAATACAAAAAATAGTTAATCCGATAAGACTTAAGCGTGCAAAGAACTTTTCAAAACAACAAAAATCCTTCAAAATTATGATTATTTTATTTTTTGCAATGAATAACACTGTTGTTTATATTTATAAACACAAATATGCAAATGTTTCATGTAATATGTACATAACCCGTATTTGTTTGCAAAGTTAAAGTTAATGCATCTTTCACAAAAATGCGTTTTTCTCGTCTTGTTAAATTTGAACGCTTGAAATATTTCGAAAGGTTCCATGCGCATTAGTTTTACGCTTAGAATCTTGAAACTTCTTTAAAATGTTCTACAAACTTATAGAAAAGGATTTTCGCATCTTTCTTATATGGATGTTGAATAGCAGTTTTTATATTATGAATACTGTTTAGAAATATCCGTATTTTTCAAACTTAATAATTTAAATTATTTAAAAGAAATATTTTTTTTAAATTGTTTTACGCATGCAAATATTTAGTTGGGTATGTAATACGGTGTCAATAACGTTACAATAAAAAGTATTCTAAAAAAATTACTCATGAAACATTTAAATTTAAAATAATATTTTTATTTTTTTTATTTTCAGATCAAAACTTTTATCTTACGTTGAATGAGCATTATAAATGCATGTTAAAAATGACCGAATGTTAGCTCGAAAACTAACTTAAAAAAAACTTTTTTATAGACCACTGTACCCTTCTACAAGTCAATATAAAACCAAGCATACTCCATAAAACACAATTTTTAAACAGAAAGAGAACAGAATAACAAAAATTAATTTGAAAAATACAAAAACCAAATCAAATCAAGTATTCAAAAAAATTTAAAGTACTATTATATTTATTTT
Organism: Troglohyphantes excavatus; assembly: GCA_963932185.1. NCBI lineage: Eukaryota > Metazoa > Arthropoda > Arachnida > Araneae > Linyphiidae > Troglohyphantes > Troglohyphantes excavatus. Next base: position 70,185,638 of record OZ010673.1, on the reverse strand, counting down.
TTTAAAAAATACCGTTTGTTTGTATTTCTGAAATTTTCGAAAAAAAAAATTCAAGATTGTCGAGTTGAGTTGGTGCACTTACCGCTGAAGATCCCGACATTGAGCTGCTCGCTGTCCAAATCTTCCACGTAGCGCCCCAGATACTTGTTGAGGGCATATGCCACCACGCCTTCGAACATGGCTCCTTCTTTTGAGTTGTCCAACCGATGTATCTGACAATCAACAGCCCTTCAACACACCACTGTGAATGAAAATATCAGATATAAGCACAAAATGAACTCAAATTATCATTAGGATCTTAAAACCTTCGAGCATGAATAGTGTGTAGTAGAGAGAATATGACGTCATAATCGTGAAGCCCACATCTCAGAACGAAATACCCATATCACGTGCCATCTCTTCAAAATTATGAATTAAAAAATACTCGCGATTGGCTGATGAATTGGGAAATGTGAAACAGTGAAAATTTATGAATGGAATGACGTAATTAACCACGTGTCTGAGGACTTACATGTTGGTTTCACCTTGGTGTTAGCGAGAGTGATGTCATGACTCCTCTACTACTAAAGATGCATGCTCGAAGCTCAAAACATATTTTTTTGCAATTACATGTATAAGCAGCATATCTTAGTTATTTTATATCTTTTAGATCAAAGTTGTAAAGAAATTTCTTAAACACCCTGGTGAAAATGATCTTTACGACTTTCAAACTAAACCACACATCTGGCCTTACTGATAAACCACTGATCCCTAACTGTAACTTCTGAATCAATTCAGAAGTTACAGTTAGGGATCAAGCAAGACATTTTGTTGACTTGAAGCCAAAGGGAAAGCAGCTAGGCAGTACCCCACTTCCATCGCTACCACAATATTTCGTATATTTTTCATGTTAAAATAAGCAGACATGTATTGCTTTTGGCTGAGATTTTTTCAATTTTCTTTTGAAACCCATTTTAAATGCAATCTGCTATTAAAATAGAAAGTCATCTGCAAGTCAAAATCGGATCGGTTTAGCAAAACCAAAACCCATTTGTTTGGCAATATAAAATATAATTCTATAAGAAGAAAATATAATATTTATATATATTTAATATTTCTATGGTCTTGAAAAAACACCACTAAATCACTTTTTTTTTAAATGTGGGACACAGTATGACTGTTTCCATATTGGCTTCAACGCGCCCATAGAGAAAACAAGTTTTGTGCAATCCAGAAGTTACAGATAGAGTTCAGTTGTGTAAATGTTCGACGTGTTTATTCGGATAGTTTTCCAGGTCACATACAATAAATAACACTCTTTTGTATACCGGCTTATTAAAAAAGTTCCTTAAGTTATACATGTAATTTGTAATAATAAGGAACAATATCTGATGTTAAACCGTTGCAACGTTGTTCCTTTTGTATCAAGCCACAGATATGTAATCCAATTCAGACTTAAGATTATATTTTTTAAGTGAATACGTCCTTAAGAACGGTCATCAACAGGAAATTGTGTGACATATAAAATATTATAATTAATACTCACTATTTAAGTAAAACTATTCAATATTCCGATGTAAAAGCTAAAATGCGTTGACATATACTGTCCTAACCTTCAAACTAGAAACCAAAATAATATTTTGCATTGGGTATGCCACAAGTTTTGCTGCATGTTTCTGACTTCAGTTAGGAGTCTAGTAACGCCTCATAATCTGTTAACCATAGTCAAATGAAGAAGTCCACAACTGAGCTTACACCCAACGCAATTTGAATAGGTGTCAGGGCATTGGACCACGATCAGATTTAACGTGCACCTCTCACTTTAACACGGTGGTGGAAAATGAAAAAAATTTAGACGGTTATTAGGATCGAATTTAACAACCGCACAATCCCGAGCTCGCTATAACATGTCAAGTCACGTAGATATCCGTGGGGCCCCAATTGCCCAATGGATAAAGGCGTTCGGCTAGTAATCAGAGGATCAGAGGTTCGAGCCCTACTGTGTAGATTTGACAAATAAAAGTAAAAATGTAGTAATCATGCGATCGGAGGGTTGCCAGATTCGCTACTAAAATACTAGAAAGTCATCTAAAAATATCCAAAAAATTTTACTGGCGTGGATACGGGACTGATGCACGATAAATCTGATCGAGGTCCAATGTTCTGACGCCTATTTAGGTTGCGTCGGGTTCCAGCTCAGGTGCTGACCTCGTCATCTAACCATGGTTCAAAATACAAGGCATTGTTTTCGGGTCTTTCCTTTGATATAGACCTCGAAATGTCGCTCGGGCCTTTCCTTCTGGACCGGTTCTGAACCGTCGCCAATTGCCCAATGTGTAGCTCTAATGCGACGTTAATTAATCAAACCAAAACAATCGAACTTCACGTAACGTATCATGATGGAAACTTACCAGTAGTTTCGATTTCTTCCCTACAGCAGACAACTTTGCTTTTGTTTTTTTAGTCACTACACTTGCAATTAGAGGAAAGTTTGTTTACAATATTTGTTTTTGCCAAATAAGTAATATTTTTATTCCATACAGAAATACTAATATTATATCTGTATATAATTAAGAATTACAGCGAAATACGCAAAAATACTTTTATTTCAACACAAAAATGCTTCATAAACGATGAGTACAATCTATCTCAGTGTATGAAGTAAATATTTCTATATTGAGGTATTATTTAATGTCAAAAACTTAAAATTATAGTACAGGAACTGAAGTTCCATGCTAATCCTACGGAACGCCTTCGGAGTTCCGGATTTTTTTCCATGTATGGTCAGAACAGCGGTCTTCTTCTCGGCGTGAAACTCACCCATTATAGTCAATCAATAAAAAAATTTACTTTTTTAAAGCATTTAATAGTTTCCTTTAGAAACTTACCTTATATATTGTTTAATAAACATTCCTCATATATTTTTTAATAAACATACCTTATATATTGTTTAATAAACATACCTTATATATTGTTTAATAAACATACCTTATATATTGTTTAATAAACATACCTTATATATTGTTTAATAAACATACCTTATATATTGTTTAATAAACATACCTTATATATTGTTTAATAAACATACCTTATATATTGTTTAATAAACATACCTTATATATTGTTTAATAAACATACCTTATATATTGTTTAATAAACATACCTTATATATTGTTTAATAAACATACCTTATATATTGTTTAATAAACATACCTTATATATTGTTTAATAAACATACCTTATATATTGTTTAATAAACATACCTTATATATTGTTTAATAAACATACCTTATATATTGTTTAATAAACATACCATATATATTGTTTAATTTTTAAAAACACATAACATTATAATATTGTTTAGTTATTTAACATTGAACAATGATAGAACTTGTCCATCACAAATGAAAATACATCCGCCATTAAATAAAACCCATTTATTTTTATTTGGAGCACATAAAAAACAAATCTTTTCAATCGAAAGAATCACTGCATGTTGCAACCTAAATTAATTTCAAATAGAAATTATACCGCAAAATAATAAAACCTACTAATATCACAAAATGTAAAGAGTTTTTTTTTTCAAAAAAATAATTACATTCTAAAAGAATATTTTATGACATTAAAATTACTATCTGTCATTGTGACGCACATACTGGCATTCTTTTAAAAGAAGGTTACTTTTCTTTCTCTTCTTTCTCAACCCATAAACTCACAACGTGTGTTGTTTATAAATTAATTTTGTTTTTTTTCCCCTGAAGTTTTTTTCAAAGAAACATTCAGCATTGATAAATGTCATTGCCGATACTGTATTATTAATTCACGTCAGCGCTTTGATAATGTTATGCTTAAGGTAAAGTTTGGCTGATAAAATAAGGATTTATTGCACAAATGCGATGTCATAATTGTGATTTATTTACTTGCTCTGTGGGTAAGCTAAATACTTTACGAAATTCTTATGCTTTTGCGCAATTGATACTTTAAAGAAGTAATTTTCATATTTAAAGTCTGCTTGTTACTATTTGATGCATGTATTCAATGTACTTTCAAAATATACTATAAACTAATGTATTGTTAATTTGTAATGAAGGTTTTAAATTTTTTTTTGTTAATTAACGTCCGACTAGAGCTGCACAATGGGCTTTTGGTGACTTACTTTTTAGGAATATTAAATCAAGCTGATTTTTACAAACTGTAGCTCAGTGATATCACACACGAAAAGTTGGGTGCCTGCTCAGGTGTTACCCTCGTTATCTGGTTTAAAAATATACAAGGCATTATTCCCGGGTCTTTCCTTATAGATAGGCCCCGAACTAACGCCAATAGTCCAATCTGTAATTTTAGTTCGACGTTAATTAACCAAACCAAACTTAACGATTCAAAATTACCAACTCAACATTGCTAAAAAATCAGTTCTAACTTATCGACATTTTTCATCTTTTTATTTTAGGTAATATTAAACAGTTCTCTCACAAGCATTGATTTGTTGCACCCATATTTCAATGTAGTGTCCATTCTGAGGGCTAATTTAAATGTTTTTTTTTGTTTTTTATTAATTAACGTCGCACTAGAGCTGAACAGTGGGCTATTGGCGACGGTTCGGGGCCTATCTCGAAGGAAAGACCCGGGAACGATGCCTCGTATTTTTGAACCATGGTCAGACTCAGATGACGAGGAAACACCTAAACTGGCACCCAACGCCTTCAATAGACGTCGGGACTTTGGACCCCGATCAGATGTATCATGCACCAGTCCCGTATACACGCCGTTAATTTTTGCGGATGTTCTGGACGACTTTTTCTAGTATTTTGTCCCTCCGATCACAAGATCACTACTTTTTTACTTTTCTTTGTCAAGTCCATCGCTTGGCATCGAACCGAGAACATTTGTATTCCAGACTGGCGCCTTTAACCGCTCGGCCACGGAGGCCGATGCTACTTTAAATGTAATCTTACAAGTTAGGCAATTTCTAATCTTCCCTCGCTTTTCTTTGCTAATAGAATTAATTTTCCCAAATTTTTAAAACTCGAAATTCCCAATTTCTAAAGTTCCTTCCAGATCCAGATTATTGGGGAAGAACAATCAACGGGAAAACGGAGCAATAAAAATGCTAACAGATATTTAGAAGAATTGGAAAAAAATAATATAAATTTTTCCTTAACTCGTTCATTGTCGGTGTCTAAAAGGAAGTAAAAAGGATGTGTCTAAAAGGATGTAAGTCGTTATGTGTTATTTTGATCTTTGTATTGAGTAACGAGCCCGTGCGTGGCCGGCAGCAGACGCGTTAAGATTTCGCAAGCGCATCCACCCATCGAATACTTATCCTCATTCTACACTGACGAAATTAACGCGCGTGAGACAAACTACGTGGTTTTTATCCATCAATCACAGAGGAATCTGAAAGAACGTCGAAACCTTGATCCAGGATTCGAGCCCAGTAAATTTGACATACGAGTTTACATCTATACCACTGAGTTACAAGTTTGTAAATAATACACATTACAGTCACATGTTAATATATATAATCTTTTGAAATTATCGGTATACTTCAAGAAAAAATCAAGAATTTCTAAATAAGAATTTCTAAATAAGAATATCTAAATAAGAATATCTAAATAAGAATTTCTAAATATGAATTTCTAAATAAGAAATTCTAAATAAGAATTTCTAAATAAGAATTTCTAAATATGAATTTCTAAATAAGAAATTCTAAATAAGAATTTCAAAATAAGAATTTCTAAATAAGAAATTTAAAATAAGAAATTCTAAATAAGAATTTCCAATTAAGAATTTCTAAATAAGAATATCTAAATCAGAATATCTAAATAAGAATTTCTAAATAAGAAATTCTAAATAGGAATTTCTAAATAAGAATTTCTAAATAAGAATTTCTAAATAAGAATTTCTAAAAAAGAATTTCTAAAAAAGAATTTCTAAATAAGAATTTCTAAATAAGAAATTCTAAATAAGAATTTCCAAATAAGAATTTCTAAATAAGAATATCTAAATAAGAATATCTAAATAAGAATATCTAAATAAGAATGTCTAAATAAGAATATCTAAATAAGAATTTCTAATTAAGAATATCTAAATAAGAATTTCTAAATAAGAATTTCTAAATAAGAATTTCTAAATAAGAATTTCTAAATAAGAATTTCTAAATAAGAATATCTAAATAAGAATTTTTAATAAGAATTTTCTAAATAAGAATATCTAAATAAGAATTTTTAAATAAGAATTTCTAAATAAGAATTTCTAAATAAGGATTTCTAAATAAGAATTTCTAAATAAGAATTTCTAAATGAATTTCTAAATAAGAATATCTAAATAAGAATATCTAAATAAGAATATCTAAATAAGAATATCTAAATAAGAATATCTAACTACGAATTTCTAAATAAGAATATCTAAATAAGAATATCTAACTACGAATTTCTAAATAAGAATATCTAACTACGAATGTTTAAATAAGAATTTCTAAATAAGAATTTTCTAAATAAGAATTTCTAAATAAGAATTTCTAAATAAGAATTTCTAAATAAGAATTTTCTAAATAAGAATTTCTAAATAAGAATTTCTAAATAAGAATTTTCTAAATAAGAATTTCTAAATAAGAATTTCTAAATAAGAATTTCTAAATACTCACATAAGATTTATAATTCAGAAAATGAATTGTCGATTATCTAAACACAAGGAATGTTATTTTTTCCCATTCATGCATTTCCATCGCTTCAGATCTCTTCTAATCGATTGACAGTCCAAAGAACCCTGTTCCTGTGGCACGCCTCGACGTCGTATTTTGACCTTTTCGGAACGAAGTCAATATTGCTAGGCAAACAGTGAGCGCAGTTCACCTGTTTGGATAACGATTTTAGTTTCATTTACGTAGTTATAGAAACTCTTCATTTTGTTTAAAATGTTTCTTTTTTTAATTTCTAATGTTCAAGTCAATTTTTTCATATCTAACCCCAGTTTTGTATATAGTTGACACAGGGCCCTGCTAAGGGGGCAAGCGGAAGGGAGGGGGGGAGACCTCCCACCCCATGTTTGTAATTTCCCGTAAACTTGGCAAACTCACAAACCTGCAATGTAAAAAAAAATTGCTTTTAAATTAGTACATAGACGTACTCGTTTTTCTTTGAGTACAATTGCATCGTAAATGAGCGATGACGTACTCAAATTGAAGTAATCGTACTTTCGCAAAAATGAGCAGTGTGATATTGCTAATATCAGCTTCTGTTCAAACTATCTTAACAAAGCGACCTGGCACATTTAAATATTTGTTCAGAAGATGGTTTTCCATAATATGATGTCTATTGCTTAAATGGAAACTGAGTTATTACGACTCAATTATCTTGCTTCCCATTCTTTTAGTACACCTTTTTATCATTACTTCTGATTATAACTTCTTTACGCGCTCTTGTAGTTCCAGAGATATAGTCCTGGACTTCGATACGGACGACATCAGGTAGACGGATTGGGTTCGATTCCCGATAAAGGCAGACTACGTATGCAAGCAACTGCTCTTATTAAAAATTTTTACTCATTGAACTCATTTTTGAGTACATGCCTCTTTCAAAAATGAAACTTATATATTCGAAATGATGAAACTTATGTAACTAATATAATCAAAAATTTTTAAATGTTTTACTTATTATTAAGTTCCTATTCTTAAGAGTGTAGTTGGCAAATTTGTGGAACATTCGGCCTTTTTTTTAAATGAAATTAAGAAGTTTGAGTTTGAATAAAAGCCAAATGTTTACACAAGTTTGCCAACTAGGTTTGTGATTTTGCCAAGTATACGGCAATTTACCAACGTTATTACGGTCCACATAGAATGTTGGCATGTGAAATATGTTGGGGAATTCATTGTAAAAACTGAAATATTTTAATAAATTTTACTTTTGGTCAGGTTAGCAATTTCCCAGCTAGTGGGACATCTAGTAAAGTCAGGAATTTACCAACTTACTTACGGAGCCCTCGTAGGCATAAAATATGTTGGGGAAATCATTGCAAAAGTTTAATAAAATACTGATAATATTTAATAAATTTCTTCTGATTGGTTTCCAATTTACATCTAAAACTAATTTTTTCCCTCTAAGCGGAAAACCTTGTAAATTGCCATACTTTAAATAAGTTGGTAAATTGACTCTAAAAAAGTTGATAATTTTTTTTTAACTTAGCAATTTAAGTGCCCCCCCCCCCCCCCCCGAATAGACCTTAAGTAGACTCTTGTTACAAAGAATTAATTTCTCTAAAAAATTCTACTCATCTGACAGATCTTATATTAAAAATATAAATATAAAAATATCAGTGGGACAAAACTGTAATTGATTAAAAGTTTGTTGCTTTCATTTCATCTTTGTTTGTAAAATAATTCGCTAATATATTTCCAATTATTTTTTTTAATATTTAAAAATATATTTTTTATATAAGTTGAAGGTGTATTGAATAAGCAAAGAGGATTAGAGGATTATACAGAATTGTTAAAGGCATTTTTTCATATTAAGAAAGCTTTTTTTATTTAATGCATTTGCACTTTTGCCAACGAATTTTTACAAATTTCTAATTATTTTGCCTTAATAATTCAAAACCCCATTTTTTCCACATTGCAAAACCTTGAATAAAAACTAAAATTAAACTAATATATAATAATAATAATATAATAATAATATTATAAAACTAATATAAAAATAAAAACTAAAATTTAATATATTAAAAGGTTTCTTTTTTATACAAAAGTCTTGGAATATTGGAAAAAAAAATTTCGATTTTATATAGAATTTTTTAGGAAATGAAACTATCACAATTATACACAAATAAATAAAATTATCTAGAAATGTAATTTTTTGCTAAAATGTACTCCTTTAAGAGAATTAAATTTAGCAAAAAAAAAGAACGAGATAAAAATATAGTTTCACAAAGTATAATTTCAAATTTATTTTAAAAAATTGCTCTCAGCGTCTGTTCAAGCCATCTTAACAAAGCGACCTGGAAAATTTAAAATGGTTGTTCAGAAGATGGTTTTCCACATTATATATTTGATGTCGATTGCTTAAATGGAAACTGGGTTATTAAAACTCAATTATCTTACTTGGGACACCTTTTTAACATGTCTTCTGTTTATAACTTCTACAAATCACCCTGGTAGTACAAGGGATAAAGATCTAAACTTTTGTGGCTGAGGATCTGGGTTCGATTCCTCCTCTTGGTTGTAATTGTTGATATTTATTGAAATGGATTTATGAAAGCAGCCTATGTTGGCCAGCAACTGCTCTAATTATTAATTTTCATTTTTACTCATTGTACTCATTTTGAGTACGTCTTTTTTTTTTTTTTTTTCAAAAATGAAACTTATGTATTGGGAGCTATGATAAGCATCGAATGTACTCAAAACTGTACATTTTTCTTATTTTTTAGTACCTATTTTTAACAATGTAGTTAAGAAGTCAAACCACGAACATCACTCAAAATTTATAACCACACAATATACCTTTTTTGTAATTAAAAATATTACTTTTAATATTTTAAAGACACAAATTATAATGTAAAATAAATTAAATAATCATATATTTCTACTCACAAAAAATAATTTTATGTGATCAGGTATAGATTTATTTAGGGCATAAGATCTATTTTTAGCAGCGTCTAAAAATATCCCTACATCCACGAAATTCTGATAGAAACTACACCACTAACGTAACAAATAACAGGACATTCAGTTTCATTGGCTTTTCCTACATAGCAACCATGACGTCATTCTCTTAGCAACGAATCTGTGAATGGCGTCTAAAGAAAGAAGACAATTTTTAAAAGCAAAGAATGTTTCTTTTCTTTTCTTTTTTACGAAGATTTCCTAGAGTGAAATGATATTTTTAAAAATATATTCGTAAAAACAGATTTTTTCTTAATCTTTGCCCAAGGGAAAATTTTGTATTGAAAAAATTATTTTATTTGTTTGAAAATTGTTTGTGAAATTTTAAACTTTTTGTATTAATATCGTATACTTATGATATTCCAAAACTTGTTGAAAATTAACAAGTATTATCTTTTCTTAGTTTAATTCCCATATTACATATTGTAATATGTAATTTATGAACGAATATGTCAAAGGTTGCACCATATGGTAAAACCATATGTATTATTGTTTGAAATAAAATTCTAGAAATAAATTACATTTTTAAAGTTATTTGATCAATATTTTCTGAAATTGGAAATAATCCAACTGTACACTCTGAAACAAATATAACTGTTAAATAAAATTCCTTTTATTTATTTGCCTAAAAATTGTAAGAAAAAAATTACTCTCATTTCTATACTTATGTATTTTATTTCTAACATAAAATATTATATAAATACCTAATGAAAAAAATAATACTATATTTTAAAGTTATGATATTTTTTTTTGTATATTAACTTAAAAGAACAAAATTTACACAAATTACTGTAATTGAATTGATGATAAATAAGTTTTAGAAAACACATTATATTCCCAAAATTATTGTTCACTAAAAATATTTTTAATGAAAGTAATATTACAACTTTAACCAGCAGACGCTCTCGAATTTTTTTGAAATTTTAAAGTTGTTTTCATTGTACTTTAAATAATTTTTCCAATACATACTTTAATAATATTTTCTTTAAATATTATTTTCAAAAGAATACTTATGAAACATATCTCTGAACCATTAGATATTCAAAAAACAGTTGTTAAATTGTGTATTTTCATAAATTTAAAAACCGAATGTACTGATGAGAAAACTCAAAATCACAAGAAGTTATATCGTGGCCTATTCCTATAATTAATCAAACAAGTGGAAACATTTTTTAACTGTTGGCAAAGCAAATATTTTAAGTTTAAAATAATCTTTTGTCCTTAAAATAATTAAGTTCGAAAATGTGGTCATACTTCAGGAAGAACGTCAAATGTCCGTGACTGCACACATTTACATGACGTGAATTATGAACGACAATCTCTACTTGTGCAATCTTCGGTTACACACATATTGGTTATGGAAAGAAAATAGTACACCTTTCCACGCCTCTACACTGTAAAAAAGGTACTTAAAATGAGTACCTGAACCTACTCATTTAATTTTTAGTACAATTACATCATAAATGAGCGACGACGTACTCATATTTAAGCAACCATACTTTCTCAAAAATGAGCAGTGTGATTTCATATTGCTATTATCACTTTCTGTTCAAGCCATCTTGATTTCATATTGCTATTATCACTTTCTGTTCAAGCCATCTTAACAAAGCGATCTGACACAATTAAAATAGTTGTTCAGAAGAGGATTTTACACATTATTTGATGTCGATTGCTTAAATGGAAACTGAATTATTACAATTCAATAATCTTACTTCCCATTCATTTGGCACACCTTTTTAACATTTCTTATGTTTATAACTTCTTCAAGTCACCCTTCTGGTACAACGGATTAGGCACTGGACCGCGGTGCCTTAGGATTTGGGTTCGATTCTCAATACGTCTTGGTTGTAATTGTTGATATTTATTGAAAGTGATTTATGAAGGCAGGCTTCTTACTGTGCTCATTTTTGAGTACATGTGTTTTTCAAATTGAAACTTATATATTCGGAGCTCTAATAAGCATCGCATGTAATCAAAATAAGAACATATTACTTATTTTTGAGTGCCTATTTTTAACAGTGTTGTTGTACGTAATACGACTAAAATACCAACGAACATGTTATTTAGATGTGTAATAAACTCCAAAAGCTTTTGTGTTATAGTTGAAGGTGTCATATACCATGTAATATTGATTTGAGTAATTATCTTTATTTCTGTGTTATGCGTTTGTTATTTTGATTATTTTTTACTCATCCCAATGTATGAATAGATGGAAATATAATAAAATCAGAGAGATATCCGGAATAAAGAATCGAAAGAAAAAAATGTACGTACTTTAATGCATAACTGTTTTGTTTCTTGTCAAACTAATGAATCTTTTTCCGTTATAAATTAGATTAAAATTATAGATCGTTTGATTGTTGTTTTTCGTAATATATTTCAAAACTAAACAATGGGAAAGTAAATTCGAAGAGGCACAATATTTATTTTCGTAACAAAATCATAGATTTTTCTCTTAAATCAATATATTGCTGTTTTGTTTTTAGGTCGTTTTCTTGTATCTCTTTAGTCTACTGACAATCATTAACGTATATCACTTCCTCACTGTTAAAAATGGGTACTCAAAAATAAGTAAAATATACTTAATTATGAGTACATTCGATGCTTGTGATAGCTCCAAATACATAAGTTTCATTTTTGAAAAATACATATACTTAAAACTTATTAAAATGAGTAAAAATGAATAAACAGAACAGTTGCTTGTGTACATAGGCTACCTTCATAAATCACTTTCGATAAATATCAACAATTACAACCAAGATTTACCGGGAATCGAACCCAGATCCTCAGGCACCACAGTCCAGAGCCTTATCCTTTAAACAATCAGGGCGACTTAAAGAAGTTATAAACAGAAGAAATGTTAATAAGATGTTCCAAAAGAATTGGAAGTAAGACAATTGAATCGTAATAACTCAATTTCCAACTAAACAATCAACATCAAATCATGTTGAAAACCTTCTTCTGAACAAATATTTAAAGTTTGTCAGGTCGCTTTGTGAAGATTGCTTGAACAGAAGCTGAAATTAGCAAATATTAAATCACACTGCTCAGTTTTGAGAAAGTACGGCTACTTAAATTTGAGTACGTCAATCGCTCATTTACGATGCAATTGTACTCAAAGAAAAACTAAAATTTCCATGCGCTCATTTTTAAGCACCTTTTTTTCTACAGTGTAGATTCTCTAAATGATGGACAAAATATCGAAGTTGGAATTTAATTTCACTGAATAGGGTTTAATTTATATTTCTATCACCTGTTGTTTTAAATATACATTTTAAAATTAGTTTAGTAGATATGCGTTCCAAAAGTTTCCACAATACTTTGGATATTTAAAAAATTACTTCAACATAAAGTATTTTTAGACAAAGCTATCGATATACTGACACCTAGCTGTATCGATACAGCTGGATATAAACACATTATTTTACAATGTTTTACATAACTATTTTTTTTTGGTTTAATAAAAAATACATCTTTTAAAATAATTAAGATTTTTTTTTTAACCGTCTGACACTCTCGCCTCATTGGGATCTCTCTCCAGTTTTTCTAGTAATTTTCAAATTCATAAAAATATTCGATTTTACACATTTTTTTTTTATTTCTAGGTTTGACGTATCGCTTACGGGATATATATTTACAATTAATTTTTAAAAAATTAAATAATATAGAATAACATGCCCAGATAAAATTATTTAAACTTCCAGACAGTTAAAATAACTTTACAATTTAAATATCGTGGTTAAACATGTTATAAAAACATATACTGTAACATTACTTTGACCCATGGATAGTTGCTTTGATCCTGGAGAGGTTACTTGAACCCTGGGGGGGGGGGGGTTACTTGACTCCAAAACAAAAAAAACAATTAAATCACTCCTGGATCCGATGTCATGAAAACATAGGCGTGATTCTCTATCTCCCCAACAGTAATGTCTATATTTTCGTTATTTGTTAAACTATTTTTAAAAATGCTAAGACTTTGTAAAATATTTATATATTTTACCACACTTTTTTCTCATATCCTTTAAACTATAATACATAAAAATTGGCATTAAAGTTTTGTATACTACATGTATTTGACTTTTATATAAATAATTATTATTTATAATAACACAAAAAAGTCCTTAAAATTCATTTTTTTTTATTTCAGTAATTCTAAATCTATATTACTACTCATAGAGCTAATTTGCATACTAATTTATGATATACACATATTTTACAATATGCTTAAAAAAATATACATTTATTCATTAATAATTAAAAAAAAGCCTTAGCGTTTCGCAAAAACTTAACATCAAGGAAATCCAAAACACAGTGAAAAAACGATTTAAAGTTTTTGTTAATTGAAAATCATACCTGTTATTCCAGCAGAAAACCTTAAATAACTCATTAAAAATCATAAATACAGCTTTAGAATTTTGCAAGCATATGTAGAAGATTCCAAACTATAACTTTAGCAAATAAACAAAATGGAGTATTTTACAATATTTTGGGTACTGTATCCCCCTTAAATTATGTTTATTACCAGAAAACCGGCGAACAGATAAACACGTCCGCATCCATAAAGTAGGTAATATATTATAGTCAGCAACGGTTATCATTCTCAATTCTAAATACTGTACACACTAAAACAAGACATAAGTACCCAGTACACCTCAATACTCATAACAAAACTCCAGTTCGATTTTAATGATCACCATTATCTACACAGATACAGCGCACGAACAGGAACCCACGCACAGAAGATAAGCACAACTCACCGGTTTCTATCTGTATCGACGACCTTTGCAATCGACACCCTTATCCTGGAACCATTTGGAAATGGAACCCTTATGAAGGGAACAGTTGGGGGGTCGATCTCGGTGTTCCCGCGGGGTGGACGAAGGGGTTCCCCGTTGCCATATTCATTCCCGGATTTTCTCGGTCCGGTGTCGTCTGCCGGAAATCGCGGGGGCGCTGCGGAGTCACGTGACCACTGCGGCTGTGGAGGGCAGCGCCCTCTGCCGGGGCGGGAGGACGGGTGCGCCCTGTGGGCGGGAAAAGGGCGGCGGAGTTTGAAATGGAGAGTAGAGTTGTTTTGAAATGTCTCAAGACCTCAAACAACTTCCACGATAATCAGGTAAAACGAGAATTAAAGCTTAATTTTGACGTCCCTCTGCATTTTGCAGTATTTTGAGAGTAATTAGAAATTTTGGTTATATATTTTATATTTTTAATGCTTTAAAGCCGAGTTTACACTGTGTAGTAGTAATATATAGCCGAGAAATATAATAGTGCTACAAGTTTCTGAAAGCGCCACCCGAAAACAGTTATATACCCCGGATATATAGTCCATATAAAGAGCTATATAGTCCAAATCAAGTGCTATATAGTCCAAATCAAGAGCTATATAGTCCAAACCAAGAGCTATATAGTCCAAATTAAGAGATATATAGTCCGAATCAAGAGCTATATAGTCCAAATTAAGAGATATATAGTCCATATAAAGAGCTATATAGTCCAAATCAAGTGCTATATAGTCCGAATCAAGAGCTATATAGTCCAAACCAAGAGCTATATAGTCCAAATTAAGAGATATATAGTCCAAACCAAGAGCTATATAGTCCAAATTAAGAGATATATAGTCCATATAAAGAGCTATATAGTCCAAATCAAGTGCTATATAGTCCGAATTAAGAGCTATATAATCCAAACCAAGAACTACATAACTACCCATCGGTTGTCGCTAAGTTCAAAGGGAGCTATGTAGCTGAGATGTATAGCCGGCAGGAGGCGCTGTTTTTTTTTGTAGCACAGCTATATAACTGTCTCCCGAAAACGTGCGCATGCGCTCTCACGAAGTAAATTACCTTGCTTGCAATTTCCGAGTCAACTCGTTGACTTCATCGAGTACATACCAGCTTCTATAACAACAACACTTTTTAATTGGATTGCAAAGTTTTTTAGTCATAGCTGTATAACTTGTCTACAAATACCCAGCTACATAGTTCGGCTATATAGCTGTTTTTCTTACATACCAGCTTCTATAACAACAACACTTTTTAATTGGATTGCAAAGTTTTTTAGTCATAGCTGTATAACTTGTCTACAAATACCCAGCTACATAGTTCGGCTATATAGCTGTTTTTCTATATAGAGTAAACCCGGCTTAACACAAACCGACCTGCGAAACTTAAAATAGTTGTTCAGAAGAAGGTTTTCCACATCATTTGATGTCGACGGCTTAAATGAAAACCCATTCTTTTTGGAAATCCTTTTTAACTGTTTATCCTTTTTCTTCTGTTTATAACTTCTTCACGTCTCTCTGGTAATACAACAGATAAGGCACTGGACTGCAGTGCCTTAGGATATGGGTTCGATTCCCCGTTAGTCTGGGTTGTAATTTTTTATATCATTGAAAGTGATTTATAAAAGCAGCCTACGTAGGCAAGATATAGCAATTTGTGTTCATTTTTACTCATTGTACTCATTTTTAAGTACATGTCTTTTTCGAAAATGACACTAATGTATTCGAATCTATGTAAGTACTCAAAAATTAGTACATTTTACATATTTTTGAGTACGAATTTTAAACAGTGTAAGATCTTGCACATAAATAATACGCAAATTTGTAGGCCTTGAGATAAACACAATTTTTGTATGTGCATATGATAACACCAAAAAGTTAATACCAAACCAGATTTTATAACATAGCTGGTAATTAATAACGAATATTTAAAGTTGGCACTTACAGGAAACATAAGGTAATAAAATCACTTTGTTCTTTGAATATTTAAAAAAGGTAGGGTTCAACTATTTAACCCCATTTGTAACCCGTCGAAACATTAGCAATCACGCAACGAACCTACAACTCGGATGTTCTTAAACTTTTCTTAAACTCAAACGTCAATTACCTCGTCAAAATCAGCTCATCCGTCAAAAACCTGACATCAAATGAACAAATTACTATCGGATCACGCTTTTTCTTTAAGGGTTATCCGAAATAATATTTTTTTTTTAAACTGAATAATGAACCATCTCTATAATAATTATAATATTCACTTTTTTTTATAATAGTAAAAGGATCAAGGCAGTTCACTAAAGAATTTCTGTGGAATTATGCGCGTCTGCCGATATTTTTTAAATAAGAAACCGGTTGATCAAAACACCACGCAATATCTCGGAAGAAAGAAGATTTTCGTGTGTTGTGGTTCATTGTGTTGTGAAACGCACACAGAGTCCGAAGTAAACGTGACTTTCTTAAATTAAAACGTGTGTTCTCTGTTTGAAGAAGCTTCTAAGGCAACCATGTCGAAATGCTGACTCTTAATTTTTATACCGGCGTATTTGAGCATGAAAAATTGGTAAATGTAAAGAATCAGGGGGCATTTCGCCAAATCAATTTTCATCGATAGCTTTGGCGTGGAACACAGATATATCGATATCACGTAAACAAGTGGGTGGAATTACTTGATGTAGGTTAAACCAATGAGACACACGGAATGAAAATTTAATCTGACGGTATTTTGGCGATGGTTTATAACTTATAATTAACTTGCTAAATAAATGAAGTAATAAGCAAATACAGAATAGTGATTGATAAAATTAGCGTAATAACTAATAAAAAAATAGTGATTGGAGTACTAACGAATTTACATTTTGGATTAGAATTTGAGCATGCCTGTAAAATATATTACGACACAGCTAATTGGAAATACGCGTGAAAGATATTAAATCATATTTGGCGGTATTTGTTGATGCCTTGGCAGAGCAAACCCTTATTCTTTATTTTCACAGAAATATTTATACACACGCTTCCAAAAATCTTCCCTTTTATAGAAGGAATATATACCGTAAAATGGGGCAACTTTGTGCCACAGGTTGCAACATTGTGCCACAGACGATTTGCAGACTTCAATGCGTTCTAGCGGTAATATAAATGCAACTATAGGTTTGGAAAAAATCATGTAGTTAGCTATGATGATGTTGAATCTAAACGAGCATGTAATAATCTGGTCAGTTATCAGTTGTGGTTTCAAGAAAATATTGTTTGTGATCACAGTGTTTGAAGGTTGTTAAGATACCAGGAGAGTCTCATCTGGACCTCATATTAGTTGTTCCCCTGGAGATTTGGTAAGTTTATACATTAATCACTATATTATTATCTACAATTTGCTGTATTAAGCAATTCAAAATGTTTGTTAGTTTCGCCATAAGCTCACATGTTATCAAAAATGACAACTTTGGGGTACAACTTTGTGCCACTCAAATTTCTTATTTTTTGAGCTTTAATCCGCTTTTTATTCAATACTTTTTTGCAGATAATGGTCCGTGATGACAGAAAGAAGGTCGGAGGTCGCCCTTATCGGGCTTACACTAATGAATACCTTGAAAAGGTGTTAGGGGAAATTACTGAGAAGAGGATTTACATCCGCAAGGCCCAAGAGAGGTATGGAATTCATCGAAATTCACTTGCATTTATGCTGAAGAAGAGAAAGGATGCTGAATCATCCCCATCTGAAGGTCTGAAGAAATCAGGAAGATTGGTTGGAATATACCATGTTACTAGTCCGCAGGAAACAAAGTGGTACTTATAGGAGACAATCTCAGTTCACATCTTAGTTCTCATGTCCGGCGTTTGTGTCAGGAAAATGATGTTAAGTTCATAGCGCTGCCTCTACACTCCACTAATGTAATTTAAAATTATTTTTTGTAATGTAATATTATGAAACAGTTTATCATTAAAAGTTTTAAAAACACTCGTCTTCTTCCATTTCGCACACTTCCAAATTGATAAAAATGCGAAAAAAACAGTAAAATGAACAAATTTTATTTCCCTGCTCATAGCATAGTAGATGAGCTGAGTATGAAAAAAAGTATGGTCAAGATTGTGCCACATTAAGTTTCAATGTGTTTTAGAGGCAGAAAAGAGAGTGGCACAAAGTTGTACCCAACCGGGTACAACTTTGTGCCACACGAAAAAAATTCCCCCTCCCTTTCTATAAAGAAAACATTTTTTTTCCATCCATCATTGGATAGCCGAGATGTGTAGGTATGTTGTGTAAAAATTTCAGAGCAATTGGTGCATAAATGATAGATATATTCTGAAAAAAACTCAAAAAGTGGCACAAAGTTGCCCCATTTTACGGTAGTGATACACATTGTTCAACATAATCGTTTAATTATTAAAAACGATAATTATATAGCTCAATTTTTCTTAATTCTTTCAACACTGTTAAAAATGGGTACTCGAAAATAAGTAAAATTTACTCATATTTGAGTACATTCCATTCTTATCATGGCTCCGAATATATAAGTTTCAATTTTGAAAAAGACATGTGCTCAAAAATTAGTACAATTAGTAAAAGGAATAAAAAGAGCATTTGCCTGCCTACATAGGCTGCTTTCATAAATCACTTTCAATAAATATCGACAATTACAAGCGAGACTTACGGGAATCGAACCTAGATTTTCGGGCACCTCAGTCCAGTGCCTTATCCATTAAACTACCAGGGTGACTTGGAGAAGTTATAAACAGAAGAAATGTTAAAAAGGTGTGCCAAAAGAATGGGAAGTTTGATAATTGAGGTTATAATAACTCAGTTTCCATATAAGCAATCGACATCAAATAATCAGGAAAACCATCTGCTGAACAACTATTTTAAATTTGTCAGGTCGCTTTGTTAAGATGGCTTGAACAGAAGCAATGAACAGGGCAATATTAAATCACACCGCTCATTTTTGAGAAAGTATGGTTACTTACATTTGAGGACGTCGTCTCTCATTGACAATGCAATTGTACTCACATAAAAACAAGTGTTTTCATGTACTCATTTTTAAGTACCTTTTTTCTTACAGTGAAGAATTAAAATTCTGTATATACTAAGAAAATGTAAAACATTAATTTCTCTTTCTCCCATTGCGACGTTACTTCTCCCTGTCACCGTGTGTATAAAATGAAAAACAAGCTTCGACATTAAAACTTGCCATTAAAACTTTAAATTTCTAATTGTCACACTTCACTGAATAGTTGACGCATTTCCAACAATGTTCGTAAAGCAAAATCACGACTTTAACACAGTTCCATCCCAAGTATTTAGAAAGGTCAAATCAACCACAAAATTCAAAAACAGCCCTTTTAAATAACGGTTTTTACTAATTTAAAATTGCACTTTGAAGAGTAATATATATACTAATTAGATCTGCTAAGAATGGATTTTTACTTTTCGTGTATTGTTTTGGAATGATTTCCCTAGGGAAAAAAACTTCACTTTTACCCTTTCCTGTTAATGCGACATTTCACCATTTTCGAAATCAAATTTTGTTTTTTGCCGTTGCTTTGTTATGGTGATAATTATAGCAATCCTTAGGAATTTCTTGGAAGTCATGATTAACTTGGAAGTATATTTTAAATATTTTTTTTTTAAATAAACATATCGAATTTCATTCTTCGGTGAAACTTAGAAACTAATTAACTCAACGTGTATTTCACTCTTTATTAAAATAAAAATCTGCAAAAATTCCTGTTATCTGAAACATTTTCTGCAAAAATCTAAAACTTTCATTTCACCATTGCAGTTTTATAAGTTTGGAATTCTGTAAATTTTCTGCAAAATATGCAGAACATTTGTAGATGTTCTTTTTTTTTTCAAATGCAGATTATTTTTGCTGGGGTTTTTCTGTTTTTAAAGGTACAGTTTTTAAAAATTATTTAAAATATATTCCTAAAACTATCTGCTTGTTTTAGAAATATTTTTTAAACACTTTAACACAGGAAATAAAATTTTAGATGCATATTACTTTTTCTAAAAATCTCTTTCTCTGAAAAATATTTAATTTGTTTACCATATTTTTAAAAATTCATACTTTGTGATTATTTTACAAAAATTTAAATTCTTGTAGTTAAAGTCTTAAACACTATTGAAATATTGCTCTATAAAAGTTCAGATTGACAAAAAATAAACAAGGTGACGAATTGGGATTCCCCCAAAGTTACTGAAATTGAAATTTAGAAGTTACGGCTTCTATGGATGTGTCAGACCCTCTTAAAAGAATTCTATCTATTTTTGAATGTAGTTTCCTAATTGCAGGGGATTATTTTGTTACACTTTTACCAGCTATTTTCACAGGCAGAGGTTGCCAATAGAACAGTGTAGAAATTACCAGTTGTTTATATGCTCATTCGTATACTTACCAACTGATTACAGTGGCGTCGCGTGCACTACAGCAAGTGCAGCCGGGCTGCACCTAATTTTATTAGTGTATTTTAAAATTAAAATTATATAATTTACTAATTTTCTTAAATGAAGATTATAATTGGAAATGAAGATAAAATTTCTACGGTAAGTAAAAAAATCTCCGATAAATAGCAAACCTGTTGCCTTAATGCACAATTCAGGAGGGGAAAAACTCCATTCTATCAAAACTGCAGCCCAAAAACGAAGTTAGAAATCGGCTGCATCGTTGCCATGGCAACCTTACGTAGTATGACTTCCCCTAGGAGGATGTGACGACATAAATGCAGCCAAAAAATATTTGTTCAACTCTGCTGTACTTGGGATTTTGATGAAATGATTGGTTCTTGCTTGAATCGGCGGGGCGGGGTGGGGGGAAAACAAGAATTTCGAAGAATCTCTCCAAACTGAAATAGTTTTCGATTAGTTTACACGTTTGTTGTTGTTTCTCTACTTAAATTAATATTAAAATTGACCGATTCGCAACTTTAAAAGAAAGGAGGATTGATATAATTTTCAAAAAATAAGAAAGTGTTTTCTATTTTTTTCACATGTTATCTTTTATAAAAGTTGAAAGGAAACTTTGATTTGAGTTTGAGTAATAAATTTTAAAGAATGTTCGTTCATGTATGGTTATGGAAAGTGGGGGAGGGGGCGTTACATGATTTCGACTGCACAATGGATCTTCACATGAGAGGTCGGTTAAATCGATTTGGTTTTACATCCAAATCGGTTGATTAGTTCCGATGTAATATGGTCCTGTGAAATGTCGTGATATCGAAGGTTTACTGAATAACTTGATTATTTGCTGAAATTGATATTATATCTACTTATATAACTTTTAAGGAAACAAGATACCTTCTACACATTTTTTAATTTTCGACTTTTTGAATCGAAATATGCTTAATGTATATTAATTAAATTTATATAAAAATAACAATATTTCACAAAATATTTCCATAATTGTTTGCAATATTTTTCAAAATTTAAACTTTTAAAAAAATGTAATATATATTTTTTAACATTAAGATGTTTTTCATATTTATATTTCTTCTCAAGAAGTTTTTCTCAGATCCTTTTAGCTATAACACATAAGAATTGCCAATAAAATGTGTATACACGTGGTATTTGATTTTAATATAAATAGTTATTTATAAAAACATAGCAAATTCTTAAAACCTCATATTTTTTTACTTTAGTAATTAAAAAAAATCATGCACAGAGCTAATTTTCATACTAATTTAAAATATTCACATATCTAAAAACATTATCAGTGGCGGCCAGTGGTCAGAAAATGTTCGTGCAGCCGAAATCTTGTGAATCCCTCCTATTTTTCACAAACCATACATGAACGGAAATTCTTTATTAGTGACTACTCAAATTAAAGTTTCCTTTCCATTTTTACGGAATGATAACATGCGAAAAAAATAGAAAATACTTACCTATTTTTTGAAAATTAAAACAATCCACCTTTCTTTTAAACATGCGAATCAGGCCAATTTTAATATTAACTTATATAACGAAATAACAACAGGACTATGACGGTCCTGAAACAACAGAAAAACAGTAAATTTATAACGAAAACCTTTTCTGTTTGGAGATATTCTCGTAAATTCTCGTTTCACCCGCCCATCCCCGCGTTTCACGCACAAGCCAATTAGCTTATCGAATCTCAAGTGCAGCTAAAACAAGTAAATTCATTTCGGCTGTACTTTCTCACAAATGCAGTGCATTAGCATGAAGAGGAATCTCCATACTACGCATAGGTTGCTATTGAAACGATGCAGCCGATTTCGGATTTCACATTTTGATTGAATGGAGTTTTTTCCCCTCCTGAGAATTATGCATTACGGTAAGAGGCTTGCTATTTATCGTAGATTTTGTTTACTACCGTAGAAATTTCATTTTCAATTCTAATCTTCATTTAAGAAAATGAGTAATATATATGATTTTAGTTTTAAAATAAACTAATGAATTTAGGTGCTGCCCGGCTGTACTTGCTGTAGTGGACGAGCCGCCACTAAACATTATACATTTCTGTATTAATAATAAAAAAAAGCCTTTGCCTTTCGAAAAACGTAATATAAGGGAAAGCAAACAATGAAAAAAAAACGATTTAAAGTTTCGTTCCTTGAAAAACCCAATAAATCATCCAATATAAAAGCTCAAACTACTCATTAAAACACACAGATACAGTTCTAGAATTTTGCAAGCATATTTACAAGATTCCAAACTATAATCTAATTTTACCAAATAAAAAAAATCGCGAATTTTACCATTCTCTATGTACTATGTCCCCTTAAAAGGTTTTATTTTTAAATAAATAATTAGCTTTATATATCCTAAGTGGCTATTTTTATCTTTATAGCCCCACTCACACTTAATTTAATAATAGAAATTTGTAACTATATGTCCACCAGGTAATATTTAACCCCATTTACCAAGAAACTTAATCTTTGTTTTCCTTTCGGTCATTCTGCACGATGCAGGAAGATAAAAAAAAGGTTCCGAAAGCGTGAATAACGATCTAAAAAAATAGGAAGCGTCCATCCACAAATGGCTTCCCAAAATAAAATAAAAAATGCCGAAAAGGAAGGAAATTAACACCGTAATGAGTGCGATAAAAATCAGGAAGTTAAAAGAAAGTTTCGTAAAAAAAAAAGTATCAGATAAGCAAGGTTAATATTATGATGGGTTGGCTCGAAACTAAGCATGGCAACCGTTGCTAAGTGAGATAACACGTCATCAAATTTCAAGCACTCTAATTGACTGTAATGGTATTTTTAGTGGGCTTACAACAGTTAAAATGACAAACTTATTAAGAGAAGCAGATTAAGTCAGATAATCATTATATAGATTATACATATATTTAAATGCTCCTTGAAATAATTTTAACATTAGCTTCAGATCCGGTCTTAGGGGTGTGCGACGTGTGCCACCGCCCCGCTCTTCCTAAGGAGACAGATAGAATAAATTTACTCTGATTTTTTTTTACGTGAAACGTCTTTAGAAACAGTTGCATGGGGTATCAGAATAGAGGTATTATGTTACGCTTTTAGGATGATCCATTCCGATATTTTAACTGTATGACAAATAGCATGGTTGGCATAAAATGTGTCTTATTTGTTAGGAAATCAGACTTATTTTTAATTTTCAATAAAAAACAAAATTACTTTTTACGTAATGAATGTTTTATAATAAATATAATATACAAATAATGTAGTCGCATTAAACATTTGAAACTAAATTTGTAGCTGACAAAAAGGATTTTTCTTTTGAAAAATATGAAGTTTCCTTCAAACTTATTCATGGGTATGTGGATAATAAAAATGAGCTTTTTCTTTGCTTTTGAGTTAATTTTACTATTATTATTATTTAATATTTTTTTCTTTAAAAACGGTATCATATTTTTTTTTTAAAGTTATACATTAAAAGAAATCGAAGGGAGAGATGCCTGAGCATGGTCAGAAGGGTTTTACTTAAGTTGTCATTTCAGAATGTTATAGTGATACGATTAGTCGCAACAGAAAGAAGATAAATAAACTTTTCGTCTGAAACCACAGTCGCCATCCAAGTCCAGGCATGTGCTTTGCTTAATCTCAAGATTTATACGCATGGTCGTTTAATTTTCTAATGAATGAGACCAAATTTATATCAATCGTGCTATTCGTCACTGTGTTGTGTCACACAACATGATATGTTAAAAAACAATTTTCTAATATTTTTTTTTTGAGAAATTGTTTCCTTGTTAACGCGTGGCCCCAGATAAAGCGCAGGGCCCTGTGCGAAAGCACCTGAGGCACTCCCAAATGACGACCCTGCTAATGTACAGATAATTCAAACACCATCAAACTCACATTTCCGAACACAATATGGCGCCTCGGGGCATGTAGCAACCAACATCGTTACTTACGAACTCACCTTCCTTTTAATGAACCTCGGAGCCCAAATACGTGCATTGTTAATTAAGCCGGAGTGTTGACAAAGAAGATAAAAAAAAGAGAGGAAACGTTGACAAAAACACATCTGCAGCTGGTCTAAAGCTTCTCTCTACCTCACAATTCTCCTCTATTTTTTCTTATTATTATTTTCTTTAGTTGGTTTCTTTCGCATTGTATCGCCTTACAGGATGATTGTGAAAAATAGTTAGGGAAGTGGTTATTACCAGATTGAAACTACTAGTGTTTTGACTTGAACAATCTAAAAAACTAAAAAGGGAAAAATAAAATAATCTTTTTAAAAAAAAGGAAAACCGACTTAAAGAAAATGCGCTAAAAAGTAAAAAATAATTTTTAATTTTACGAATGAGTTGAAAAAATTGAATTATTGAATATCAATTTTATACTTAGTACAACTTTCTGAAATCGGCGCCAAAATTTAGGTATGATTTTTGTAAATTGGCACCAACTTCAAAAAGTTGTACTAAGTATAAAATTGATATTCAATAATTAAATTTTTTCAACTCATTCGTAAAATTAAAAATTATTTTTTACTTTTTAGCGCATTTTCTTTAAGTCGGTTTTCCTTTTTTTTAGAAAGATTATTTTATTTTTCCCTTTTTAGTTTTTAATTTAGCAGGGGGCTTCGCCCCCTGTTATTTTTCTCCAAGAAATTCATGTAGCAACTTGTGCTACACAATGTTATATTGTAAAACAATCCCTATCAATGGCAATACATGCTGGTTAAACGAATTGTCATTGATGTGCAACTTCTGTAAAACAATGAAAACATTTTGAGACAGATAAATTGTTTAAAAAACTCCGGTTAATCGACATTTCTGGATATATAACAACCGGATAATCGATAGCTTTTGCTGCTTTT
Organism: Troglohyphantes excavatus; assembly: GCA_963932185.1. NCBI lineage: Eukaryota > Metazoa > Arthropoda > Arachnida > Araneae > Linyphiidae > Troglohyphantes > Troglohyphantes excavatus. Next base: position 70,159,970 of record OZ010673.1, on the reverse strand, counting down.
GCATAGGTGGATTTTTCTCTATCCAACAAAAAAAGAATTTTCGAAATCGGACAATATTTTTTTTCAAACGGTCCGGAATTCCGGATAGTTAAATGCCGGATGACTGAATATTTTTTTCAAATTGCTCCCTTTAAAACCTATCCAGCAAAAAAAAAAAATTGCGCAAATATCTGAAATAGAAATAACTGAATAGAATATTAACTATTATGGAAATATAATTGTGTTTATAGAAAATGTCTCTTAGTCTGTGGTATATATAATTTGTTATTAAAGTTGATATGCTATCCGCTTACGTATTTCACATTAATATCCAATTAAAAACTTTCCTTGTAATATTCAATGCCTTTCCCAAAATATTACTGTTTTCCTAACATCATGGTATTATACAAATACAAATACAAATACAAATACAAATATTGACGACCAACAACAGGCTCAAGGCCCAACAAGGTTGGTCCATCTAGTACCTCTTAACTATCCCCCAATGCATATCTAACTTCTTCTTAAAATCCGTTACTCCTTTACAATTAACAATATTCACTGGCAAGTTGTTCCATTTGTCTATTACCCTATTATAGAAATAGTGTTTTCTCCCTTCCCGATTAAAATGGGATTTGTTTAACTTAAACCCATGACCTCTCGTTCTATCACTCATATTAAAATCTAAACCCTCCACATGTCCTTGTTTGAGCAATTTAATACACTTTATTAAGGGTATTCCATTCATATATATATAACTGTGTATACGTTTCATGAAAATACAACGTCTTTTGAATTTATTATTGCCATCTGTAGATAAATATTTGTGGTACGATAAATATCGATATAATTCATATTTTTTAAATTAGTTTAGATTTATAAAAATAATGTATATAACGTTAGAATTTACACAATAGTCATAAAAACTGAGGATTACTTATATCTGTCATCTTTAATTCTTTATTCGTCAAAAATCTATAAATGATAACAAACAAATAAGCAAAAATATAATAATACAAATATTAATGACCAACAAGCTCAAAACCTAATAAGGTTCGTCCAATCCAGAATTTCCTAAATATTCCTAAATGAATGTCTAACATATTCTTAAAATCAATTAATCCTGTAGAATTAACACTATTCACTGGCAAGTTGTTCCATTCGCCGATTACCATATATTTCATTCATTAATAACATTAATGAATGAATAATTCTTCATTCATTAATAATGCTTTCTCACTTCCCGATTAAAATATGATTTGTTTAATTTAAACGCATGACTTTTAGTCCTATCACTCATATTAAAATCCAAATCTTGGACATCCTATGTTTAATAAATTTGAATAGTTGAATTAAATATCCCTTAACCTTCTCTTTTCCAAAGATGGTAAATAAAAAGTTATTGACAAAGAAGAAAAACTAAAAGAGTAAGAACTGTATTCTTAGACATTTATATTTCCTATATTGTTATGAATACACCGATATTTCCTAATATTTTCATTATTTTTTTACTCCAGCTATAACTTTTAAATTATAACAAAGTAAGCACAGACCTTTATTTAAATTAAATAAAAATAAACAAGTCAATAACTCCAGAAAATTGTATAATTATTCAACAAATATTCTTATATTATTGATAACAACCACTGAGTTAAATAATAACTGGAGAGTAAACTCTCATTCGGAAGGAATGGACTTTACCGTATCGCGCGGATGAATACAGTTCCGAAACCTATAAGGAAAAAGAATTCCATGGCTAGCACATTAATGTGGTTGCGTGATTAGTCTACTCTCCAGTTCTTATTTAGCTCAGTGGTGATGCCAAGCGAAAGAACTATTTTTTGCCTTACTGACTCAAAAGGGCATAAGGCGGTCGAGAATGCTTAGTAATCAACTCTAATTTTATCTTAACGATAACAACTATACATTCAGACTCTCTAGATCTGGAAACGATTATAGCATACGCAAGCGTGGTGGGCCATATTGTAGCACAAGAAACAGTTGATAAACTTATTCCTTAATAAAATATGTTTCAATAAAGTTTCTAAAAAATGTAACAGTAATAATAATTGTTGACATCTTTTAGACAATCAATCGAACGCAAACGTCATGGAACTATATTCCATTTTTTATTCATGGAATTATGCCATCGAAACTAGTATTGTTCTCATAATTCAACAGCAAATAACATATTTTTACATGTCCATCGTTTTTTTAGTTTTTTTTAAATAGGTGTATTTTATAAACGAACACATTAAGGAAAAAACGTATGCTTCATTAGTATTCTTTCAAAGTTCTTAATTAAACTATCACATATAACCTTGCAAGGACGGAAAAACCATGTTAAAAAGTTTACTAGCTGCACACGTGTTCTGTCAACAAGCACATGTTCGTTCCATCAGCGACCTTTTTAATAAAAAAAATATTCTTTCAAAGAACTTAGTATGGAATGGCCACTCAAATAATAAGAATCCGAAACTGCGCATGATTAAACAGAACAAGGAACGAAAAACTGGTTATTTTTTTTCTTAAAAATAACGGTATTTTTTCGAATTGCGTGTTCGTGCAAAGCAACGGATGCCTGAGCAGTTTAAACGTTTCTGTCGAGCTGTACAACCTTGCAAGGACACGTGTTTCAGCGAAGGAATCTCGAATTTGTTTATTTTCTGCACTGAGTGGCGATTCTCTGCTCGAGTGCAAATTAAAAAAGAAAAAATCTTGTCTTCTATTGCGTTCTTAAAGTTGAGTTGGCACTTGATGTTAATTCAATACAACACACACTAAACACGAACACTTTTAGAACCACAGAGCTCATATTAGAATATTAGAGTGGCCATCACGTGAGTTTTGCTTTTCCAACAAGGAAAACTCCTTATTTGTGGTGACACTATTATGCGCATGCGCGCGTGACTATCTGAAATTTTACGATTCGAAGATTAAAGACTTAATCAGAAGAATTTGTTGTTTTTTATGCAACACAATAATCTGACTACATCAAAAAATTTTATTGTCTGCCATGATACTGAAATTATCTACCGATTTTAAGAATTCTAATTTAGCTTCTACAGGAAATAATGAGAGTTGTTGCCATTTATCAAAACACCAAACGATACAATTATTAATATAAGTAAAAGAAATAACTTTAAATCACTGAGCTATAATATTCACTGGAGAGAATACAAAGCGTGCGAAACACTTTACACCTTTTTGAGCCAAGGTAGAAAATATAGTTCTTTCGCATGGTGTTTGTTATAGGATGAAGTGTACACATCCTAGTATTGAAACTACATTTATGACTTTCAAAAATACACCAACTGTTACACATTTTATTGTTTTCTGACTTACAAGAAAAATAAAAATATTAATTAATTAATCAAATACTCAAGGCCGACGCAACACGACTAACTATGCAAAAGCCAAAATAGAATGTTTTCTTAACCTTCTCTTCCGATTAGTATTCATTCGCGCGCCACGGTAAAGTACATTGTCGTCCAATGAGAGTCATCAATCCAACGTTTATATTATTTTAGCTCAGTGTTTAAAATACTTCGAAGAAAAAATATATTAGTTTTAAGCCAAACGATACTAAAGTTAAATATATATCTTTCTACAACTTTTAACAAATAAGAAATACAAAAGTCAATATTTCTGCAAATTTAGGAACATTTTTACGTGAAATTTATTTACTGTACTTAAAATTTTCTTTTTCCACTTAAATATTGCGACTCTTAAGTTGATAAATTAATTTCCTATCCAAAAACAATAGCTGGTCACGTTATTTTAAATTTTGTATTTGAAGCAAATACAATAAGATAAGTTAGTTTATCACGTAAACTTACTAGAATAACATTTTCGTGATTTTAAATATAGAAAATTTATAACATACTGTTGAAAAGTATAATTTTGTCATACTCATCAAAGTAAAAAATTAAGTATCTAAAGTTTTATATAATACCAATCTCATGACTTTACTTTTTTACAAGAACTTTGTACCCGCTTCAATATTATTATTAGAAAAATCTACTAGTTTTTATGTATTTCTCAATCTAGAATTTTTCAAAAACCTTCAAATAAAATTGGGCGAATTTTTATCTTGTTAAGGGACAACCCTTATTTATATTCTAGTTACACTTTGTCTATTTTAAATTGCTGTAAATCAAAGTGCTCAATTAAAAAAAATATTATTTTCATCCAGCACTTTGATTTATAGCAATTTAAAATAGATATTCATTCAAGCTTATTCTAAACTAGACCAGGGTTAGCCTTAACATTGCCGAGTCAGAAATGGGTTTTTCCAACTTGTTTAGAGTCAAATTACAAACTGTTTTAGAGTATGAAATTAATTTTGGATGGAATATTGTCAACAATCCGACCAGTAAAAACTCAACCATACCAAATCTATATTACGGTCAACTTTTTCAAAATGTTCGCATAAAATTTTGACTTGTTCTAAATGTCCTTTCCTTCCACAGCATCAACGGTTAAAAGCAAGATGGGAGCATGAAAGGGCCTTACATTTTTTAACTGAAAATAAATTGAAATTATTTATTGTTAAACCTAACACATGCTTGTTGCCATTCAGACACACTAAGAGACAAATAAATAAATTTAAAAAAAAACTTTTGTAGACTAAACGTCCTTGCAAGGCTGCGCGTATTGCGATAACCATATAAACACCAAGATTAAATTACCTCTGAATACTTAAGAAGCTTACATTTATTCTTTTCATGGCACACTGTTGTAAATAAAAGAAAAAAACGGCCATTCTTTTCGAATGATAAAACAAAAATAAGAACGTGTTTCCAGTTTCAATTATCGTCTACTTGGTTTTTGATTTATTTATTTTTTTAAATTCTTCGAATGAGAATAGAATTCTGTTCGGAATGATCTCACTTTGAGCTTGAAAGTTTTTTTTGTTTTGTTTTTTATATACAGCAAGATGATTAAATTAGAAGAAAAGAAAAAAAAATCGTGTTGACGTGATCTGTGGAAAGAAATCGGCCTACTTTCGAACGACCTTCGCGGTCGAGTGGACCTGATAAACCGGAACGGAAAACCGGACAGACGGACTTTTCTAGGCCGTTCTTCACACGCTTTCTCTGTAACTGTCGCTTTTTTCTTCCCTTTCATTTTTTAATTTTATTGTTACTGTTATGAGGGTTCTTTTTTCCTTTCGTTCGAAAAGCAGACGATCTTAACACAGAAGTCTTTTTCTCTTCCATAACTGCAAAGAAGCAAATTGCACTTTTGAAGATTCACTTTGGTGACGTCGCAATCGATTATATTCATGACAAGTGGAATCGATTCCACTTGCAATGAATATAATCGATATCGCAGCGGAACATTATTTGCATCAGCTGTTTAGTAAGCTCTCTAAGAATTGAGGAAATAATAAATTTGTGATAATTGTTGCATTTCTTAAGATAGTTTAAACCACTAATATTAAGATACCATTAAGTTTCATAAATGCAATTGTTCTAATTATTAAGATTATTTAGGGAATATTTAATTTATTTAGAGAAAGAATATAAACTTGTTAAACAAGCTCATCTATTCTTACACTAAGTTTTTTCTTTAGGGAAAATAATAATTGAATTAAGAGTTTAATCTTAATTCAATTATTAGCACTGACATTAATGAATTTGTTTTTAAAATCCGAAAGATTTCTTTGGGATTGAAAAATTACTTTTTTGTAACTTTTATAACTTTTTTTATGTAACTTCTATTATTATATTTTTTTAAAAATAGATAAAAATGTTTTCCTTTCCTAATCTACAAAACAATAGAAATTGACATGTAATTTTAAATTGAAATAGGTATGGATTTTTAACATGGGTAAATCATTGATTTTTAAGAACAATTTTAAACAACAAATCATGCTTTTTTAATAAACATGTTTACCAAATGTTTCTTTAATAAAAAAATATTTAGTAAACATATTTTTGAATGAACATGGGTTTTAAATATAATGTATGTTTGTGCCTTTGCGTTGATTATTTATGCAGGTGACTCTTTCATTGATCAATCAATTAGAAATCAACCTAAAATACTGTTTACTTTGATAGCAGGTTTAGGTAATTTACAAAAATTAAATAACTGCAAACTAACTAAATAACTGCAACCGAGACCTTTCCGTGATACTTAGAAGAACCTTGTAATACTTTTTACTTTATTTCAGTAACATGATAAAACATATTAAATTTTATAAACAATATTATATAAATTATTAAATTTAGTAATAACAAACTTTTATAATAAATAATTTAAAAATAACAAACTTAAAATATTTGTTTAGGTAAACATATCAAACAGTACTAAACACATTTAAAACGCTAACAACAAGTGAATTAAAATGTTTCCTTATTAAACTTATGTTTGTATTGAAAATGTTATATTTCGAACCTGTTAAATTTAAAATAAATCCTTATTATATTTAACTTTAGAATTAATTTTCTCTTAAAAGTTTCTATAGACAATTAGGTCAAATAAACATCTAATGTTTAACCCTCTAGTGCATAGTGTAGATTATATGCTACACAACTTTAAAATGACCGCTAGTTGCATCTATTGAGTTTTATGTTAACTATTATAGTATTGTCACGTAGGGAACCATGTGTCTAGTTCTTATAACCGCCTCTAGGTCCTTTATCTTTATAAAAATGATTGTGATGAAGGCAATCAGTTGCTTCGAGGTATGTTGTTCTAAAACTGACTCGTGAAGGTGAAGTTTTCGAATATTGTTTTATTACTTATAAGTATAATCTGGCTCTACAAAAAATCCTAGCCAGAGGTGTGTAGATTGTATTTAACTATATTTTTATAGTTTTTGAAAATTATTTTAGTAATTACACATGATGTTGCATATACGCTGCACAACGGTTTTAATTAATTATTTTATTAAATAGGCACTTAGGATTTTTTTGTTTATTTTTTCAGCGGTCCAGGGGCAAAAAGAAAACGAAAAATAATTATTTCATTAAAAAATAATAAAAAATCAGTGACTGAAAGGTTAAAGTAAATTGATTTTTTTCTTCTAAATGTCGGAAAATCGTTTTAAAGATTTGAAGATTTATTGTACTTTTAAAATACTAGTAGCAACGTAGACACATCAATATATTTTCTAAAAAAAAATATTGTATCATTAAATTTTTGGTGGTGGTACGCCTTAAGTCCGTATTTTCGGACATGACGATCTTTTTGGCCGCGAGGTATTACCCGTTTTGTTACGGACCCCATGGCAAAACCAGGGTTCGAAATTAATACTCGCACAAGTGCACAATACGTCTAATATTTTTAAGTGCACCTAAAACTTTTATTTGGATGCAGGCTGTTAACCTAACTTTTCTAAAAAAAACTCGATTTTATTTGTCATTTCAAAAAGCTCAATTGACGCCGCGATTTGATACCACGATTACTCCAATTTGGATGACGGAAAATATTTTTTTCGCAGATTCATGGCCGTTTTTGTAACGTTACATGTTCTTTTCAGTTTTTAATTGCGTTTATTATTTGGTTATCATCAGCTAACAAGAGCGGAAGGTTTTAGCGGAAATCGGCATTTCAGTCTGACTGTATATCCGATTTTAGATGCGGAAAATTTAAGATTTTTCCGAATATTTAAAAGGATTTTTTTCGTTTCAAAAAATATTTTCTGTAGTTTTAATTCAGCTCTACCGTTATTTAACTACATAATAACACTGTTCAAAATAAGTACTAAAAAATAAGTAAAATGTACTCATTTTTAGTACATTCGATGCTTATCATAGCTCCGAATACATAAGTTTCATTTCTGAAAAGGCATGTACTCAAAAATAAGTACAATGAGTAAAAATGAATAATAATAGCAGTTGCTTGCCATCGTAAGTTGCCTTCATAAATCACTTTCAATAAATATTGACAATTAAACCAAGAATTACCGGGAATCGAACCAGATCCTCAAGAACCGCAATCCGTTGTACTACCAGGGCGACGTAAAAAAGTTATTAATAAAAGAAATGTTAAGGTGTGCCAAAAGAATAATAAGTAAGGTAATTGAGTTAAAATTACTCGGTTTTAGCAATCAATATCAAATAATGTGGAAAACCATCTTCTGAACAACCATTTTAAATTTGTCAGGTCGCTTTGTTCAGATAGCTTGAACAGAAGCTGAGATTAACAATATTAAATCACACTGCTCATTTTTGGAAAAGTACGATTACTTAAATTTGAGTGCGTCTTCTCTCATTTACGATGCAGTTGTACTCAAAGTAAATCGAGTATGTTCATGTACTCATTTTTAAGTACTTTTTTTACAGCCAATCAGGTTTGCCATAAAAATAAATCGGCAATTTTGACGCCCATATTTCCAGTTTTAGCAAAAAAAAATTTAAAAATTGTATTACAGTGACATATGAAAAGAGTAAGTTTCCTTCTTCTCAAAATTACACTAAGTACCTTTCACTTTTAAAGTGAACACTGTTTTGAGAGATATATAGTGGAAGTTAAACATATATCCCTTTTAAAATCAATTTCAAAATTTTAATTATTTATCTTAAATGCTTTATTAATGGTTAATTTTAGATTTATTTCACATTTAATTGAAATTTAAAGTATAATTTATTTATTAAAATATGCAATTTAGTGAAAACAGCTGTTGAAATAAATTTGTCAGGAATATTCCTGAAAACTATGAGTTTTTTGACTCTACATCTGGAATGTTATTATCCCTTCAATAGTTTATTTTTATTTTTAAAAAAATTATTGATTTATGTGAGTAATAAAAATATATTTTAAATCAGTTTTAGTGATTGACACGAAATGCATGTGTCTGGCATATAAAATATTTGAAAGTTTTTGCAGTGTTTGCACCCAGCTAATATTCAGAGCACTTAAGTTCAAAACTAATCTGACCACGCGTAAAAAATGACCGTTTTTGAAATTTCGTTTAGAATTTCTCGTATTCAACGTTACTGTATCGCCATGTAACTTACTGACTTTTCCTATAATATACATACAACCCATTTTTCAATATTCACAACTTTCTTTATTGTTTACTTTCCGAAAAAAATGTATAGCATGTATAGTCTACCACGAGCGGTCATTTGACCATTTGAACAATTCATGTTATTTACGACTTTATTCTTCGGAAAGCGCACTTCTGAAATTGTTTTACGAGTCCACAATGTAATTGTGGATCTACAGTGTTGTTGCGATCCAGCCATCTGTGCACCAAGGGTCCTGCGGGCCAACCAGGCAACGCTGTACAGGCCGCGTCGGCCCAACCAGCCGGCACGGGTGTAGACCGACTCACGGCAGGCGGCGCTGACGGCAACGGAAAATGTGCAGTACAAAATACTGTAATTTGTAAAAAAATGTGCTGAAAATGCATAAATGTAAATGAAACTTTTGTAAATGGAAAAAAATATTTTGTTTACTATCCAATTGGCTAAAATCTCTATCTATATTAAAATAAATATTTTTTTGAAGCGGTCATTTGACCGCTCATGGTAGTATTAGATATACATGAAATGTCGGTAGCAGGCACGTAGATATAGATTTTTCATGGGGGTGGTTCAGTAACTGAGCAACGGATTTCTGTAGGTAGCTTACCCCCCCCCCCCCCCCCCCCCTTCTCCATTTTTTCAAATTTATGAATTTTATTCAAGTAAACATAAATAAGTTGACATATAAATATCGAAACGGCCACTGTTCGTTACCATTACCTATTTTTAAAATTAGTAAATATCACTCATTAATTACGAAATAAATTTAGAGAACAAATTTAAAAATTCCTTGTTTAGAATAATGTATTACTTTAGTTACAGCGTGTTCTACGGCGCCGTTTCGCGATCTTTTCCCTTTGTCTCCGAAATTTTAATACATAATGAAACACGATGACGTCATGTTACGCTTAGTTTGAGATAAAAATGCAATCAAATCATGTTTTTAAAGCCTTTTGAAAACTATTTTCCTGGGTAGGACCCCCGGAAAATACTAGATTTTCCCTCATGCAACTGACCAAGAAATATTATACTAAAAACTGAAATATTTCTAGGTTTTTTTAAAGTATTTTTATGTATTACAGTTTTTCGATTTGTAATTTTTTTTCCTCTTGACTTTCAATGGGAAGGGTTTAAACCCTCTGAACCACCCCCTTACCTACGTGCCTGGTCGGTAGGTTTAGTGTTAAAACTTTGTTGCACTGGTGCATCTGCTTTGAAAAATGGGCCTAACAGACGAACGAAGGCGACATTTTATTCATGTCCGATTCCATGAACATGAACAGTCTCTGAAAATCACTGAAAAATATTCTTGCAAACCGAGCATTGTATTAACAATGTGGCCACCCAAGACAACAATTGGAAACAAAATCCCCACCATCAATCAACTTCCATTTTTGTTTTCCCTCTTCATATTTATTCCCACAGCAGCAAAAACAAACCCTAAAGCTCCGTTGACCTTCATCAACAACTTGGGCGAGGCATCTCCGCTGTGTTTATTTTTATTTATTTGTATCATTGTTGTGGAAGATCTCATTTCAAGCACACGTGTCTTCCCTTTCCCAGAGGGAAAACCCCGAGATAAACTAGGGAAAAACCAGCTACAAACAGATGATGGGCCGCGTTGTTGTTGTTGATGTAAACAAGACAATTATTATTTATTATACCATTTTTTATATTGTAATTTCCCACATGATTAACAAACCCTTTTTATGTAATCATCTATCAGGGGTCGTTGCTCGATATGAACTTTTTGGTGACGTCATTCGTGACGTATGTAGGGTCTTCAAATGGGGAAAAAAATTAATGATAATCCCTTTTTTTCCATTAATCTTAGTCTTTGAGTTATACCGTGGGAAGGGATGGGGAAAGTTATAGGAGGTTGGGTTGTACAATGGTTAGAATTAGAAAACACAGATATAGTTTAACCCTCTAATGCATGTTTTTTTTCTTATTCATTGAAATAATTTTTTTTTTCGTTTTCTTTTTGCCCCTGGACCGCTGAAAAATATACAAAAAATCATGATTGCCAATTTAATTAAATAATTAATTAAAACAGTTGTGTAGCGTATATGGGAACGTCCAGCAAAAATGAAACTTTTTACTGAAATTAAAATTTTAACCAAACTGTAAGTGTGGTATATCAATTTAATCCTAGAAAGTTGCTGGTTATGAATTTGTAAGGTATTATTTCATAAGAATAATAGTCTGCAGTGAAATTGTTCTGAAAGTTGACTTATTTCTTCACTTTTATTGGGGCCAAAAATGCCACTTCGATAATAGTATATTATTTTCTTAATTTTGTTCATTAATTGAAATCATTATATATACAAATTCATAATCCATTTACATATTTATCATATATATATAGTTGAAATATTTTAGATTAGCTTTTGAATAAAATTTTAACTCTATTTAATAGTGACGTTTAATTGTCACAAGAGTAACAAAAAACATATAAAAGTTTAAAATTTGTAAAAACTACTTAACATTTTTACTTTAAACCTTTTAATCTCTGATTTGGTGGAATAAGACATATTTTACACCATTTATTTTTTGTGTGTCATGCATAGAACATCCTCTGTTGTGTTGTCACAAGAGTAACAAATGACTGTGTCACAAGAGTAACGCATAACATTTCTGGCAAGTAAATCAAATAGGTTGTCTTCAGACCAAAACAAAAACAATATTTTAAGTTTATTTGGCTTTGCCCTTTTAAAAATAAGTACTTGAGTAGTTTTTCCATAATTAATTATATTAATAATTAATTTAAAACAAATTAAATTGCATTCATTCATGTTTTTAAAATGAATGAACTTAATTTTTTATTTACTTTAAAATTACGGAACAATTATGACAGCATTTCCTCAGAATGTGTGTATTTGTGGTTTTCATAAAAACTTTCAAAGTAATTCATAGGACAGTTGCAGATTTATTTTCTCCATTCCTAAAGATTTATTGATTTAGAGTGCTGTGCAGGCCCGTTGCACAGGGGGGAGCACGGCCCCACTATAATCTGGAAACCCTGAAAGTTGGGAATTTCTACTTCTAAAAATCCCCAATTTGAGAAAATTTATGCCTGAAGAAAATTAATATTATTAGCAAATGAAAGCTAGGGCAGATTAGAAATGACCTAACTTGTATCATTGCATTTAAATTAGACCTCAGAACGGACATTGCATTGGAAAAGGGTGCAACAAATCAATGCTTGTGAGAGAACTGTTTAATATTACCTAAAATGTATATAAAAAATGCTGATAAGTTGGAACTGGGAATTTTCAGCACTGTTGAGTTGGGAATTTCAAATCGTTAAGTTGGGAAATTTGTTGTTTCAAGCCTATTATTTCAATTTTGTTATGTCACTGGTGCTTTGATACTTTACTTGAATGTTGGTAGACATTCAGAATGTGCATTTTAAAAAAATATCATAGAACGACTATTATATAATACAAGACAGATTTTCTGTAAATGTGTTTGCACAATATTTTAATGCAGCATCTCCAAGAAAATACATCGGTCAAAAGTGTATCCAGTTTTTTTTTATGATTGCACATGCCAATTTAAACAAAAATATATTTTTGTAAACATGTCAGCACTTAAATATTAACAGTTTTCATGGACATTTTTTTTCCAACAGCTTATGATACGAGTGCTGTAGATGGAATCGGTGCTGTTTTTCTTTTTTTGAGTGATGTCTATGAAATGAAGTGCATGGTAAAAAGCAATTATACAAAAAGCTGCTGATTTTGCAGAACTTGTTCATGGTGCAACAAAGGTAAACGTACTTTATGTACCAAATGAAGAAATCATAGCCAAAGAATTCATTTGCGTATTACTCTTGGAGAAATTGTATAGTGAAGGGCACACAAAAACACACTTTGTCGAAGCTACCAAAAATGCCACTATCTACCATTGACCATAACACACGATAATTCCTACAAAAAGTTAATATTTTATAAAGGAAACAGCAATAAAACTACAAGTGATACCGATGATAAAGACGAAGAGCAATTCTGCTCAGTAACAGAACGCAAAGGAGCCGAGAAATTGCAATATAACCAGTAGGTGAATATAAACTATGTTGTGGTCCGTTAATTCTAACAGCATATGATGAATATCAAATACTGTGCTTTAATACACACAAAAGTAAAAAGAATTCAAAAGTTTGAACCTTATGATCATGCTATTTGATACAAAAGAAACCAAATTGTGGCTAATTTTGTTGCTCTTATATTTGTAAAATATTTTTTTAGTAAACTTTTTTTTTAATATAAAAATTCTATACACTTTTAAGCTATTTTAGACTCCTATCAATGTTTAAAACTGTGGTATATTAAAAAAAAATTGAGAATTAGTTCATATATTAATGATTTTTTAAGGTTTTTAAGCTGAAATTCAATTGTGGACAAAATGTCACAAGAGTAACGCTTAGCCTTTTACTTCAAACAATGCCATTAATTCAGATTTTGTCAAAGAGATTCAAAAGTTTTTCCCTTTTGAAGATATATAATTGCTCTATTATATGTGTAAATTTGAGTTTTGTATTCTCATATAATTCACCGGAATTCTACCTTAAAAACACTTTTTGTATTTTGCCTTTTCCAGTGGTCACAAGAGTAACAAAATTTTGATTTATTTCCTAGACAACAAAAATATACTAAATTACATATTAGATATGTTTTATGAAGCGGAATGACATGAACTTTTAAATAGTAATTTTGAATTTTATCCTAAATATGTTTAGTATTGTGAAAAATGTACGTTTTTATGAAAATTTTCTCTGACCGTCACAAGAGTAACAATGGACGTTCCCATATGCAACGTCATGTGTAATTCCTAAAATAATTTTTAAAAAAGTATGAAAATATAGGTAAATACAATCTACACAGTTTGGTATTAGCTAGGATTTTTTGTCGAGCCAGATTATACTAATAAGTAATAAAACAATCTTCGAAAACTTTGCTTTCACGGGCCAGTTTTAAAACAGCAGACCTCGAAGCAACTTATTGCCTTTATCACAATCATTTTTATAAAGATAGGGGAACTAGAGGCGGTTATAAGAACTAGGCACATGGTTACCTACGTGACAATACTATAATAATTCCCATAAAACTCAATAGATGCAACTAGCCGTCATTTTAAAGTCGTGTATGCTACACTATGCACTAGAGGGTTAATTTGTTAATAAAGAGTAAGGTAAGGTGGGGCAAAATGGGTATATTGGAAATAAAATATAAATTACAAATTGTTAAACTTATGTTTGGATCTAGTACTTTTTTAAAAAACAATAATTATTTTAATGGAGCACATTTCAGCAAAAAATTACATTTCTGGGGGGGTGACTTAAAAATTTAGGAAAAATAACTAGATTTTTTTTAATTAGTAAATTTATAGAAACATATACTATATGAGCCCTCTAGTTTCAAACTCAAGTAGATCCACATTTTGAAAAAATAGTTTTTTTTTTTACTGATTCCTGCATTAAAACACGCACTTGTCAACCAAATTGAACAATAGGAGGAAAATAACATATTGTTATGCTTGTGACTGACAGTCACATTTCGACCACAAAGAGTTAAAATGTCAGTCATCACAACAACAAATATCCAGATAACACAAAATCTTATGCAATCAAATATAATATTTCAAAATAATTTTGATATTTTGCTTCTTTCAATCAACTTTTCCATTCAAAGCGCAATTCCATTCTATTTGTTCCTGTACTTAATTTCTCTCATTTCCATTCAGTAATTATACACCACAATGTGAACAGACCCTTCCTCGGCGATGTGCTTCGACCATTCATCCACAAGAATGCGAAGAGCCTCCGTGGCTGGGTGGATAAAGGCGTCAGCTGGGAATCAAAGGGTTCATGGTTCGATCCTGTCCGACGGACTTGACTAAAAAAAGTAGTGATCTTGTGATCGGAGGGTTGCCAGCAGCTTCACTACAAAATACCAGGTTTGGTTTGGTTTGGTTAATTAACGTCGCACTAGAGCTGCACAGTGGGTATTGACGACGGCTCGGGGTCTGTCTCGAAGGAAAGACCCGGGAACACATACACATTCACACACACATTCATACCTGCACCTCGTTATTTTAGAACCATGGTCAGATGACGAGGAAACACCTGAACTGGCACCCAACGCCTTCAATAGACGTCGGGACTTTGGACCCCGATCAGATTGATCGTGCACCAGTCCCGTGTACGCACCGTTCATTTTTGAGGATGTTCTGAACGACTTTTCTAGTATTTTGTAGCGAAGCTGGCAACCCTACAAAATACCAGAAATGTCATTCAGAACGTCCTAAAAATTATCGACGTATATACGTTACTGATGCGAGATAAATCTGATCGGGGTCCAAAGTCCCAACGTCTATTGAAGGGATTGGGTGCCAGTTCAGGTGTTTCCTCATCATCTGACCATGGTTCAAAAATATGCATCGTTCCCGGGTCTTTTCTTCAAGATAGACTCCGAACCGTCGCCAATAGCCCACTGTGCAGCTCTAGTACGAAACAAGACCGAACAACCAACCCATTTAAAACGCAATTCAATTCTATTTGTTCCTGTACACAATTTCTCTCAGTAATTATACACTACAATGTGAACAGACCCTTCATCCACAAGAATCTACATTTTGACACTGACCCGTAAACGAATCGTCCTCCTCTAGACTTCTAGACGGCGGAGTAGATTTCCTTCCATTGCAATTTGCAACGTTTTTCCCCAGTGTCTTTTGTAATCTTTGATTCAGCCGTCCATTGTCTCTTGTTGAGTTGGTTTGTGGTGGCCCTTGTGTCAATGGCGAATTCCACAAGTGTCAGAAAACGCGGGTTTCTTCACTCTTTGGGAAAAAAGGGTTTAATTTATGCAGTTTTTCCGAGACGAATAAAAAGATCGTGCCTGGATTGACCGAATTCAATAATGGGTTTTTGTGAAGATAGAATATTGTTCTTTTTTGGGTTTTAGGTGAATGGATTTATTTTGGAATGTCATAAGAATGCTGTTTTTGTCTTCTAATCTGTAATCTTTGCAATTATTTTAAGTGCTATGTGCATCTCGGATAAAAGTGTTCTTTGTTTGGGACATAACATTGAAGCAATCGCATTATGGGAACGTACACGATGGGGGATGTCTTTTGGGGTGTGCGACGTGTACCACCGCGCAGCATCCCGCTATTTTGGAAGCCCAGTTTTAAAAACATATAAAATTATTTTAGTCGGAAATGAACTTCTATTTTTTTAAAACCTTATATTTTTTCTAATTTGTGGTTATTCATATATTTAAGATTCCTGGATTCCTGGTTCGATCCTAGGCGATGGACGTGACAAAGAAAAGTAAAAAAAGTAGTGATCTTGTGATCGGAGGGTTGCCAGCTTCGCTACAAAATACTTGAAAAGTCGTCCAGAAGATCCGCAAAAATTAACGGCGTGTATACGGGACTGGCGCACGATACATCTGAAGGAATTAGAAGGGCTGCCAGAGCCCTTCTAAACAGACTCGAGGGCCCTGTGCGAAACTAGACGTGGAACCCCTTGAGCTAGATTTTAAATTTGTATTAATAATTTTTTTAAGCTAGATCATTTTTCAAATATTTTTGCGCTTTTTTTTTGTTTATGATAAAAGCTTGTTGTATAACTAACATACAGTAATAGGAAAACTTTACTTTTTGTGATTAAGCTCAATTTTTTCCAATCATTATTTTAAATATTTTAAATAAATAAATAAAAACCGTAGAAAAGGAGTCTAATATAAATCGAATTATACATAAAAAAACGAATAGAGGTAGGTTGTATTGTAGCACGGTCCGGAGTATTTCATGTAAAATGTCATTCTAGAAGTTATGGATTGGTCGCCAACAGAAAAAAAGGTAAACAAGATGCTTCGTCTGAAGACCCGGCCCCCATTCACGCATCAGCGCCTAATTTCCACTTTTGTCATTCGTGTTATTTTTTACGTAGTTGTTGTTTCGTTACGGATCACTCTAAAGCCGTAATGCAGTGATCTATTAAATGTTAATGAATCCTTATGGATATACACTTTAAAAAAATG
Source organism: Troglohyphantes excavatus (assembly GCA_963932185.1). Taxonomy (NCBI): domain Eukaryota; kingdom Metazoa; phylum Arthropoda; class Arachnida; order Araneae; family Linyphiidae; genus Troglohyphantes; species Troglohyphantes excavatus. The sequence continues at coordinate 70,142,959 of OZ010673.1, read as the reverse complement.
TGCTGAGAAATGAGTTCATGGACGTACTCGTTTTTCTTTGAGTATAATTGCATCGTCAATGAGCGATGACGCACTCAAATTTAAGTAATCGTACGTTCTCAAAAATGAACAGTTTGATTTAATAATGCTGATCTTAGCTTCTGTTCAAGCCATCCTAACAAAGCGACCTGACACATTTAAAGTAATTGTTCAGAAGAGGATTTTCCACATGTTTTGATGTGTCGATTGCTTAAATGGAAACTTAGTTATTGCGACACAATTACCTTACTTCTCAATGTTTTGCCACGCCTTTTTAACATAACTTCTTTTATAAATTTTTCTTGCCATTCTGTTAGTACAACGGATATGGTCCTGGACTTGGGCGCGGACGACATCAGGTAGACGGATTGAGTTCGATTCCCTGTAAGTCCCGGTTGTAATTGTTGAAATTTATTGAAAGTGATTCATGAAGGCTGCCTATGTAGGCAAGCAACTGCCCTTTTTATTCATTTTTGAGTACGTATATTTCAAAAATGAAACTTTCGTATTCGAAGCATCAAATGGAATCAAAAATGAGTAAATTTTACTTATTTTCAAGTACCTATTTTTATCAGTGTAGTTTCACAGAATTCGTCAACTTAAACTCAAAGAAATGTTGCCCTTTAGGCACTTGACTCTCTCTCCATTATCAACCTAACCACTATATATTTCTTTTCTTTATACTGATTGCGAGCAACACTTACCATTATGGAATACCCCTATTTATTTCCTGTACGATGACACCAAACATTTTCATAACCAGCTGAAGGCGCGTGTCATTTCAGCCAACGGAAAAAAACTCTTACTTTGACTCGGTCATTTCATTTGCAGCTGTATTTAAGCTGTACTTCAATCTTTGAAAATAATTAAATTAGCTTAATGTTAATGTGAAAAAATATTATTAAAGAAAATGTGTTCCTTTAATTTCTGAGGCATCCGTGACCGAGTGGATAAAGGAGTCAGCTGGGAATCAAAGGGTTCCTGGTTCGATCCTGGGCGATAAAAAAGTAGATTTCTTGTGATTGGAGGGTTGCCAGCTTCGCTACAAAATACTAAAAAAGTCGTCCAGAACATCCGCAAAAATTATCGGCGTGTATACGGGACGGGTGCACGATAAATCTGATCGGGGTCTAAAGTCCCGACGTCTATTGAAAGTTGGGTGCCAGCTCAAATGTTGTCCTCGTCATCTGACCATGGTTCAAAAATACGAGGCATCGTTCCCGGGAGATAGGCCCCGAACCGTAGCCAATAGCCCACTGTGTAGTTCTAGTGCGTCGTTATTAACAAAACAAAACCAAACCTTTAATTTCTAAAGAATTTATTTTCAACGTACTACAAACCTTACAACAAAATTAAACATGCAGCGGTTACATAATATATAAAAATATGTATATTTCTGTCTTAATGGATGATTGTGGAGTGCAGCGAACTCGTGATCGGAAAGTTACCAGTTTGGACCACACCGCTCGCTAAAAAAACGTTTGCGAAAGAATGCAGCCTTTAAAACTTAAAGTCTCTAACTCCATTTTTTTTTAAATAAATTTTTGTAACTTCTCCGATTATTCATTAAAAAAACACTTTTTTTAAATGTTAAAGAGCTCTAAATCAAATATAAGGGTGAATTACAATGACATTTATATGTGCCCTTAACTCTAGTTCGATGTGTTTTTTGATAAAAGACGTAAAAGTGGATTTTGAGTTAGGGCCTTTCAAATTACGAACGCAATGTAGGGGATTGGTGCACGTTAAATCTGTCGTAGTCCAGACGTCCTCATGCCTACACAGACAGGGCCGTCCTTAGCAACAACGGGGATCGGAGAAGAGTTAGCCGCGAGACATCTAAAACTAGTTTTATTACATTTTAAAATCATTAGACCGAAACCATTTATAAAATTAAATTAAGATAATTACGGGGGGGGGGGGGGGGAGGTTCTAGAAATATACAAATGTAACCGTATTCTTCCTGTTCATTTTGTTGTTAACATATATAACGTTTGCTACATTCTATCACTGTTTTTTATAAGACATATTTAAAGTAACGTAATTTCAGTTTATCAAGCATTCTGTTAACGTTTTAGTTGATTCGAGGTAGTAATTTCATAATAGAACAGTGTCCTACAGCAAAAAATTCGATTTGGAAAACGGGAAAAAGAGCTTTGTGGAAGGAAGGGTTTTTTTAACAATAGGAGGCGTGGAACTGTCCGATGTAGTGGTCGTCAACAATCTTTCTCAAAGCACACAGATTCGGGATAGGGCCATTCATGTGTCAAATACTGAAAAGTGCAACCGAGGACGATCTGTAGAAACCGTTAGATAAACGTCACCTATCCGAACAGGTGACGTACACCTGTTATACTCCAAACAACATCCTGCAGATCGGCAATAGCCCAATTGCGGCCAAAGCGGTGCGGGTTTACCATATTCTCAAAGAATGAAACATTTGTTTATCGCCCAGACAAAAGGTTGCCATGGGCCGCAATTGGAACTTTCCGTTCAGACCACACGCCGTACAAACAAGATGCTCCAGAACATGCTATAGAAACCATATATTATAAAGTCTCTCAAAATGTAAATTTGTTCTCTAAATTTATTTCATAATTAAGGAGTGATTTACCATTTTTAAAAATAGATAAAAAATGGCAACTATTAAAAATAGTTAATGAAAATTATAACTGTTTCTGTTTCGATAAGTATCTGTCCTCCAACGTATTCCTGTTTACTTGAAAGAAAATTGATAATTTTTAGGAAAAAAATCTAGTGGAAGAGGGTGAGGTGAAAATTTGATAGAGGGAGAGAAGAGGGGGGGGGGGGGCGGAAAATAAGGTAACTAAAGAATTCCGCTGCTCAGTCACGAAACCCCCACCCCCCGCTCTTTCATTAAAAAGCAGTGCCTGCGTGCATCTCTTTCCATTATAAAGTCTTCTTCGTGAAACTAGAACAGAAGGACAACACGAGAATCGGTATTTTAAACTCCTAAAAATGCCGTGGGCCTTGAAAGAGAAATACTTCATTTCTCGAATTGTAACACCGACTCTTTCCTAACTGCTTTTTACCTTCGAGAACTCGGTAATCGTTTTGTCTCAGTCGGCTCACAACGGCAAAGGTCAAGTTGCCCGAGTTCTCTTTCCATAACGTTTCACTACAATGTAGTTTGAATAGTTATTAGATAGTTTATGGATCGAAATGTATTTACGTAAAGCAACATTTTCTGTTTATTGAAAAGGCAGTTTGGTGGAGCCTTGAGCTTGGAAAATGTGTGCGTAGCAGAGTTGGTACCGGTGTGAGTGTGTGTGTTTAATTTAAAATCAAAATATTACGTTTGATTTTGCATCATGCACAAAAAGGTAAAGTGTTTGTGATTAATTCCTGGAAAAAGAAAATTGGTGTGAACCCTGCATGGATAACATGGACAGACCCTTCTACACACAAAAGTTAAGTTGTATTAAATAAAATTTTCTAACCCCCAAAAAGCGACTTTTACACTACTTAAAGCTAAGTAAGGTAATTAAAACTAAGTAAAATGTACTCATTTTTGATTACTTTCGATGCTTATCATAGCTCCGAATACATAAGTTTCATTTTTAAAAAAGAGATGTACTCAAAAATGAGTGAAAAAAGCAGTTGCTTGTCTTCATTAATAACTTTCAACAACCACAACCAGGACTTGCCGGGAATCGAACCCAATCCGTTTACCTGATGTCGTCTGCACCAAAGCCCAGGGCCATATCCGTTGTAACACAACAGCAATGTGAAGGAGTTATAAACAGAAGTAATGTTAAAATGTCGTGCCAAAAGAATGAGAAGTAAGATAATCGAGTTGTAATAACTCAATTTCCATTTAAGCAATCGATATCAAATAATGTGAAAAACCATCTTCTGAACAACTCTTTTAAGTGTGTCAGGTCGCTTTGTTCAGATGACTTGAACAGAAGCTGAGATTAGCAATATTAAACCATACTTTTCATTTTTACGAAAGTACGATTACTGAAATTTGAGTACGTCATCGCTCATTGACGATGCAATTGTACTCAAAGAAAACAAGCACGTCAATGTACTCATTTTTAAGGACATTTTTTAACAGTGTAGTTTTCAAAATAACGTATTGTTCTTGTGCCCCTGTTCTTCAAATTGAATGAGAACGGCATAATCTTGAACAAAAAAAAATCGTAAGCTTGTTCTATTTTTAACTCCATTAAAAAGTATGACATCACTTGGGTATCAACATATTTAATTAACCCTTTGCACTCCGATGTCGCCTCTCAGGCGCCAACATAACGACTAGTTCTTTGTTTCCCTGTTCTTTAAAATAAACGAGAACAGCATGATCTTGTGTTTAGAACATCAATCTTTTTTTCAACTTGTTCTCTTGCAAATACAAAACAGATTAGGATTTTTTTTCCCTTTATGAGTATAAAAAAACTGTGGAAAAGAACGTAAAGAGGAATAACTGTTCCATAGAAAGTGTTCTTGGAGTGCAAAGGGTTAAATTAAGAACAACAACACACTTTGATGAGAAAACTGTCTAGAAATTTCTTCACTCAATAATTCTACAGGATATCTCTCCTTTTTAAATGCTTTCATTTAATTCTGTCACCTTCTGTTCTGCATATCCAATTACTTCTTTCTCTCTTTCTCTCTCCGTATGAGGAAAAAGAGATCCAAATTCACCTGTCCACATGTGACAAGAATAAGACTGAGGTATTCTCGGACTTCAAGGACAAGGTTATGGGTTCTTTTTTTTATTATTATTATTCCTCAGATAATATTAAAAAAAAATGAGCCAACCCAGACACTGTCTCATCCTTAATATGAAAATAATTTTTTTTAAAGGAATGCTAATTGATATTGTTTCTCGAACTGTCAGAATTTTTGCGATTTAACCTCCTTAAAGCTTAAGATTTATTATTATAATGTATACCAATAAATTGCTCTCTGCATTGGAATATGGGTGAAACAAATCAATGATTGTGAGATAAATGTTTAACCTAATATATAAAAAGGTGAAAAATGTCGATAAGTTGGAACTGGGAATTTTCAGCGGAATTTTGGGGAATATTCGGGAATTTTGAATAGTTCAGTTAGGAATTTCGAATCGTTAAGTTGGGAATTTCGAATGGTTGAGTCGGGAATTTTGAATAGTTCAGTTAGGAATTTCGAATCGTTAAGTTGGGAATTTCGAATGGTTAAGTTGGGAATTTCGAATCGTTAAGTTGGAAATTTCGAAAGGTTAAGTTGGTAATTTTGAAAGGTTAAGTTGGGAATTTCGAATGGTTTAAGTTGGGAATTTCGAATGGTTAAGTTGGGAATTTCGAATGGTTAAGTTGGGAATTTTGAATCGTTAAGTTGGGAATTTCGAATGGTTAAGTTGGGAATTTCGTATTGTTAAGTGTTGAATTTCGTATTGTTAAGTGTTGAATTTCGAATCGTAAAGTTGGGAATTTCGAATGGTTAAGTTGGAAATTTCGAAAAGTTAATTTGGGAATTTCGAATGGTTGTGTAAGTTGGGAATTTCGAATCGTTAAATTGGGAATTTCGAATGGTTGGTTAAGTTGGGAATTTCGAATGGTTAAGTTGGAAATTTCGAAAGGTAATTTGGGAATTTCGAATCGTTATGTTGGGAATTTCGAATGGTTGTGTAAGTAGGGAATTTCGTATTGTTAAGTTTTGAATTTCAAATCGTTAAGTTGGGAATTTCGAATGGTTAAGTTGGGAATTTCGAATGGTTAAGTTGGGAATTTCGTATTGTTAAGTGTTGAATTTCGAATCGTAAAGTTGGGAATTTCGAATGGTTAAGTTGGAAATTTCGAATTGTTAAGTTGAGAATGTCGAAAGGTTAAGTTGGGAATTTCGAATGGTTAAGTTGGGAATTTCGAATCGTTAAGTTGGGAATTTCGAATCGTTAAGTTGGGAATTTCGTATCATTAAGTTGAGAATTTCGTATTGTTAAGTTGGGAATTTCGAATTGTTAAGTACCAACCCCTAAAATATTTTGTGTGTGACGGCAGTGCTTGGGGGGGGGGGGGGGTGATCCAAATGGCACGATTGGTTCATAACCCGAGAAATAACAATCGCGATCATTTATTTTCGCCATAAACGATCCTCACACGATCAGTTAGGCATTCTAAAAGACTCAAATTCGAGTGCCATTAAGCAAAACCCAAGTCGATACTGTTCAAGGCAATCCCCGATCCACTGCAGCAGCGTCTCACCCCAGAGTTACGCAACTCGACACCAGGAGATATCTTGGCAGCCCAGACCTTGGGCGCGGTCGGACCCACGCCCAAACCGAAAGATCGCGCGAAATAACAAAGTAGGAATCGGAAACCCGTTATGAATATATAGTCTTGGCATTGGACAGACCCCGAATTTTTCGATGCCAGGGCCGAGGCTGGTTGCGAAATCGGCCGCGAAATATAGATCGGGCCCTTTTTTATTTTGGTTTCTGCCCCCGGGGGCCCTCGTTGGAAGAAAAAACACGTCGGGTCGGAAACTCCCGTTCTGATCCGTCCCAGGATAAAACTTCGATTTTTTTTTAATTATTATTATTTATTTTTTTCGATTTTGGAATTGGACTTGAATTGTCTCAATCAGTTAATGATGTTCTTCAGGAATTGTAACTTTGGATTGTAAGTCGAGGTCAGGCCTAATGATCAGATGCTTTTGTCTTATATACGATTCGATATAATTTAGTGTTGTGGTAGCCTGGTTGGCATGCCAGCAGACCCAGAATCACTGAACTCTAACTGTAACTTCTGGAATGCTCAAAACTTGTTTCCTCTATGGGCGAGTTGAAGCCAATGTGGAAGCAGCCATACTGTGCCCGAACATTTTTTTAAAAATGATTTAGTGGATTTTTTTAATATTATAGCATTGTAGAAATATTAAATGTATATTATATTTTCTTTTATAGAATTAATTTTTATATTGCCAAACAAATACTTTTGCTCTTGCTTTTTAACTACTTCGACTTTGACTTACAAATGACTCTCTATTTTAACAGCCGATTGCATTTAAAATGGATTTCAAAAGAAAATAAAAAAAAACTCAGCCAAAAGCGAGCCTAAAAAAATCAGCTAATACAAGTCGACTTATTTTAACATGAAATATATATATATATATAAAAATTGCGGTAGCGATGAAAGTGGGGTACAGTTCTTACCCCTTCAATTGGCTTCCAGTCAACAAAATATCTTGTCCAATCCAGAAGTTACAGTTAGAGATCAGTGCCTAGAATTGGGGGACATTCAGTCAGAAAGAGGGCCATTGTAGCCCAGTAGATCCTCGTTCAATCAGCCCAGGTGTTACTCTCGTCATCTGACCATGGTTCAAAAATACGAGGCATTGTCCCCAGGTGTTTCGTTCGAGATGAACCCCGAACCGTCACCAATACCTCACTGTGCAGATCTAGTGCAACGTTAATTAATCAAACCAAACTATGTTGCCAGTATTCCACTATGCAGTTCTAGTGCTACGTTTTTTCAACCAACCAATTATTTTGTTTCTTTTCAATTTATCCTAGTTTTCTTTGCCCAACCTCCATTGTCGACCTCGAGCCTCTCAGAATATGAAAGCCATCCTACTTAATTATCATAATAAGTTAATTATTATTACTCTAATACTTAACTTGCTTAACTTTTTAACTTATTGCTTAAACTTTAAAAGCCACAACATGTCTCCGAAGGCAATTCCTTTTGATCCATTAACGCTAAACTCCGTCAAACACTGGCGATTTACTTCAATATATTTAGAACGAAAAAATGCGCCATTGTCTTTAAATCACGATACCTGAAAAATTAGCCATAAAATCGCCGTGGTAAAACGACGGAATGAAAGAAAATAATTGCATAATTATCACATTATAAAGTCATTAAAAACTTTCTAAATGCCCATTCATTTCCATTGCTCATTGTTGATTGAAGAAACTAGGTCCCGCTTCTTTGATATTGCGGAGGATTATGTAATTGGGAAGTGTCAGTATAGCAAGCGGAGTATAACTCACAATGCAAATAACCGTCACGTCTCCACAATTAAACGCTGTGCATGTTTTTCGAGTATGATCGAGTATTTTAGGAATAAAAAGCATGTAAAAAAGAGCAGTACAATGAAGCTTAATTTGCATGTCCATCAATCAAGTTTATTTAATAACTCGTTTATGGAATATTTGACGTGTAACGTGCTCCCCAAAGGGAAAATATCTAGTTTCCAATGTTTATTATATTAAATTTGTTAACCGCTTCCTTTAACAATTAGGGACCTACAGTGTTTCAGTGGATAAAGGCGCCCAGCTAGTAATCATAGGATTGTTGGTTCGAATCCGTGCGAAGGATTTGACAAAGAAAAGTAAGAAAGCAATCTTGCGATCGGAGGGTTGCCAGCTTTTCTTCAAACATAGCTGAAAGTCGTCCAGAACATCCAATAAAATTACGAAGGCGTGTATACGGGACTGGTTCACGATAAATTTGTTCGGGAACCAACGGTCTGACGCCTTTTAAGGTTGCATCGGTTGCCAGGTCAGGTGTTGTTCTCTTCATCTGACCACGGTTCAAAAATACGAGACATCGTTCCCGCATTTTTCCCTCGAGATAGGCCCCGAACCGTCGCCAATAGCCCACAGTGCAGCTCTAATACGATGTTAATTAACCAAACCAAACCGGATAGATCCCGAAACCGTCTTCAGTAGCCCGTTATGTAGCTCAACTGTGACATAAATTCAACCATCAATCCATATGTAGTTTTTTTGGTTTTGGTTAATTAACGTCGCACTAGAGCTGCACAGTGGGCTAATTGGCGATGTTTCGGGACCTATCTCGAGGGAAAGACACGGGAACGATGCCTCGTGTTTTTGAACCATGGTCAGATGACGAAGAAACGTCTGAACTGACACCCAACGCCTTCAATAGACTTCAGTTTTGGTTTGGTTAAATAACGTTGCACTAAAGCTGCACAGTGGACTATTGACGACGATTCGGAGTCTATCTCGAAGGAAAGACCCGGGAACACATACACATTCGTACATGCACCTCGTTATTTTAGAACCATGGTCAGATGAAGAGGAAACACCTGAACTGTCACCCAACGCCTTCAATAGACGTCGGGAATTTGGACCCGGTCAGATTTATCGTGCACCAGTCCAGTATACACGCCGATAATTTTTGTGGATATTCTGGACAACTTTTCTAGTATTTTGTAGAAAAGCTAACAACCCTCCGATCACTACTTTTTTTAACTGTACTTTGCCAAGTCCATCGCCTAAGATCGAACCAGGAATCCTTTGATTCCCGGCTGACGCCTTTATCCACTCGGCCAATCCACATCTAGAATAAAACATACTTATTAATTGATACCATAATTCCATATCTACCACGAGCCCCAGTTGCTCAGTTGGTAAGGCGTTCAACTACTAATCAGATGATTGGTGGTTCGAATCCGTGAAATGGACTTGACATAGAAAAGTAAAAAAGTAGTGATCTTACGATCGGAGGGTTGCCAGCTTCGCTACAAAAATACTAGAAAGTCGTCCAGAATATCCAACAAATTATACTGGCGTGTATACGGGACTGGTGAACGATACATCTGATCGGGGTCCAAAGTCCCGACGTCTATTGAAGGTGTTGGGTGCCAGTTCAGGTGTTTCCTCTTCATCTGACCATAGTTCTAAAATAACGAGGGGCATGTATGAATGTGTGTGTGAATGTGTGTGTACGACGTTAATTAACCAAACCAAACCATATCTTCCATTGTTGAATGCGTCGCCGAAAAAATAGCATCATAATAGCACGTTATTCATCATCAGGTGCTTAAGAGGCACGCGCAACAAAGCGGACACGAGAACAATACGATTCATAATCGAGCTGAGATAGATGGCTTCTCTGGATAAACGGCGTGTTGCGATACCCGAAGTTTTATGATTGGTTTTTCCGTCGTGCTTTTTTTAATTTGGGATTATTTTATTGCGTTTAGGTTCTTTTGCGCACGCAAATGAATCAAAGAGTTAATTTTTTTTCATATTTTATGTTATTTACGTCGTGTTATATCTCTTCAATTAGTTTCGAATGAGAAATAATAAAAAAAGGGTTTTATTATAAAATAGTTTGTTGCTGTTTCTCATCAAAAAATTTGGTTTTGTTATGAAAGTAAATATTCAATGTTTTTTTATTAACTTTTTCGCAATATAAAATTTCTGTTATTACAGAAAATGAGCGGTTTTATATTATTTTCTTGAAGAAATCAGCATTCTAAGTAGTTTTAACACTAAATCTACCGACATTTCATGTTACATAATACTACCATGAGCGATCAAATGACCGCTTCAAAAAAATATATGTATCTTAATATAGAAATAGATTTTAGACAATGGGATTGTAAACAAAATATATTTTTTTCTATTTAGAAAAGTTTTATTTACATTTATGCATTTTCAGCACATTTGTTACAAATTACAGTATTTTGTATTGCACATTTTCCATTGCCGTCAGCGCCGCCTGCCGTGAATCGGTTTGCACCCGTGCCGCCTGGTTGGGCCGACGCGGTCTTGTTGGTTGCCTGGTTGGCCCGCAGGACGCTTGGTGCCCAAATGGCAGGATTACCCCAACACTGTAGATCCACAATTACATTGTGGACTCGTAAAACAATTTCAGGAGTGCGCTTTCCGAAGAATATAGTCGTAAATAACATGAATAGTTCATATGGTCAAATGACCGCTCGTGGCAGACTAGACATGCTATAATTTTTTTTCGAAAAATAAACAATAAGGAAAGTTGTGAATATGAAAAAATTTGTTGTATGTATATTATAGGAAAAGTCAATAAGTTACATGGCGATACAGTAACGTTGTATACAAGAAATTCTAAACGAAATTTAAAAAACGGTCATTTGACCACGCGTGGTAAGTTTAGTGTTAAATTATATATTTTTGGCAGAACATTTTGGCAACTAAAAAAAATTTCTGAGTGCCAATTACGCGAAACTTTCGTGTCATAATTTCGAACCCTATATCTGAGAGAGTGATTTAAATAAACCTCATAAAATATCACTCAGCCGCATCTATAATTTGAATTCATCACCTCTGGCATATAATCCAAAGACCTGTTAACTATATTGCAACGCGAATAGGACATTTTTTTTAATATATTCTATTCAGAAAACAAGCTTGAATTAATATTTCTGCGTTTCATTTCTATAACCTGTACTGGTCTTTCATCGGAAAATAGGTAAAATAATTTTAATTTAGAATTTTCAGCAGTCTCCAAACAAAAACTTTTAATCAAAGAAAGTTTCCGGCAACAGGGTACCCCATCGATTCCGCCCTTGACCACCTTCATCGGAAGAACAAAGAGGGATAATTTGATGTATCTGAGTTCGATTCCAGGTCACATTAACAAAGCAAGAAACTGGAAACTGCAATTAAAATAGGGATGATTGATGTATTGGAGTCGTCTCAACACTTCTGCAAGGACAAATGACAGAAATGCGAGATTGTTTGCATACATTAAAATATATGAACCCTTTGAACCACCTGTCAGAACATGTCACTTCTCCCTATTATGCAAAGTACTTTAATATTCCAATTTATTATAGGTGTTTTATAAGCAATTGCAAAAAAAAAATGTAAAGTTATGCAATACAAAATCTGAATATGAATAATTGAAACAGTAATTTATATTTAAGAATATTGTAAACAAGCCGGAGCCCCAGTTGCTCAGTTGGTAAGGCGTTCAGCTACTAAGCAGAGGATTGGTGGTTCGAATCCGGGAAATGGACTTGACATAGAAAAGTAAAAGAGTAGTGATCTTGCGATCGGAGGTTGCCAGCTTCACCACAAAAATACTAGAAAGTCGTCCAGAATATCCAACAAATTATACTGGCGTGTATACGGGACTGGTGCACGATACATCTGATCGGGGTCCAAAGTCCCGACGTCTACTGAAGGCGTTGGGTGCCAGCTAAGGTGTTTCCTCGTCATCTGACCATGGTTCTAAAATAACGGGGTGCATGTATGAATGTGTGTGTGAATGTGTATGTGTTCCCGGGTCTTTCCTTCGAGATTGACCCCGAACCGTCACCAATAGCCCACTGTGCAGCTCTAGTGCGACGTTAATTAACCAAACCAATTGTAAACAAGCCAACTATCGTAATTCTAAATAGGACAAAGTGGACGAGATTTATATTTCAAATAAAAGAAAACAAGGAAAACCGAAGCATTTCTTTTTCAAGGGGTTTCAATTAACCGGAACTTCTAGCTGGGATTTTTCTGAATGATGTGCAGCAGGCGCCAGCTCAACTATATATATATATATATATATATATATATATATAACATCAACCATGAAAAAAACATAATAAATAAATAATACGCATTCCTGCGAAGCGCTTAAAGCTGCATTGACACAAGGAACTGCAATATTTTTTAAGAACACGAACTCCATATATTCACGGTTCCTTGTGTTAATGCAGCTGAATGTTTGTTATGTAATGTGTCTGTATGTGTCTACTCTTTGGTTCTACTCTCATGTCCGGATAGCTCAGCGGTGGAGCACTTGTGCACTAAACAAGGGGTCCTGGGTTCGACTCCTGGCTGGATGAACCTTTCACTCATTGATTTAAATATTTATATATATCCTTGACCCCCTAAGACCACTTGCGTGCCTCCGGGTTTCACTTTAAAAATGGTAACCCTACCACTGTGCAGCTTCCATACGAAGTTTTCAACCAAGCACTTTTTACAATAAAAATCGTGTAGGCAATGTTTTGTTCGACGAATACTCTGTACGCATTCAAGTAGCAATGAAAACAATGCCAAGTTCGAAGCAGCATGAGGACTTAACAATAGTTGACGTAGCGATCATGCGATCAGAGGGTTTCCACATTCTACTAAATTCCAGAATACGTCTGAAATTATCGCCAAATTTTTTATGTGAAATATTGTTCTCTTACATAAAATTAGATATTATACATTAAAACTTAGGTTCAAAAAGTCACAAAAAAAAGTTTCAGTTGGTACTATGTCCCTTTAAGAGTTCATTTTACATTTTTCACCTCGAAATGAAACTTTCCGTTGGCGCGAATCGCATTGCGTCATTGGCACATAAATCAACGATGATGCGAAACGAAATCTGTCCTGACACAGATAACAATCAGTCGGTGAAGGAAAAAGATTTATGGGATTCATATCGAGAATTTAAAGCGAACGGAATATTTTTCCAATATGGGGGAATTCGTAAATCTTTTCTAAGCCGGTTTTTTTAATAAACACACGGTGGGCGTCCAGTTGCCCAACGAATAAAGGCGTTCAGTTGATAATCAGAGGATTGCTAGTTCGAGCCCGTGCGATGGACGAGACAAAAAAGGTAAAGATGCAGTGATATTCCGAAAAGAGGGTTGCCAGCGTCGATACTAAAATACTAGTAAGTCGTCTAAGGTTTGGTTTGGTTTGTTTATTTAACGCCGCACTAAAGCTGCACAGTGGGCTATTAGTAAGTCGTTTAAAAATATGCACTAAATTATACTAGCGTGTATACGTTTGGCTTGGTTAATTAACGTCGGACTAGACTGCACTGTGGGTTATTGGTGACGGTTCGGGGTCTATCTCGAAGAAAAGACCCGGGAACACATGCACATTCATACATGCACCTCGTTATTTTAGAACCATGGTCAGATGACGAGGAAACACCTGAACTGGCACCCTACGCCTTCAATAGACGTCGGGACTTTGGACTCCGATCAGATTTATTGTGCACCAGTCCCACATACACGCCATTAATTTTTGCGGATGTTCTGGACGACTTTTCTAGTATTTTGTAGCGAAGCTGGCAACCCTCCAATCACAAGATCACTACTTTTTTTACTTTTTCTTTGTCAAGTTCATCGCCTAGGATCGAACCAGGAATCTTCGTATTCTCAGTTGACGCCTTTATCCGCTCGGCCACGGAGGCCTTCGTTATTGAAAAAGAGAAGAGATTTCAGAAAAGGCAAGGAACTTAGATTCAAAAGTTTGGTTTGGTTTGATTAATTAACATCGCACTATAGCTGCACAGTGGGATATTGGCGACAGTTCGGGGCCTATCTCGAAGGAAATACCCGGGAACGAACGATGCCTCATATTTTTGAACCATGGTCAGATGGCAAGGACAACATTACCAGCTGAACGCCTTTATCCACTGGACTACCGGGGATCCATGACTCGAAAGAAACGAGGGCACGTAACATATATTTGATATATATTTTTAATTTATACTAATAAAGGTGATTAGAGTGTAATAACCCCCCCCCCCTTCTCCACGCCCATAACCCCCTTCCCGTACACATTTTCTGCGTATGCTGCTGCCCGGTGCGAAGGCCTGCCTATCTTGATACCCCACGTAGCTGCTTTTAAAGATTCTTGACGACAAAAAAAACATTTGATCATGACTCAATACTGTTCTAACGAGTCACTAGCTTGCAATGTATGAAGATTGGAAACCTCTACCCTTGAGAGATTATTTTTCGCCAAATTTAGCCACCCAAATCAAAACATTCCCCAAAAAACCACAATATAATTAAAATTCCTTTGAAATCCTACTAATTAGCGATTGAAACATAAACGGATTTCCCCAAAGCCAAAGCAAACGAACGCAAAAAAAATATTGCCTCTTTCAGAGATGACGTACAAGAAATCGGTGTAAATTAAAAGAAAATAATTGTTGACCCACCGAAGGAATGGAAATGAAATTTTTTTTTTCGTCGGTTCTCGACCTGGGGATACGCGAAAATAATATTAGTAATGGAGGAAAACATCTGAAATAAAAATAATTAATATATTAAATAAATAAAAACCTTGTAAATATCATCAATTTGAGTGGTTTGATTAATTTTGTTTTTTACAAAAATATTTTTTTTAAATTATATTTATAGAGAAGGTTTTCAAAAGTCCTCCTAATGCATTACAATTGAAAAGTATTTCAAAAAAGATATTTTTTATCAATTTTTATATTATGTGTACTCAGGGCCTGATTACCAAATAGGTCCGTGAAGCCCAGGCTTACACTTAACATTTTTGAGGGGCCCCAAATCACACATATTATATAAATATTTAACACTCCAAACGTAGTATGTTACTAAATTTACCTTTAAAAAAATCCATTACAAACTTCAGTAAGCTAAATTGGTCACCTGTATTGTTAAATTTGTTCAAATATTGGAGAAAAAAATCAAAATATACATGAACATTAGAAATAAACATTACTTATTAAAATATTATTTTAATGTTTCGTTTTAAGGTGTAAATATATAAGGCATGCAAAATTTGGATTCAATGTTCCAGGATAGCAATGGGGCCCCCATTTAAAGTCGGGCTTCCCTTACTGCAATGTCTTAATCGGGCCCTGCCGTCATGTGGTTAAGAACATTAATGCTTAACAAAAACAAACTTTTTTTGTGTGTAGGTGGATATGTGACAAGAGTTATGAGAGAAGGGGCTACCCATAAATGAAACTTTTTATAAAGGGATACCTGAGAGAAAAAAGGTTGAAAACAACTGATTTATAGATTCATTTTTATCGCAACTTCCCAGCTAAAAATTAAAAATTCAACTGTATGATTTAAAAAGCAGACATTTTATATTTTTACTTCTTGATTGGCAACAGATTTAATGTGCGTCACCCCCTTCTTTACGGCAAAAGCTTGCCTTTCTTTCGTGATAGATTTCAACAAAGGGTTTTAAAATAAGATGGTGGATATTTGATATTTATTCTGATCTTAAAACAATTTTAATTTAATTCTGATATTTCTGAATAAATTAGAAGATTATGAAGGAGTCTGAAGCAAGGTCCGAGGTACCGTCGTCGCCTAGCAACCACGGGGTTGCAAGTTTAAATACGACTGATACAAGAGACGATAAAAATGTTAAAATGTGATGAAATGCGTGTTAAAATGTGAACTTGTTTTCCATGGGTTGCTAGAATGCGTAGTAACAATTCGTCGTCCGAACTGACATCCAATCCCTACAGCGTGTATACGTGGCTGGTACAAGTTAAATCTAATTGGTATCTAATGTCATGACGCCTGCCTGTTGAAGTTATGTCGAATGCCAGCTGAGGCGTTGTCCTCGTTATCTGACCATGGTTCAAAAATACGAGGCATCGTTCCCGGGTCTTTCCTTCGAGATAGGCCCCGAACCGTCGACAATACCCCAATATGCAGCTCTAGTGCGACGTTTTTTAACCAAAACTAAACAAAATCGTATAAAGGAATGCATATCTAGTCGGCTAATTTAACATCGCATTAGAGCTGCCCAATATTCTACAAGGTTCTAGGAAGTATTGGACAAGGTTCTGGGAATTTTTGTTTTTGTAACGAAAACAAATATAATTTTAGCGCTTTAATACTATTCACAAGCCTTTTTTATCGTATGCTTTTGTGATGACTTGTAACTTTGCTAACTAAATAAAAACCTATATTGATTTCATTTAAGCCGAGACAAAATAAAAATTTAGAAGGAGAGGGAAGAACACTGAACTATAACTGTAACTTCTGGAAGGCTAAAAACTTGTTTCCAGTATGAACGCGTTGAAGCCAATGTGGAAGCAAACTTTCAGTACCCCGAAATTTATGTTAACCCTTGGCCACTCCAAGAAATGAAATATGAAAGCGAGGGAAACAAGTTTTGCGAATGGCGAGGGAAGATAAGAAATCGCCAACTTGTAAGATTACACTTAGATGAGACCTCAGAACGGACACTGCATTGGAATATTGGTGAAACAAATCAATGCTTGTGAGAGAACTGTTTAAACCTTTGCACTCCAAGAACTCTTTGCGTTTTCCCTTCTTTCTACGGAACAGTTATTCATCCTTATGTTCTTTTCCCTAGAATTTGTTATGCTTACAGAAAAAAGAAACATAATCTGTTTTGGATCTGCAAAAGGACGAGTTGAAAAAAACATCTATGTTTTTTAACCCATTGCACTCCAAGAACAGTTTGCGATTTGTGTTCTTTCTATGGAACAGTTATTCCTCTTTACGTTCTTTTCCACAGATTTTTTTTTAAAAATTCTGATCTGTTTTGTATTTGCAAGAGAACAAATTGAAAAAAAGATTGATGTTCTAAACACAAGATCATGCTGTTCTCGTTTATTTTAAAGAACAGGGAACCAAAAGAACTGATCGTTATGTTGGCCCCTGAGAGGCGACATCGGAATCCAAAGGGTTAACCCTTTGCACTCCAAGAACTCTTTGCGTTTTCCGTTCTTTCTACGGAACAGTTATTCATCCTTATGTTCTTTTCCCTAGAATTTACAATGCTTATAGAAAAAAGAAACCTAATCTGTTTTGGATCTGCAAAAGAACGAGTTGAAAAAAATATCGATGTTTTTTAAACACAAGATCATGATGTTCTCGTTTATTTTAAAGAACAGGGGACGAAAAGAACGAGTCGTTATGTTGTCGCCTGAACGGCGCAAAACGGAGTGCAAAGGGTAAAAGTGATTTATGTGTTATTTTGTAATACCACGGCACAGTTGAAATATTAAATGTATATAAATATTATATTTTCTTCTTATAGAAATATTTATATTGCCAAACAAATAGTTTTTGCACTTGCTTTGTAAACACTTCGACCTTGACTTTCTATTTTAATATAAGATGTCATTTAAAATGGGTTTCAAAAGAAAATAGAGAAAAAAAACTCAGCCAAAAGATGTCGGTTTATTTTAACATGAAAAATATAATAAATATTGTGGTAGAGATGATATTGGGTATAGTTGTTAACCCTTCAATTGGCTTCAAGTCAACACAATGTCTTGCTTAATCCAGAAGTTACAGTTACAGATCAATGACTGACCTAGCGGCGTAAGAATCAGTTTTAACTTTTACTTGTGTTTTCACAAAATTATGAAATTGTCACTTCTACCGCTTGGATTCTTTCATCCCTTATGGTTCCATCCTAGTCGATAGACTTGACAAAGAAAAGTAAAAAAAAGTAGTGATCTTGTGATCGGAGGGTTTCCAGCTTCGCTACAAAATAGTTACAAGAAAAGTCGTCCAGAACATCCGCAAAAATGAACGGCATACGATACTGGTGCACGATACATCTGATCGGTGTCCAAAGTCCCGACGTCTATTAAAGGCGTTGGGTGCCAGTTCAGGTGTTTCCTCGTCATTTGACCATGGTTCTAAAATAACGAGGTGCATGAATGAATGTGTGTGTGTGTGTGTGAATGTGCATGTGTTCCCAGGTCTTTCCTTCGAGATAGACCCCGAACCGTCGCCAATAGCCCACAGTGCAGCTCTAGTGCGACGTTATTTAACCAAACCAAACCAAAACTCTCATCCCTTAATACATAAATGCCACACAAAATTTCATCAGCTACTAATCAGAGGATTGGTGTTTCGAATCCGTGCAATGGACTTGACATAGAAAAGTAAAAAAGTAGTGATCTTGTGATCGGAGGGTTGCCAGCTTCGCTACAAAATACTAGAAAAGTCGTCCAGAACATCCACAAAAATTAACGGCGTGTATACGGGACTGGTGCACGATACATCGGATCGGGGTCCAAAGTCCCGACGTCTATTGAAGGCGTTGGGTGCCAGTTCAGGTGTTTCCTCGTCATCTGACCATGGTTCTAAAATAACGAGATGCATGAATGAATGTGTGTGTGTGTGAATGTGTATGTGTTCCAGGTCTTTCCTTCGAGATAGACCCCGAACCGTCGCCAATAGCCCACTGTGCAGCTCTAGTGCGACGTTATTTAACCAAACCAAACCAAAACTCTCATCCCTTAATACATAAATGCCACACAGAATTTTCATAAGTACATTATAACTTGAAAAAGTACAGAGATTTTGACACGTAAATCAACGACGCCACTGAACAATCCTCATCTGACACACATAACAACCAATCGGTGAACAAAAAAAGTGAATAAAAAGTATCCCATATCGAGAATCGGAAACGGCGACACCTCAGTGGTTCGACTTACGTAAGACAAACACACCGAGAAGTGTTCACCACTGGAACGGGTCCATGCCGAGGAATGTGGCACAAAGACCTTCCCAAGGACCCGTTCGGTGGAAGAAGTCGTCACGCTCTGGTGTTGTCCACTCATTCCATTCAATTTGTCGAAGTTCTTTTTTGTTTTGTTTGTTGTGGAGGGGGCGGCGTCGTTAACCCTTCGACAGACGGCTTTTGACGAGCGTCGTAACGGAACTAAGTTTGTTTTCAAGGTGGGGAGACCGAAATTCTTCAATGGAATTCCGTTCCTCCAGAGCGGGTTTTGTCCCCGGGGGGAATGGACATTGAATGTGAACCATTTGGTGCAAGGGTGCTTTACAATCAGTGCAGTAACACAAAAAATATTTTGTGTGGGTTGAAACAAGAAATTTTACGATTCGAAATTGTCAACTCAACTATTCCCAAATTCCCAACTCAACAGTGCTGAAAATTCCCAGTTCCAACTTATCCGCATTTTTCAACTTTTTTTATACATCGTCGCCCCAAAGCAACAGTAAGACATCTAAAAAATAAACGAAAATGAGTTTTCGGTCTTGCTTTTAATTAAAATTTCCCAACTTAACGATTCGAAATTGTCAACTCAACTATTCCCAAATTCCCAACTCAACAGTGCTGAAAATTCCCAGTTCCAACTTATCCGCATTTTTCAACTTTTTTTATACATCGTCGCCCCAAAGCAACAGTAAGACATCTAAAAAATAAACGAAAATGAGTTTTCGGTCTTGCTTTTAATTAAAATTTCCCAACTTAACGATTCGAAATTGTCAACTCAACTATTCCCAAATTCCCAACTAAACTGTGCTGAAAATTCCCAGTTTCAACTTATCGGCATTTTTCATCTTTTCATCTTTTTTTATATATTGTCGCCCCAAAGCAACTGTAAGACATCTAAAAAAAAAAAACGAAAATGAGTTTTCGGTCTTGCTTTTAATTAAAATTTCCCAACTTAACGATTCGAAATTGTCAACTCAACTATTCCCAAATTCCCAACTCAACAAAGTTGAAAATTCCCAGTTTCAACTTATCCGCATTTTTCATCTTTTCATCTTTTTTTTATATATCGTCTTACAACGAACATTTGACTCTTAGCATGCATGCTAGGAGTATGAGAATTGAGGAGCTGAAATTAGCATTTTTAAATCACACTGCTCATTTTTGAGAAAGTACGGTTACTTAAATTCGAGTACGTCATCGCTCATTTACGATGCAATTGCAATTGTACTCAAAGAAAAACGAGTATGTCCAGGTACTAATTTTTATATACCCTTTTTTTACAGTGCAGAGACCAAGTTTTAAAAAATCCTTTTATCTATCAACCTCGAACATGTGGCACCTTAAACGTGTAGTAAACCCCAAAGCTTACACATGGAAAATATAACCGTAAAAAAAAAGTACTTTCCTTACCCTATATTTCATATAGAGTAATACAGCAAAACTAACTACCAATCCTATTTAATGCATTTCTATTTCCAATACGGACTTATCATAGACTACATAACAGTTGCCTAGTGACTCCGGATAAATATAGACCTAACCATGTGCTCTATATTTCACTTATTTCGTCGTAATCACCGGGTGTGACACAATCACGCTGCATTTCTCTAAACTGCTGCCTTAACCTGCAATAGGCGAGCAGCTGAAACGTTTCTCAGAGGTGTAATGACATCCGAATGGCTGATACGCATTTAATCTTCTGCAGACACAGATGGTAATGGGACCCTCTGACTAACATGTTGAAACCCTCTTGAACACTGATGGCATAAGACAATTTTTGGAGAAAACGTTAGTTGTTCTGTATTGCGAAAAGGTGGTGTCTTTAGATTCACAGAAATATGGAAACGGCCCAAACTCTTGTGAGGGATGTTAGCGATTTCCTACCGTCTCAAAGAGTATAACAATGCAAAACCAGTGCCGTCACACAAAATATTTTTGGGGGAGTTGCAACAAGAAATTTCCCAACTTAACTATTCGAAATTTCCAACTCAACAATGATGAAAATTCCCAGTTCCAACTTATCGGCATTTTTCATGGTTTTTTTTATATGTTAAGTAATATTAAACATTTCTCACAAAAGCGTTGAATTTGTTGCCACGCATGTTCCAATGCAGTGAACGTTCTAAGGTCTAATTTATATGTAATCTTACAAGTTAGGCAATTCCTAATCTTCCCTAGCTTTCATTCGCTAAATAGAATTAATTTTCTTCAGGCGTAAATTTTCCCAACTCGGGAATTTATAAAACTTTTATGCAAGACCAGTGCCATCACACAAAATATTTTTTGGGGGAGTTGCAACAAGAAATTTTCCAACTTAACTATTCGAAATTTCCAACTCAACAACGATGAAAATTCCCAGTTCCAACTTATCGGCATTTTTCATGATTTTTTTTATATGTTAAGTAATATTAAACATTTTTCACAAAAGCGTTGAATTTGTTGCCACGCATGTTCCAATGCAGTGAACGTTCTAAGGTCTAATTTATATGTAATCTTACAAGTTAGGCAATTCCTAATCTTCCCTAGCTTTCATTTGCTAATAGTATTAATTTTTTCAGGCATAAATTTTCCCAACTCGGAAATTTATAAAACTCTTATGCAAGATCAGTGCCATCACACAAAATATTTTTTGGAGGGTTGCAACAAGAAATTTCCCAAATTAACTATTTGAAATTTCCATCTCAACGATGCTGAAAATTCCCAGTTCCAACTTATCGGCAATTTTCATGTTTTTTTTATATATTAAGTAATATTAAACATTTCTCACAAAAGCGTTGATTTGTTGCAAGCGTGTTCCAATACAGGGTGCGTTCTAAGGTCTAATTTATATGTAATCTTACAAGTTGGGCAATTCCTAATATTCCCTGGCTTTCATTTGCTAATAGTATTAATTTTCTTGAGGCGTACATTTTCCCAACTCGTGAATTTATAAAGCTTGAAATTCTCAATTTTTAGGGTGTCCAGATTACTGTGGGGAGAGGAGATGACCCCCATAAGGAGACGAAGTTAAGATTCCATTCCAAAAGATAAATTTCGATGTTAAAGAGTTCTACAAAGGCCAAGCTCTCTACATGTGCAATACGCATAGGGTCATCGTTTTTACCAACTTTTTTAGAGTCAAATTACCAAATTTTCTTATTAGAGTCTGGTTATTTACCTGTCTTTTCCTGTTGGATAGGAACAGTTAGTTTTAAATGGGATATTGTTAACCCGAGATTAGAAGAATGTTTTAACATTTTGCAGTTTTTGCTATGATTTCCACAACATTTTTTATGCCTACGCAGGTCATAAGAATGTTTGTAAATTCCTAGATTGGCTAGATATCCCGTTACATGGGAAATTGCTAACCCGACCAGAAGTTAAATTTATTAAATTATTGTAATTTTTTACACGGATTTCAACAACATATTTCACATGCCAACATGCTACGTGGGCCTTAAGAATGTTGGTAAATTCCTTCGACGTGACAAAATCAGAATGACAGTTCTTGTGAAACAGTCGGCTTTTTAGTTTCATTTTTTAAAAAAATCAATGTTCCACAAGTCTGCCATATAGATGGGAAATTGCAAACCCGATCACAAGTAAAATGTATTAAAAAATTTCAGGGTTTTTCTTACAAGGATTTCTCCAACGTTTTTCAGACGTCAATTGACGGCGTTGGGTACCAGTTCAGGTGTTTCCTCGTCATCTGACCATGGTTCTAAAATAACGAGGTGCATGTATGAATGTGTGTGTGAATGTGTTCTCGGGTCTTTCCTTCGAGATAGACTCGAACCGTTGCCAATAACCCACTGTGCAGCTCTAGTGCGACGTTATTTAACCAAACCAAACCAACGTTTTTCATGCCTATGTGGGCCGTAAAAATGTTTGTAAAATCCAATTGACTTGGAAAAATCCCAAACCTAGTTTGCAAACTTATGAAACATTTGGCTTTTTATTGAAAAATGAAACTTATTAGTTTCATTTAAAAAAAATGTTTCATAAATTTACCGACTAGATTTGTAATTTTGCAAAGTCTACATGAATTGACCAAAAAAAAATTTTTTTTTTTTTTTGGGGGGGGGGGGGGGGTCTTTCCTTTCCCGACTCAGAATGAGGAACCTGACTGCTCACTATAAGTCGTACAAGAATTAAAAAGCATCTAGATGTGACATGTGTTGCCAACAGAAACAAGTCAAAAGATTATTTTCTTCTTTTTTTCCTTATAATAAAACCACATCAACAACTTTGACAGCTTGGAATGCACATGTATGTATACTTTAAAAACACATTTAACATTCTTATTTTCATTATCAAGTTGGTTTAATTACTTGGTGATATTTCCTTAAAGAGGATAATTTTCTTACAGATAGTTTCTTAACCCTGTCCCAAGTTCTTAAACTTCAATTGATTCGCATGTTAACAGGAATGCAGCTGGATGTCAGCTTCGAACGTTGACAAGTCCTGTCCTTTTGAAACCTCTGCCATTTCTACACTTGACATTTAAATGAATTCGGGGACATTGAAAGAATGGTGGTTGGACATTCACACGAATTCTGTGATCTGACATCTTAATAGTCTTTTACGTTTCATGTGTGAAAAGATCTGTATATTTTAATGATAATGCAAATGGGAAAGTAAATAAGGAAAGTTACGACGTGGTATTTGCAACTTTAAAAAGAAAACTTGGAGTTAGTTGAAATTAACATCGCACTTTATGAAGCTATACAATGTTTTCTCCACAGTTCGAGGATACATATGGAAAGACTAGGGAATGCTGTGTAGGAAATTTGATTTACGATAAAAGGACGATGACCCCTGATCTAAAATCCCACTCACCAAACTTTCATGCAATAACCAGGGTGGTTTGGTTTGGTTAAATAACATCGCACTAGAGCTACACAGTGGGCTATTGGAAACGATTCGGGGCCAATCTCAAAGGTTTGGTTTGGTTTGGTCAATTAACGTCGCACTGGAGCTGCACAGTGGGCTATTGGCGACGGTTCGGGCCTATCTCGAAGGAAGGGCCAGGGAACGTTGCCTTGTATTTTTGAACCATGGTCAGATGACGAGGACAACACCTGAGCTGTGTCGCGGTCAAACGCTTTTATATTGGAACGAAGCACAACTTAGGCTCATTCTGCACGAACGAGTAAAACGCGCATGAGCTTTTTGGTAATTCGAGATTTTATACCACGTGGTATGAATTGTCTAATCACTGAGAAGCTGACGCGCGTTTTACTCGCTCATGTAAAATGGGCCTCAAAACGCGCGCAGCACAGCGGTTTTTCCGGAATCCAAAAAGGTGCCACTAACTTGAGTTACACGTCTTAAACACTAACATTGACACGACCTACCTAATTAAAAAAAATTTTAAGCGGAGGCAGTCATGGGAATATTGCGTCGTATTTTTTATTTTTATAGCATGGGCAGACGACGTCAACAACATCTGAACTGGTACCCAAAGCAACCACAATAGACGTCAGGACATTGGACCATTACAAATTTAAAGTGCGTCAGTACCATATACGTGTCAATTGTAATTAAGGATAATTTCAGTTGACTTTTGTAACACATCACACATTCGACTAGAGTAATAGGACACGGCCGTAGCACAACTGCGGCCGAAGGAAGCCGGGCTTACCATATTCTCAAAGAAGAAAGCATTTGTTTATCGCCCAGACAAAAAGATGCCATGGGCCGCAATTGGAACTTTCCGATCAACACATACATATATTTACATATTGCACAGGTATTGTCTAATTCATAAATACTTTACATCGAGAAGAAATTAAATTCGAATTTTTAAAAAAAATTCAAGAGGTCAGCTTTAGTATCTATCACCTTAAAAAATCCCCAGTTTTCTCTATCTCAGAATCTCTATGATAACTGTATACCCAATCATTTTGAAAGCAAGATTTATTATTAAACTTCTATATTTTTAAATAGTTTCTCAATTGTATGGAAGTACTTAAGAATCCCATTCAAAACGTTTATTGCAAAATGAAAGCATCACCCAATTCGTGTCCCATTACAAAAGATGATGTCCTTTTGATTCCGAGACAACCTTACCTTTGATTAATGCCCAATCAAGCCCCATTAAAAGGGTTGTAAATAAATAGGTCATTTACAAGAGTGTTGCCATTCTCGCCGTGATAATTCCGAACAAAAAAAAAACGAACCCCAACCATACGTACGGTACGGTACAAAACTCGTGATAATACCGTTCTACTTTGGTGGTTGCCGGCACTTTACCGCCGCAGTTTAACAAAAGAATTATTAGATTGTTGAAACATGGCAGTTTATATAACTGTTTCTGCGTGTCGCTTGTTTGTTTCCAAGCACGAAAGGGAAATAATAAACAAGGTCAAAGATTTGATAATTGTGCGAAGATTTGTCGGAATTTTTCGGTGAATTAAAAATGGCGTTTCATCACAGAGTTCCTTCCACAGATCTTGTATCACTGGTCTGTAACTGTAACTTCTGGATTGGGCAAGACATTTTGTGTACTTGAAGCCAATGGAAGGGGTAGAAAATGTACCCCAATGTTGGTAAGATTTAATATCTCTCTGTATATGTGTGCTACGGAATTCGGCTTCTCGGGAGACTTCTTCAAGGGGAGTATTGAGAATTAATTGCAAAATAATTTTTGTACAGCCGGGGGAAAAAAACGAATCACCCCTGGTTTCTCGGCCAATATTTATTGTAGGGTTAAATTTAAAATACCATTTGGAAAGGAATAAAGTTTACTTGATATTAATATACCAGAAATTTGCATCTTCATATTAAAATCCGCACCAACTTCAAAATTTCTAATAGCAACACCCAATTTTTACTCAATATTTAGAATCTACGACAAAATTTATCGTTGGATATCAATTTGTAAGTCATTTGGCAAGTAGTTTTTTAATTATGAATTTCGAAAGTTTAGAACTCGTAATGTTAAATGAATTTATTAAACTTTTAATCATATCTCTCGAAATAACAATTTTATTAATCTTATATTTTTATCTGTGTTACTTCTAAACAACCCAAATAAAATACACTAACTTTCATTACTTATGTATATTTTTTAATTTTATTTAAATTAGGATATTAATATTCATGAAATTTATGAATAGCAACCATGTTATATTTTCATAGTAATGGATTCAAAAAAACATTTTATATGCATATCTGAAATTTCGTGAATTTCCTCTTTGTAGTTTTTTTTGCTATATTAAAATGTGCATCAAATGATCATTTCATTGGTCGTACATAAATGAAAAATCAACAGTACTTAAAAGAAATCTTCGCCAATTTTGCGAATTAAAGGAGCTATGATCGCGTTGGCATAACATTTTAAATTCTTATATACCGGCGAAGGGTACACGGGAGTGGTGCACGTTAAATCTGACCCAAGTCCAATATCCTGTCGCTTACTGAGGTTGCGTCGGGTGCCAGTTCAAGTGTTGTCCCCGTCATTTGACCAAGTTTCAAAAATACGAAGCATCGTTCCCGGGTCTTTCTACGATATAGGCCCTAAACCGTCGTCAATAGCCCACTGTGCAGCTCTAGTGCGACGTTTTTTCAACCAAACAAACAATAAGCTAGTTTTAAATTTTCAAAAAGTAAGGTGACACTTGAATATTGGCTATTGTGAGGTTTGTCAGGTTTTGGGACCACAACACCGTATGTTGCTTTATAAAAAAAATGATTTTTTAAAGGTCCAAAAATGTTGCGCACATTGAAGTGCTGTAAACATTGTTAAATATCTTAATTCTTTCTTTATTAAATACAAATGTGCGTATTTTTGTTTTTTAAATGTGACAAGTACGATCTTATGGGGAAAAAATAAGTAATTTCATAATCTCAATTCAAACTGAGTGTGTAAACATAACATTTACAATAGTTCCTTTAAATTTAGAATTGAAAAACTACGTATTGGTATAACCCTAATTAACATATTTTTTTTTAAATTGTTCCATCTGAATTTTTAAATTAACGTAAATCATTGGTATATGAATTTTTAACCTGGAATAAATAATTTTTTCAAGATATATTCTATTATTTTTAATTTTCCTTACAATATTAAGTTTGTTATTCGTCTACTTAATTTCAGAACATCCTAAGAATAAAATAATAAAATTTGACGTAATCAAAAATACTATATAAAATCACATTAAAGTAGTAACATATTTTTAAGTATAAAACATACTGTATCATATTATTAGAACAATTCTAGACGAGTCTGACCACGCTAAAGAACGGCAAAACATTTTCTACCAGCGTCCTTCATTCCGTAGTCCAACTAATACTTTGTTCAATGTGGAGGTAGCCTCTCAAATAAGATCGATACATATCGTCTAATATCTCTGCATATAAATGTAGGAAATTAACGAAAATTTATATTTAGATTATTTTGAGGGCGGGGAACATTTCTGTGCTATCAAAAGTAGGTGTTGTTATTGAAAATTTTAAAGTTGGTGCGGATTCGAGTATGAAGATAGTCCCCTATGAATTTTGTTTATATCTATGTGTAGTAGACTTTATTCCCTACAAAAAGGTATGTTAAGTTTAACTCCTATTATTAACTGTTATTAACTAAATAGTGGCCGAGAAACCAGGGGCGGTTCGTTTTTTTTTCCCGGGCTGTAGATACTGCTCTAGAATAACTATAGATAATGTTCAATATGTAATAATCAGATAAATAAACATATCCTTCAACGCATACGATCAAAAATCGACACAACGTGCGTAAAAAAAAGGTATATTTTCAAAACGTTCTTTAGCAAAGTTAAAATTTTAGTATATTTATGTTGTTTTTTCAATTGTGTATATGCATTTAAATTTAATTTCTGCGCATAAATGTTATTAAATATGAAATTTTCCACAAATAACTAATAATTTAAGATATTTATATAATTTTAAATTTACAATTTTTTCTTCAACACTGCGGCGTTCCATAGTGATTTCGAGAGGAAAAAAAAAATTCTCACTTTTTTACCCGTTCCCAATATTACACTGTTAAAAATGAGTATTCAAAAATAATTAAAATGTACTCATTTTTGAATACATTCGATGCTTATCATGGCTCCGAATACATAAGTTTCAATTTTGACAAAGACATGTACTTAAAAATGAGTACAATGGATAAAAATAAATAAAAACAGCAGATGCTAGCCTACATATGCTGCTTTCATAATCACTTTCAATAAATATCGACAATTGCAATCAAGATTTAGCGGGAATCGAATCCGCATCTGCAGGCACCGTAGTCCAGAGCCTTATTCGTTATGCAACCAGGGCGACGTGAAGAAGTTATAAACAGAACTAATGTTAAAAAGGCATGCTAAAAGAATGGGAAGTAAGATAATTGAATTGTAATAACTCAGTTTCCATTGAAGCAATCGACATCAAATAATGTGGAAAACCATCTTCTGGACAAATATTTTAAATTTGTCAGGTCCTCTTGTTAAGATGGCTCGAATAGAAGCTGAAATTAAAACTATTAAATCACACCGCTCATTTTTGCGAAAGTAAAATTACTTAAATTTGAGTACGCCATCACTCATTGACGATGCAATTGTACTCAAATGAAAACGAGTACGTTCATGTACTCATCATTTTTAAGCACTTTTTGTTACACAGTTTAGCTTATAAATGATAATAAATTATTTGTTATCTTATCAATTGGTTTTATCATGATGACGTCATGTTTGTCGATTATATCTGATTTAGTTTCTTCTTGATTGAGATAGGATTGCTACAATGGATTGTGTTTCCTCTAAAATAGCGATGCGCAATTTTCTATAATGAGTCTTTAATAGCAGTTAAAACGAGTCAATTTCATAACTATTTTTATAAAAATCGGAATGATCTGCGTTATTTATCGTCTTCTCCAAATTTTCCCACATTAATTTTTTAACAACTTAAAATACGTGTATTTTAAATATTAATTAGTATATTAAATATGAATTAATATATTAAATATTAATTAATATATTAAATATTAATTAATATTTTAAATATGAATTAATATATTAAATATGAATTAATATATTAAATATGAATTAATATATTAAATATGAATTAATATATTAAATATTAAATTAAACATTTCGTTACTTATTGAAGTATTTTATAACTGCTTCACGTCGCCCTGATAGTTTAACAGATAACGCTCTGGACTGCTGCGCCACAAGATCTAGGTTCGATTCCGCGTAAGTCGTGGCTGTAATTGTCGATATTTATTGAACGGGATTTATGAAGGCAGCCTATGTAGGCTAGCGTCTGCTATTTGTATTAATTTTTACTCATTGTACTCATTTTGAGCATATGACTTTTTCAAAAATAAAACGTATGTATTCGGAGTCATGATCAGCATCGAAGGTACTCAAAAATTAGTAGATTTTACTTATTTTTGAAAGTGCATTCTGTTTTCCTATGAGAGGATATTTGATTAATATCAGATGCAGTTTGCTGCACTTCCAATTGTGCTCCAACACAGCCACACCCGATTTTTTCCATTGCCATGCAATGAATATTTTTGTTAATAAATTTAACACTAATCCTACCACGCGCGGTCAAATGACCGTTTTTGAAATTTTGTTTAGAATGTCTTGTATACAACGTTACTGTATCGCCATGTAACTTATTGACTTTTCCTATAATGTACAGCCGCGGAAAAAAAAACGAACCACCAATGATTATTTCGTTAGTTTTTATAGTAAAGCTAAACTTAATATACCATTTTGTAGGGAATAAAGTCTACTACACATTGATATACAAAAAATTTGCATAGGGGACTATCTTCATATTAAAATCCGCACCAACTTTAAAATTTCCAATAGCAACACCCAATTTTAATTCATTATTTAGAATCTACGACAAAATTTATCGTTGAATATCAATTTGCAAGTCATTTGGTTAAGTAGTTTTTTAATTGTGAATATCGAAAGTTTAGAACTCGTAATGTTAAATGAATTTCTTAAACTTTTAATCATATCTTTCGAAATAATAATTTTATTAGGCTGATATTTTTATCTGTGTTACTTCTAAACAACCCAAATAAAATACACTAACTTTCATTACTTAAATATATTTTTTTAATTTTATTTAAAATAGGATATTAATATTCATAACATTTATGAATAGCAACCATGCTATATTTTGATAGTGATGAATTCAGAAAAACGTTTTATATGCATATCTAAAATTTCATAATTTTTCTCTTTGTAGCTTTTTGGCTATATTATAATGTGCATCAAATGATCATTTAAGGGGTCATACACATATTTAAAATCTGCAGAACTTAACAGAAATCTACTGATTTTGAGAATTAAAAGCGCTGTGATCGCGTTGGCATCAAATTCTAAATTTTTATATAAAGGCGAGGGGTATACGGGAGTGGGGGAATGAATGACCACGGAAAATAAGAACCACGGCTAACGCCAAAACATTTTCTACCAGCGTACTTCATTTCGAAGTCGCACTAATACTTTGTCCAATGTGGAAGTAGCCCCTCAAATAAGATAGATACATATCGTCTAATATATCTGCATATAAATGTAGGAAATTAACGAAAATTTATATTTAGATTATATTGAGGGCGATGAACATTTCTGTGCTATCAAAAGTAGGTGTTGCTATTGGAAATTTTAAAGTTGGTGCGGATTCGAGTATGAAGATAGTCCCCTATGCAATTTTTTTGTATATCAATGTATAGTAAACTTTATTCCCTACAAAATGGTATATTAAGTTTAGCTCTACTATAAAAACTAACGAAATAATCATCGGTGGTTCGTTTTTTTTTTTCCACGGCTGTACATACAACCCATTTTTCAATATTCACAACTTTTTTTATTGTTTACTTCATTTGACCATTTGGTTTTGGTTTGGTTTGGTTTGGTTTAGTTTGATTTTGGTTAATTAACGTCGCACTAGAGCTGCACAGTGGGCTATTCATTTGACCATTTGAACAATTCATGTTATTTACGACTTTATTCTTCGGAAAGCGCACTTCTGAAATTGTTTTACGAGTCCACAATGTAATTGTGGATATAAGGTGTTGTGGCGATCCAGCCATCTGGGCACCAAGCGTCCTGCAGGGCCAACCAGGCAACGCTGTACAGACCGGGTCGGCCCAACCAGGCGGCACGGGTGTAGACCGAATCACGGCAGGCGGCACTGGCGGCAACGGAAAATGTGCAAAATACTGTAATACTGTAATACAAAAAAATAAATACAAAATACTGTAATTTGAAAAAAATTTGCTGAAAATGCATAAATGTAAATAAAAATATTCTAAATAGAAAAAAAATATTTTGTTTACTATCCAATTGGCTAAGTGGCCTCCGTGGCCGAGTGGATTAAGGCATATGCTGGGAATCCAAAGGTATTCCGGTTCGAACCTTTGCGCGGACTAGACTAAAGAATATTAAAAAGTAGTGATATTGCGATCGGAGGGTTGCCAACTTCGCTACCAAAATACTAGAATGTCGTCCAGAACATCCACAAAAATTAACGGCGTGTATACGGGACTGGTGCACGATCAATCTGATCGGGGTCCAAAGTCCCGACGCACATAGGGGTATTTGACCCAAAAAGTTGGCCAAAATTATTTTATTGCATTTTCTATTTTAAAATTACATATTAAAATAAAAAAAATTGAAATAAGTTGAAAATTCAAACGAGTTACCTCTGCAGCTGCAAAACAAGACATATCCAAACAAACCAAGAATTATTAATTTTTAGTAGTACTTATATTGCGTTACTTTCAAACTTTCTAAATTTAAATAGTTTGTTTTATATATATTTTATCCACCCTTTAGATACTCACTAATAATTATTAGTTTTAGATGAAAATAATTATAATAAAAAATATAATTTTTTTTAAAGTGGAGATGTCTATTTTTGCAACTATATGTCAGGCATATTTACAAAAAAATAATAAACAACCTATATATTTCTAATTATGTATACAAAGTTATATTTTTTGCAAGAAATTTAAAAAAACATTGGGTTTCTTATAAATATTTTATTTGATTTTTTATGTATTGTATTTCTTCATTTGTGATATCTGCTCTTTCATGTATAAATCTTATCGTGATGGGCCTGAATATCGCAGTGACGATAGTGTAGGATTTTTCCATAGCAATGCATTTTTGTTTTTTAAACCTGTTAATTAAAGAGGCTCTAAAGCAGATTGGAAGATATTCGCATCGGAATCGCAACTATTCTCAAATCTTTGTTTGTATTGTGATTGCTCGGAACCATCACATCCCTATTTGTAAAAAAGTTCTAGCGATTTTATTTCATCAATATAAACGTATTTAAAGCCTCTCACAAATATGTGATTAATCGCTCACTCGTATGAAGCTTGAAGTTGTATTTCGGTACCAGTAGAAATTATTTGATACGTGTTTGGAGCAGGATATCATTATTTCTTAACCTAAAGAAATAGGTTTTTGTCACTAGTTCTTACTACTTCATATCGTTTACGTGATAACCCAGCTTCCACGAAAATTGTCAAAGCACGAATTGGTGTTAGCTGTGACTTTTTTTGTTTAGCAGTGTGGCTAACAAATGTTTTTCTGTATTTGGCTGCTCTTAAGGGAGTCTTTGTGATATCCTTTACTACTTTTGAACCCTCGATATTTCCAGTTTCACGTAGTTTCATTTGAGTGGCATAGATTAATTCTTCGGATTTGGCTTTTTCTCTTAGCTCCTTGGTTTTGCGTATTTTACTGCGATCACTTAACCCATCAAATGATTTCGAAGGTCGACAAGCGATTTTTTTTTTGTGTGTGGGAATTTCGATTGAATGTTCCAACCATTTTTGGTGTTTCTTTAGAATTTTTTCTTCTGACATATTAACTGCAAGTCATTTACTTTTAAATCTGGATTTCAAGAGACCGAGATTTTATGTTTAAATTGCTCTTTTTCTTCATCAGAAAAGGAGGGCTTTGATATTATATAACTTTTCATGTAGTTGAACTTTTTTTATGATGCCTTTTTCAGGGCAGTTTCTCATAATATCAAAAAGACATTTTCTAGTTAAAAATGTAATTCCCGATGGTCCTAAAATTAAAAAAAAAGTTATGGTAGACCTATCAGTATGTCTTCGTGCTGCTTTTCTTACTTTAATCAAAGTTGTTCTTTTATTAAAAATATTTTTCGAATAAAAGCAATATTTTGTACAATGTCATACTTTTTTGCCAGTAAGCCATTAAAAAACGATATTTTGTGCATTCCCATTATTAAAGGTATTTTTTCTTAGAGCCAAAAAATTAAAGACAGTATTTTTTTTTATTTTTTTATTTTGCATAACGATGTATTAATATTATTCAATTATGTTACATCCTTATTATTTTTAAACTTGCTTTAATTAATATTTTTACATACAATCAAATAAAAGGAATATTTTCTACAAGATATCAAAATTCGAACCTGCAGATGTTGGATCCATAAACAAAAAGCTATTTGATCTTAGTTTTCCTTGAAGATACAGAGCAGAATGTACTATTTTTCTCGGAGATACAGAGCAGAATGAAGTCAATCCTAGTACTGCGAATTTACTCGTTCCTCTTGGGCGGATGAAACTTGGGCAGCAAATATAAACACTTGGAGTGTCGGGTTTAAGGTCAGATTCTTCTTTTGGTGTTTGATTGAAGAGAATTTCCAAGTATCAACACATGAAGGAAGGGGTCGGAAAAAGTTCCCCAACTAGAGCTTTTAATTTATTACCGCTGCAGCCGCACAATCGATAATTTAAAGAAGAGAGATTCTGGGGTTGGGATTTTCAGACTATGACACTTGTGCAATTGTATACTTTCAGTTTCTCTACACTGTACTGTTGTAAAACACGTCTTGTGAAGTATTTAGATAAGCATTCAATGTATGTTCGCTTTGTCACACAGTGAATATCCAGGTGCACTCGAAAAAGACGTTCTAATAATTTTGGTGAACGCTGCAGAAAAAGCCTCATAAAATCTAAAGGGGGAAAAAGGTGGTGGAAATTTTTGTACTCCCATGTAGAAGAATAGTTACTTTATCACTCTGTACTATTCTCTATAGT
This sequence comes from Troglohyphantes excavatus, assembly GCA_963932185.1. Taxonomy (NCBI): domain Eukaryota; kingdom Metazoa; phylum Arthropoda; class Arachnida; order Araneae; family Linyphiidae; genus Troglohyphantes; species Troglohyphantes excavatus. The sequence continues at coordinate 70,108,928 of OZ010673.1, read as the reverse complement.
GAAGAGAAGTGAAGAAAGTTAACAAATGTTTTCGTGTTTATAAAATATTCAAAAATTTACATTCAAAATGCACTATAAAAAAAATTTATAGTAAAAGTACCCAAAAAAGTTATCAAACATAATATTATATACATTTTTTATCACAGTCAACTAAAAATATTAGCAGAATTTAAATAAAATAGTTCTGAAAAAAGTTAGTTTTTATTGGTACAAATACGCACCGTTTACAAGTTTTCTAAGTTTAACGACAGTGTTGCCACAGAAAATACAGTTAAAATAAATAAACAGTGCTGCAGAATTGTACTTTAGATAGTTTTTTATCATATGGTTTAATCCAAAATTCAAAATTCTTAATTTAAAAAAATGGACTTTTGGCCAGCTTTTGAGGTCAAATACCCCACTGTGCGACGTCTATTGAAAGCTTTGGTGACATCTCAGGTGTTGTCCTCGTCATCTGACCGTGGTTCAAAAATGCGAGGCATCGTTCCCGGGTCTTTCCTTCGAGATAGGCCCCGAACCGTCGCCAATAGCCCACTGTGAAGCTCTAGTGCGACGTTAATTAACCAAACCAACCAAAACATCCAATTGGCTAAAATATGTTTCTATATCGGTAGGTTTAGTGTTAAGCAGGCCTGTGTAGGCTTTGCAAAATTTATGACGGTCTACCATTTGCAAAAGCATCTCAATGAAGTTGAAAACCGTCCATCCAGAGTGTTTACTTTATGAACAGATGCACGATTTTATTGGATTAATATTTCGTTCGAAAAGCAACTGTGTAAATTGAAAATCGAACTTAAAATCATAGACGAGCTGTTCAGTCAGACAAAAGACCCGAAATTCGATTTTTTTTAATGATTAAACCATTTTTGTGCAAGCGCAGCGTCTTGTAAAACATATACAAAAGGGTTAAAATTCCGCCATGGCAGTCTGTACACTTCGATGAAGATAACGCTATCGATGTTTAGTTTATCCATAACATAATTTAAACAAAGGGATATGAGATTAAGGCAATAACTTTTGTTACGAAAAACTGGACGCACACAAAAAATATTTTGGGGGGGTTGAAACAAGAAATTTCCCAATTTAACGATTCGAAATTCTCAACTCAACTATTCGAAATTCCCGACTCAACAGTGCTGAAAATTCCTAATTCCAACTTACCGACATTTTTCATCTTTTTTTTTTTAATCTATTTTAGATAATATTAAACAGTTCTCTCACAAGCATTGATGTGTTGAAACCATATTCCAATGCAGTGTCCGTTCTGAGGTCTCATCTAAATGTAATCTTACAAGTTGGGCAATTTCATATCTTCCCTATCTTTCGTTTGTTAATAATATTATTTTTCTTCAGGCATAAATTTTCCCAACTCGGGGAATTTAGAAATTAAAATTCCCAACTTTTTCTCCGTGGCCGAGCGGTTAAAGGCGTCAGCTGGGAATACGAAGATTCCTGGTTCAATCCTAAGCGGTGGACTTGACAAAGAAAGGTAAAAACTAGTGATCTTGTGATCGGAGGGTTGCCAGCTTCGCTACAAAATACTAGAAAAGTTCTCTAGAACATCCGCAAAAAAATAACGGCGTGTATACGGGACTGGTGCACGATAAATCTGATCGGGGTCCAAAGTCCCGACGTCTATTGAAGGCGAAGGAACAAAGTAACTTACATTTTTTTATTAAATAATATTTATTGGCAAAAAAATATATTTTTCTAAAATTGGAAAAAATTGAACAATTTATCGCAGTCAATAAAGTACAGTTATTAAATAAAACACGTGTACATTTTCCTTGAAATTTAATATGAAAAGTCAAAATATAGTTTGAAAACTAAAACATTCATTTCGTTTCAAAATTAATTCGTGAAAATACAAAACATAAACAATCGATGAAATACATTAAAAAAATATAAAACAAACTTGTGTTATGCGAAATAAAACAAATATCGATAAATGTATTTATTTTTTAAACTTTTTTAATCGAAAAGTTATTATATAGTGACACAGAATTTCATGACCTTGATCTGTTATGACTGACCAATTTAATTGGTCAACAAATGAATGACTTTACTTTATATTTATCTTAAAATTATTGTTTTGGGAACAAAATTTCGAATCTGGTTTGCTTTCTATACGATTCGATGTACGTTTTTCAGATTTTAATCAGCGTTTGTAAACATATATAATTTTGAAAAACAGTATTTACCTGTGGATATCAAAAGACCTATTTATTCTACGTATAAAAAGGAAGAAAATGTACACTGTTAAAAATAGGCACTCAAGAATGAGTAAAATGTACTCATTTTTTATTACATACGATGCTTATCATAGCTCCGAATACATAATTATCATTTTTGATAAATACATGTACTCAAAAATGAGTACAATGAGTAAAAATCAATAAAAAGAGCAGTTGCTTGCCTACATAGGCTGCCTTCATAAATCACTTTTAATAAATATCGACAATTACAACCAAGACTTACCGGGAATCGCACCCAATCTGCACTGCATTCCCCGCTGTACAGAGCCTTGTCAGATAAGCTAACAGGGCAACGTGAAGAAGTTATAAACATAGGTAATCTTGAAAAGGTGAGCCAAAATGATGGGAAGTAAGATAATTGAGTTGTAATAACTCAGTTTCCATTTAAGCAATCGACATCAAATAATTTAGGTTTGGTGGGGTTAATTGACGTCGCACTACAGCTGCACAGTGGGCTATTGGCAACGGTTCGGGGTCTATCTCGAAGGAAAGACCCGGGAACACATACACATTCACACACACATTCATACATGCACCTCATTATTTTAGAACCATGGTCAGATGACCAGGAAACACCTGAACTGGCACCCAACGCCTTCAATAGACGTCGGGACTTTGGACCCCGATCAGATTTATCGTGCACCAGTACCGTATACACGCCGTTAATTTTTGCGGATGTTCTGGACGACTCAAATAATTTACGAAAACCATCTTCTGAACACCTATTTGAAGTTTGACAGGTCGCTTTGTTAAGATGGCTTGAACAGATGCAAAATTGTTTTACTGCTTAGATATTTAAATATTTCCCCCTGGGCATGCTTTTTATATTTTTTAACTTGATTTAATTAATTGGAAAGAGATAAATTGTGAGTTGTACCTGAAACTTTTTAATTTTTTTTTTTGTAAAATGAAGTATTTTTAGGTATTTAAAAATTGGGTACATGTCTACAAAAAACTGGAGTGATCCCCGAACGTATATTTACGGCCTTGGACGTCATGGGGTTAACCTCACACATGCACTTCAATTTTTGCATAAAGACTATGACGCATTTCCCAAAGTGCAGAACCATTGTCCCGTTCTGTTACAATGTCTCGTAAACTATCCGTGGGAAGAATATAATGCCAGAAACCTACCTTAACACCATTTAACCAGAGCCCAGAGAGAAAAGCCAGACGCAGAATTTGACCTGGGATACTTTTCACCTGCGGATTCATTGGCGGCTTCTCCAGACCTCGTAAAATTCCAAGAATATTCTGGAAAGCGAGGAAAATGTTTCGATGAATGGTCTTTTGAAACTTTGTGATAGTTTCCAGTAATCGTTTGAAAGTGTGGTTATATGCGAGGGTTGTTATTTACTGCTTGAGTGCTCCGAGAACCATTGAAACAATTTGAGTACAAACACTGTTAAAATTAAGTACTCAAATATAAGTCAAATGTACTCATTTTTTAATACATTCGATGCTTATCAGGGCACCGAATACATAAGTTCATTTTTAAATGGATAGGTGTATAACAAAAAAAAAGTTTTTACTAAAAAGCTGATGGAAAAAAAATCTAGAACGGACGTAAATTTCAAGGGAATGTCCCAAAACATTTTTCAATTAAAAATACAGTACTGGTATGTAAAGCTTCCATCAGGGGGTACATGCAATGTCGTAAAATAAACATATCTGCTCCCTATGCAAACACGACTGTTTTTAAACAAATCGAACCATTTAGTGCATTACGACGCAACCAGCTCAGACTGCATGCGGCATTTTTTAACCCAGGAATGTAAGTGCGTTCTTTTTTTTTAATTGATATGCATTTCTATAAATAATATTAATTACAGCCATAGACTCTTTACGGCAGGGCATTCGGGGATTTTACCCGGGGCTTTAAGGGGGGTCCCCACAAATGCTTAAAAATCTAAGAAATATAAAAAATAAATCAATACTAACAATTTATTTTCTTATAGTCAATAGATTTTTTTGTTAATTTTTTTGCAAAACTTATCTTTCTTTATCCAATCAAATCACTTTCATGTTTACTTGCATGTTCATGGTGCATTTCATCTTTCGAATCGCGTTTGCCAAAGGAATACCCTTAAAGACCACTTGAAAAATTCCATTCATGACCAAAACCATAAACAAACTTGTTTATAGTGTTCACTCATTGCATGCGGATTCTTCGTTTACGGATACATTTATCCTTTTCCAAATTTTCCGGTATTGCAATCATTACGGATTTGCAAAATATAGGTAGAGCATACGCATCATGTGGCTCAAATAAAATAAAACTAAAAGTACAGAAAGAGAAACGTATGAAGAAACTCTGATGGCGAAGTACTGCACTACTAACGTTAATTCGAATTCTAAGAATTTTTTTTTTTTTTTAGTAATTAAAAAATTAAAAGTATTTCGCAATATTTACTCTTGTATTAAAGCTGATTGATTATTTTGCATTGTGTGCTTATGCATAAATTTATCAGTTTTATTTTAAGGTACATCGGGGCCCCCAAATGTTCTTTTGCCGAGGGCCTCTAAACTTGTACTTCGGTCCCTGATTACAGCGGTGGTTCCCAGCTCGTGGCCCGCGAACTATTGGGGCCAGCGAACTTGGGCAGGGGCGGAACCAGGATTTATTCTCGGAAGGGGCAATTATTGGCAAAATGTTGTGCAACTATTGAAAGTTTAGGTACTAAACTTTTTTCATAAGTTTTACACATCATTGTTACTAATAAAAACCGCCATTAAATATTATTATTACCTTTTTTTATTATTAATGCATAATGCATATATATTAAATTACTCATATTTTAATGATATAATTAGGGTTCAAATAGTAAAAAAGTAATGATTTTTTAAGTCCCCCTTTAATAGCATATCATTATCTTTTCTGTAGATATTTTTATTATCGAGCTATTCAGAAGAACAAAACAAAATAAAGATGAGTTAAATAAATAAAATTTATTTATTGGTATTTATTTCTATGTAGGAAAGTTTGTTGCACCCAGGGCCTGATTTACCATAAGGCACGCAAGGTCCGTACTTAGGGCCCCCGGTTTTAGGGGGCCCCAACTTTCTTTTGTTCAGTTGTACATAAATTGTACCAAAGTTGCCTATACTTTGCCAAATGTGTATTATTAATGCAATTTTTTACAACTTTTAGAAATTTTTCGAAAATCATTATATAATTTAATTGTTTTTAGGTGAATTTTACACTTTATTGCCATGTTTTTAATTCTTACAGACTATATTTTCACTAGAGGGGCCCCCATCAATGGTAGTGTAAATTAGAAAATCTCGGAAGACGCATTGCCACTACACAGGTAGCACGACCATATGGGCCTACTTGGGTTGGTAATGGGTAATCCATGTGGATCCAGAAAGAAATTACCCTTTTTGTTATATACTGGCCCAGTTGGATTTTCCGCACATGGGCCCTAATGGAATTTCTCAACTGTGCCCATATGGGATTACTCATCTGGGCTCGCGTGAAAATTCAACGGGTCAGTATAGAACAAAATGGGTCGTTTCTTTCTGTATTCATTTTGGACTGCCCATTAGGGCCCATGAGGATAAACTGTATTGCCCAGTATGGGAAATTCCGTATGGGGCAATTCAACTGGGTCAGTATAGAACAAATGGTAATGTCCTATAGCCTAGATCCGCCACTGAACTGAGGCAAAATGGTCCGTGGAGATGTTTCCCTATAACCAGGATTTCTACCTATGTTTTAAGGCAGCTCATTTTCATTTAACATCCGCTGTATTAATTAATATATATAATTCAATTATAGAACATTCGAAAGGTTAGATTCCAGTCAATACTATAGCAGTTATTAAAATAAAGAAATATATATACTGAGACTACGGGAAAATGATAGAAAATTTTACGATTTTTTAAAGTCCTATAACTTTAAAACTAATTAATTCGTTGAAAAAAACAGTGATAGGTGCAAATTGAGTTATGTGGCTACTATTCAAGTAAAAAGTATTATTATGGGGTGTTTATTTTTATGCGTGTGCTAACATCAGAATTTGCATTTTTTACTTTTAACGTGAAAGTCAAACAAAAATGCCGAATTGTCAGAAATCAGTGAATTTTATAATAATTTGGTAGTTAATTGTTTAGGTGTGTCCCTAAATTTAGGGGAGAAAAAACGGTCTAAATACGGTAGTTGCTTTTAATTACGATAAATTGATTTTATTTTAATTATTGCTGAATTTTTCAAAAAATACTTCAAAGGCTTAGGGAAGAATACGATTGTTTTTGAGTAGGAAAATAAGCAAATTAAAATGAAAAATAAATTCCCATCTTGATATACCGAACAGTAGATAGAAAAGCAATGCCAACTTGAAAACTTAAAAATATTTTTTTTTTCTTTTAGTTTTCAGCAGACCTTATTTTAAAAAAAATCATTTTTTAAAGACTACACATGTACTTAGGTACTTCTTTATATATATAAAAGTTAAGAAGTCGTAAAAGTTATTTTATTTAGAAAACAAATCCAAACAGATCGTTCAATAAATGGACATTCCGAAAATCAATCCCGAAAATCGAAATTCCAGAAAATATCCCCAACAAAAACAGGAGAAAAAGCTTCATTTCCAACGAAACGGAAGTTTTGAATGGGAAACCGATCCTGTGACGTCACAACCACGCTCATGACGTATCCACGGCGATCTCCATGGTAACCGAATCGCGTAGGCTGTTGCGTCATCGCGATCTCAGCGCCCCCTGGTTCTCTGTTCCAGCAGCGCCGGGGTTCTCTGCTTTCGTTCCTTCTTTTTCGTCTGCTGTGGAACGCCCCGTTTGTTCCCCCCTCACTACATTTCGAACGCGCTTTTTCCGTTCTTCTCTTCTTTCCCTGTGTAAAAATATCGTCTGCAAGTGTGGTGTTTGTGGAAATTCTTTTTGTTCTTGAAATATGATCGTCTGTGGAAACGAACCACGAATCGACCTCAATCAGCTGCCACTTGTGCAGGTATGCAAAATTTGAATTATCGTTTGGTATTTTATGTGTTCTATTTTTTCAGAGATACCCCCGTTATTGTGCTAACATATGGATATCGAACGACTTTCTTTGGAATTTTATTTATTATAAGAAATTAAGTGTGCATATAGATATATTTTAAAGGTTTGTATTTCAATAGTGCAGCAATTATAATTGAGTAGTAAAATTCTTTAAACTTGCATCATTTTAAAGTTGCATTCAATTTAAACTATTAAGTTTGTTGTTTATTACTGTCGAAGTATATTTTTGTGGATGCGCAAAAAAAATATAAAAGCATTTTAAGAAATGTTAAAAAGTATCTTTTTACAGACAAGTTCTAAAATAATATGACTTTCAATGTTTTTATCGGAACAATTGTATATTTTTTATAAAAAAAAGTTTTTATTGAATAAGCAATTCATGAAACTTAATTTCTAATTGGCCTTAAAATTCTACTGTTATAATCGGATTGAAGGTTCCCAAACGTAACAATATTTTATTACGAAATATTATAATATATTTTAATCTTTTAAATAACTGTACATTAGATTTTGGCTTAAAGCGTATTGATTAACTGACAGCTAGTGCAGACTATGGTTATTTTATAATTAATTTGGTTATGTTAAGTATTTAAAATAGATTTGTTGTTATCGAGAAAAAAGTATTTGAATATTCCTAGTTTCACTGTATATCGTTATTTAAAAAAATAGCTAAGAAACAAGGAAGTTTTAATTTGATGATTAGATTGCATCGAATTATTTTATCGTAATCACTTACTATCCCAATCGTATTTATTTTAATTTATTGAAAATATATTGGCGCTACGTGCCAATGCTACTGCTATTAAGGTATTTAAATTGAAAACTGTTTGCCAAATGGTTGTTCAAAGGTTGCCGAAATGATTTGTCAGTTATTTTAAAATTGTTGCAAAAGTATGAAATGTCAGCTATATAGGCCAATCGTATGTTTCATGGAATATTGCTAGGATTGTTCAAGCTGATATTGTGTTGCACTGATTTTGTAACCTTCCGATTTCATAAATGTCCTAGATTAAATATTGATATATTTCATCTGCATGTATTTTCATGCTATATGCGCGCAAAATTATTTGAGTACTATGTGAATTTTAACTATTAATGTGTTTCGTGTTAAAGTGAGCCATCTAGTTTCAAAACCAGTTAGATCCACATGTTTCGCAAAATAATTTTTAAAAAAATATTTTTGCAAGTTCTCAATACACTACATCACCTTGCAAAGCGATATTTTCGAAAAATAACGGAATTCCGTCTAAAATTGCATTCAACGTCATGCGTTTAGATCCATTGGTTGTCAATCGTTTTTGTAGTCTCCTGCAAAATTTAAGGCCTCCAGTGGCCTAGTGGATAAAGGCGTTCTGTTAGTAATGAGAGGATTGCTAGTTCGAGCCCGTGCGATGAACACGACAAAGAAAAGTAAAAAAAGTAGTGATCTTGCGATCGGAGGGTTGGCAGCTTCACTACAACATACTATAAAGTCGCTCAGAACATCCAACAAATTATACTGGCGTATATACGGGACTGGTGCACGATACATCTGATCGGGGTCCAACGTCCTGACACCTATCGAGGCTGTGTCAGGTGCCAGCTCAGGTGTTGTCTCCGGCATCTGACCATGGTTCAAAAATACGAGGCATCGTTCCCGGGTCTTTCCTTCGAAATGGGCTCCGAACTGTCGCCAATAGCTCTAGTGCGATGTTAATTAATCAAACCTAACCTGTAATTTATGAGAATGGACATGCCTGGTTTTGAAACTGGACGGCTCGCATATATATGCATCTCGAAGCTATACGACATATTACATTGTGTTTTTAACACTTCATAGAGGTATATCACATTATCTCTTGTACGGATTACTAACAGATATAACACGTTCCTCGAATACAAATTTTAGAATTTTTGAGTGGAGTACTCGTAATTGTGAAGCGATGGAAATGTATTCTGTTTTGTGTGCAAACTTTTTCCCCGTATACGTATACAATTCACATTTTGAAGGTACTGTTATTGGACGAAAGTTGATTAGTGAAGAATGTTTCATTCGAAATGTCCCGTTCCCAACATAAAAGTGACATTTTGAATGAATGTGTCAATGACGGAAAGTTCCAATTGCGACCCATGGCAACCTTTTGTCTGGGCGATAAACAATTGTTTTCTTCTTTGAGAATATGGTAAACCTGGCTCCCATCGGCCGCAATTGGGCTATTGCCGTCAATGAAGGTTATCCAAAAGTAGTGATGAAAGGCCATTTTCTAAGTTGCTCAGTGGATAAGGCGTTCATCTACTAATCATAGGATTGGTGGTTCGAATCCTTGCAATGGACTTGACAAAGAAAAGTAAAAAAGTAGTGATCTTGTGATCGGAAAGTTGCCAGCTTCGCTACAAAAATACTAGAAAAGTCGTCCAGAACATCCGCAAAAATGAACGGCGTGTATACGGGACTGGTGCACGATACATCTGATCGGGGTCCAAAGTCCCGACGTCTATTGAAGACGTTGGATGCCAGTTCAGGAGGTTCCTCGTCATGGTTCTAAATACCATGGTTCTAAAATAACGAGGTACGTGTATGTTTATGTGTGTGAATGTGTATGTGTTCCCGGGTCTTTCCTTCGAGAGGAGCCCCAGTTGCTCAGTTGGTAAGGCGTTCAGCTACTAATCAGAGGATTGGTGGTTCGAATCCGGGAAATGGACTTGACATAGAAAAGTAAAAAAGTAGTGATCTTGCGATCGGAGGGTTGCCAGCTTCGCTACAAAAATACTAGAAAGTCGTCCAGAATATCCAACAAATTATACTGGCGTGTATACGGGACTGGTGCACGATACATCTGATCGGGGTCCAAAGTCCCGACGTCTATTGAAGGCGTTGGGTGCCAGTTCAGGTGTTTCCTCGTCATCTGACCATGGTTCTAAAATAACGAGGTGCATGTATGAATGTGTGTGAGTGTGTATGTGTTCCCGGGTCTTTCCTTCGAGATTGACCCCGAACCGTCGCCAATAGCCCACTGTGCAGCTCTAGTGCGACGTTAATTAACAAACCAACCAACCTTTCCTTCGAGATAGACCCCGTACCGTCGCCAATAGCCCAATGTACCTACAGCCATGTTAATTCAACCACCCACCACTTTTCGCAGATTAGGTTAACAAAAAGCAACCCATCAAAAAAAAAAATCACCACGCCTTTTTTTATCGCCAAGAAACCGTGCCAATCACACCCATCATCCACTACTTAAAACTTCCAAAAGCTATCGAAAAAAAAGTCGCACGCGTTGAGAAGGGAGCATCTATAAAAAGCGTTGGGGCGTCGGACCAAGTTTTTCGGGGAATTCCTCTCCGCTCCGTTCGGTCGATTTTGTAACAAGAAAAACGTTCCTTCTTTCTATTCTGCTACTTTATTCCCAAAAATGTTTTTTCTTTGAACTGCTTTTTTCCGCTCTGAACTCTCCAAGTCGAAGAATGCGTCCTCGTTTTGCAATTGATTTCGTAATGAAGGAAAAATGCGATTGGCGTTTTTGTTTCCAGATTTGGCGTGTGAGTTTTGACGCCAAAGCTCTTTTTTTTTTTAAAGAGATACGTATAGATGGATGCGTATCTCTCTCGGTAGCGATTTTTTATCGCTATATATATATCCGACTCTGGCTATGACGTCACGAGTTGTGTAATCTTCACTATTTGCTGTAGTCGTCTGTTAAGTGAGGGAGAAAAAAATTAAAGCTTTTTTGCAGACGACCAAAGAACTTAAAACCAAACCAACAGATTTCTTTTTATTTTAAATTTGTAAATAAATTATACAAATGAGAATAAAATAATATAATGAAATAAATTATACAAAAATAATAAGATAATGCAATGAAATAATCTATTGAAATTGATAATCTGGTTGAAATAATAATATATTGAAATAATGGTATATTGAATTAATGGTAATATATATTGAAATAATTTAAATATATTGAAATAATTTTAATATATTGAAATAATTTTAATATATTGAAATAATTTTAATATATTGAAATAAGTATAATATATTAACATTTTTATAGTATTTTGAAATATTGATAATATTTTGAAATATTGATAATATTTTGAAATATTGATAATATTTCGAAATATTGATAATATTTTGAAATATTGATAATATTTTGAAATATTGATAATATTTTGAAATATTGATAATATTTTGAAATATTGATAATATTTTGAAATATTGATAATATTTCGAAATATTGATAATATTTTGAAATATTGATAATATTTTGAAATATTGATAATATTTTGAAATATTGATAATATTTTGAAATATTGATAATATTTTGAAATATTGATAATATTTTGAAATATATTTATAATATTTTTAAATATATTTAAAATGTTTTGAAATATATTTATAATATATTAAAATAGTGATAATATTTTAAAATATATTTATAATATATTAAAATAGTGATAATATATTAAAATAGTGATAATATATTGAAATAGTGATATTTTGATAACATATTGAAATAATAATAAATTTTGAAATAATGATCATATATTATAATATTTTAAAATATTGATAATATTTTGAAATGGTGATAATATTTTGAAAGTGATAATATTTTTTAATATTAATAATATTTTGAAATATTAATAATATTTTGAAATAATATATTGAAATAATGATAATACATTAAAATATTTATATATAATTTTGAATTATTGCTATATTGAAATAATGATAATACATTAAAATATTTATATATAATTTTGAATTATTGCTATATTGAAATAATAAGAATATAATGAAATAATGGTAATATAATTAAATAATGGTTATCTAATGAAATAATGATAATATCATGAAATAAGGATAATATATTTTTAAAAAGATATATTGAAGTAATGTAACGAAATAATAATAATATAACGAAATAATGTTAAGGTATTGAAATTACGAGAATATATTGGAATACGATAATATGTGACTTGAAACAAGAACGACCAATGTCAATTTTATCCTCCTCTTAAACTATTTTGAATATATTAATATTAAACTTCTGATGGAGATAAAAACTAATATATTAAATACGAAGCATTATTCCTTGGTCTTTCCTTCGAGGTAGGCCCCGAACCGTCGCCAATAGCCCAATGTGCAGTTATAGTGCGACGTACCGAACCCACACATTCAGTTTAAAAAAAACCTTCTGATTCATCTTCGTCAATCTTCTGATTTACAAAACTGGGCACAAAAAAAGTACGTAGAATAAATATTGAGATCCGCAAAAGAAACCTAGATGGTTTTTTGTCAAGGTATATGCTATGGTAAAAACTTAAATTAGTATTCTACGGTTAAAATCCAAACTCGACAGAACAATGGAAGTCGAACAATCTTGACCCCTGAGCAACGGTTTCACTCCGACCCATCCAGCCAAAAAAAAAAAAAACTGACATGTCAATGTCGCTTTGTAACATCTTCCCAGCTCGAATTCCAGCAAATCCCCAACCGACGGAATGGGACTGAAGCAGTTACGCACACTGCCCAAAAGAACGGACAGAATAGGTGAAGGTCACGCCTTCCCGAAGGTCCGGTCATGCAATCGCCTTGTTACGCTACTCTTTCGATGCCTTGAGAGTCTCTTATCAAAGTGTTATCTATGGGGAGTGAAAAGGTTTTCAGAGTTTTCTTGAATCTCTCTTGAGTTTGACTGCCCAACCTTCAAGTTGATCAAATTCAGGTGGTTTTTCGAAATTTAAACTTGAGAGTGGATGTTTTTTGGGAGGTTATTACAATGTGGTGATTGATGGTAATTCGTGTTTTAAATGAAACGCCTATTTCGGAACATTTTCTTGTGTTTGAAGAGTTCGAGGTTAGGTTGAGCATGCCGTCGCCAATTGGAGTTCAGATATGCTCGCCAATGGCGATTGTGTGCCTTATTGGCAACCCGCTCCCATTCCGTATTGCACGGCTAAGATTAGTAAATTATTACCTATTGTTTTATTAAGTCACTATAGTTGTCAACCATAGCCTTATTTACCCTTTGTGCTCCGTTGGCGCCGTTCAGGCGACAACATAACGACTCGTTCTTTTGGTTCCCTGCTCTTTAAAATAAACTGTGTCTTGTATGTAAAACACATTGATCTTTTTTTCCAACTTGTTCTCTTGCAGATCCAAAACAGATTATGAATTATTCCCCTCTATGAGTATAAACAATTCTGGGGGAATAACTGTTCTTTAGAAAGAACGCAAATGTCAAAATGTTCTTGGAGTGGAAAGGGTTGTTATGTATATTTTAATATTTGGCGATATCATCTGACCATAGTTCAAAATTACAAGGCATTGTCCACTGGACATTGGATCCTCGCTAGGGGATGAGATAGAAAGTTGTTATTGGCAAATGTTGATAAATTATTGTATGTTTAGCAAAATCACAACCTAGTTGGCAAACTTGTGAAACATTTGGCTGTTTTAAAGTTGAAATTTCTTACGGCTCGCATAGGCATAAAAAATATTGGAGAGTAAATCACCGAGAATGCTACACGTCATTGACACAGATCATGCATTGAATGTAATAGCGGATCAATGAATGAACAGATCATGCATTGAATATAATAGCGATGAGATATTACATTCAATGCATGAACGTTTGTATCACTGAATGCGGTAATGTGCCCAAGGTAATATCATTGTAAATATCTGCCAATTTTTTTACAAAAATATATTTACTTCTAGTGTCAGGGTTGGCAATTTCCCGTCTGAAATTAATTTTTTCTATCTAATGGGAAAAAAACTTTTAAATTAACAGGAAAATTTAGTAAATTGGCTGGTAAAAGTTGGAAGTTTAGTTTGTTAATAAAGTTGGTAAAACCGATATTTCATTTAGCAATTTTAAGGATTCTTCCCCCTCCCCAATATTAAGCCTTAGAAATGGCCTTAACTTGACATTTCCTTCGATATATTTACAACCATTGCCCATTTTGCAGCTCTAATGCGACATTTATTTATTCAGCATACCAAGCCTATCAATACGCTGTAAGAAACCTCCAGTTCCCCAATGTTCAAACTCGATTTACTAATTTGCGATCATTTAGCGATACTTCAAATACTGTATCAAATGTACCAACTTTTTGATGACATTTAAATATGTCCAATGGCCAATATATGACGCCACTGCTATTATTTGTCGTTCGTATTACACATATGACATCCAGTGCCGTTATACAAAAAATTATGGGGGGGGGGGGGGGTTGAAACAAGAAATTTCCCAACTTAACGATTTTAAATTCTCAACTCAATTATTCGAAAATCCCAACTCATTTGATGGATGTCTGAAAATTCCCAGTTCCAACTTATCGACATTCTTCATCTTTTTTTATATATATTTTCGGTAATATTATACAGTTATCTCACAAGCATTGATTTGTTGCACCCATATTCCAATGCAGTGTCCATTCTGAGGTCTAATTTAAATGTGCTCGGAGGGATTGCGAAATAGTAAACTTATCAATATCGCCAAAGTTCGAAAAATTATCACGCCAAGATGCTTTTTCTAAATCAGCCGGATTTGGCAAGAGACGCTAGTGGGGGAAAAATACAGCACTACAATTTAGCTTTTAACCCATATTTCATTTAACAGAAGTAGAGGAAGATAGCTCCCTTTTGAATATCTCCTTGAAAGCTGCTCTACCTGTCAGCCATTTCTATGTGGTATCTTGATTCCCTCACACATTCCGGCATTCCCCCTCGGCTCCTGTTGGGAAACACAACTTCAAACCTCCCGATTTCTTCACTAACAAAAAAAGTGTTCCAAAAGAAATGAAAAGCGCTTCAGAATTGGAACTCGCGTCAAACCCGCTCTTCGGTTACAATTATCAAGACATCTCTCGCACGAAGCCTGGAGGGCGATTTTTGAAAAGAGAATACAAAAAAAATCCCACGCCAACTGCTCATTTCACGCCAGATTTTGATGGATGTCTGGAGATGAATATTGAAATGCAGGTTTTGGCAACTCTTGCTGTATGGTTCTTCTGCGAAGATGACCCGGAGCAGAAGGCCTTCCATGTCCAGTTGGTGTTTCTGGGGATGGGTTTTATAGCACAAACTTGTTCTCTTTCTGGTTTCAGAGTTTCCATTTCGCTGGTCCCTCGTGACTTGGTTTGATTGAGTGGTTGGGTTTGGATGCGTGCCGAATTAGTTAAGGGTGGGTTTTCTTTAAGTGAATATACCTTTCGGTATGGTATGGTTAACTCTTTGGTTACATTTGACGAGTGAGACTCGTCATCTGCTTACTTGGACGAAGTTACGGTTGACGAGTCTGACTCGTCATCTGAATTTAAGAAGCAGGCGTTGATGTTTGCGGCACCCCCGCCAGTGGGCGTTGATCGCAAACAATTTGTTGTAGGGTCGGTCAAGAATGGGATCAATTGATCAAATTAAATCCGTCCCATGGGCATAAAAATCTTCAAATAATTCAGTACTCAAAGGGTTAAGTGACGTCGTACTAGAGCTGGGCAGTGGGCTATTGGCGACGGTTCGGGGCCTATCTCGAGGGAAAGACCCGGGAATGATGCTTCGTATTTTTGAACCATGGGCAGATGCCGAGGACAACACCTGAGCTGGCACCCGACGCAACCTTAATAGGCATCAGAGCATTGGACCCCGATCAGATGTATCGTGCACCAGTCCCGTATACACGCCAGTGTAATTTGTTGGATGTTCTGGACGACTTGTTAGTAAATTTGTAACAAATCTGGCAACCCTTCGATCACAAGATATTTACCTTTTTACTTTTCTATGTCAAGTCCATCGCCCGGCTCGAAATAAGAATCCTCTGATTAGTTATGACGTCATCCGATAGTTACCAAAATGCGCAATTTAAAAGAAACTGGAAACAATTTCATTTTGTAATTATATACAGAATATGCAAATTCCTCTAAACGTTTTATTCGCCGCATTTTTCGGCGGAAAGATTACCTCTACATCATAAATGTTTTGGGCCAGGATATTTTATCCAAACGCACTTGACTAAATCTTTGTTTCCGAAATTAGTCTAGAGGAAAAAAACAATTTAAATTTAACCGATATTATAATGGGGCGCAAAACAAATTTAAAACGCTTCAACTTCAAAATAAGTTATCGTGAAAAGATAGTCTCTTTATCGGGGGACTAAAGACACTGCGTAGCCTAAACTTAGTTTAAGTTATTTAAACATTTACGTTGTTCGTTCGCAACAAACAGCTTGCTGCGTGAAGCGTCTTATCTTGTATTTATCTTTGTAAATCACAACATAAATATGATTTGATACTGGAATCGATAATAAAAAAAACCATTAGGAGCATGCGTTCAGCAGTACTTGTGTATCAGGGATGACTTAGTTGAAACAGAGATTAGATGCTTGATAAATCTTCAGAGAATTTTTTTAAATACGTATTTTTCGGTGAAATAATAAGATACCGTACACAATCTATCACAATTTTTTTTTCTTTATGCCGAATAGTTAAGCAAAGAATGTTTTTTGCAAAAATGCTCAAATAAACAGAAAATGAATTTTAAAAAAATTAATACGATAATTACTTAAAATAATTTTTTTTTCTTTTAAATTGAGTGATGGGATTTAATTAAATAATCAATCACAATCAATATTTTCGAATTGTTTCATCTATAAATATAAAACAAAATTATGGCGTAGATGCCATTTAGGGCCGTAATTACACGGACGCTCTTTACGCGCACAAGCTTTTTCAGGTGGCTCGTCGATTGGTGCATACACACCACGTGGTTTGTAACCACCAATGTCAGAACAGTCTGCAAAAGCTAGTGTGCGTAAAAAGCGTTCGTGTAATCAGGGGACGTTATTAGCGCGCGTTAGCTGTTGAAGATGGTTCTGGGACATTTAAACACATTTTCCTAGAAATTGGGCATTATCTACCACAGCTTTAGCATTTGCGTCTTCATTTTTAGCTCTTACCTCTTCACTTTTAACTCTGGCCAGAGACTGATTTACGGCAGGGCATTCGGGGCACTTGCCCAGGGCCCCCATTTTAAGGGAGCCCTGGGCAAGTAAATGATTTAATGCTAAATGCCCCCCCAAAAAAATGATTTAATGCTAAATATATGTGAAAAAGTTAAAAATAAATTTGCTAACGATTTTTTTAAAAAGCAATTAAATTTAGTTTATAAAATTGTTTTAAACAATTTTTTTTAAATCAATTTATTATTTTGCAAAACTTCTATTATTTAATCCAATTAAGTCAATTGAACTTTTTCAGCACGTTCATGATGTGTGTCGCCTTTTTCATTGCGCTTGTCAAAGAAATGCCCTTTGAATCAATTGCAATATTCAATTCATGACCATAAACAAACTGGGTTTACTAATTGCACATTTGGTGCAGGAAAAAAGTATCCGTAGTCGCTTACGGATACTTTTTTCCTGCATCAAATTTTCTTGTATTGTAATCATTAGGCATTTTCTAACTATAAAATAGATAGAACGTACGAATCTGGCTCAACTAAAAAAAAGTTAACAGAAACGAAGGGAGAAACTCTGTTGAAGTATCGATCATTAACGTTAAGTCAAATTCTCAAACGAAAAAATTTAGCAGTTTTAATTTTTTTTTTGCAGCATTTAAATTTGCATTAAAGCTGATTGATTACGTCCTTTCGCATTGTGTGCCTATACAGAAATTTAGCAGTTTTATTTTGAGTTACATCGAGAGGGCCCCCTAATGTTCTTTTGCCCTGGGCCCCTAAGCTTGTAAGTCGGTCCCTGGCTCTGGCTCCTTCACTTTTGGCTGTTATTGCATTTTCAGTTTTGTCCCTTGCTTCTTCACTTTTGTCCCTTGCTTCCTCACTTTTAGACCTTGCCTTTTCCCTTTTAGACCTTGCTTTTCCACTTTTGGTTGTTAGTGCTTCCTAACTTTCGTCCCTTGCCTTTTCATTTTTAGCCCTTGCCTCCTCTCTTTTGACCTACAATCGCCGCCACTGAAACTGTTATCAAGTAGTGATAAGACATGTTTGATGTTCTAACAAAGCTCTATAATTGCCAAATAGCTAAATAAGCAACACAGCTTTTAAGCATTACTAATACATTTACGATTATTCATAGCGAACTTATCTACTTTCATTCGTGCAATTTCGCGGACTCCGCGGATTAAATTAATTATTTTTACCTAAATTTATTAGCAAACATTATAAATATTTAAACTGTATGCATGCTTGTTATATTAAGTGTTCATATCATTGCATCAATTGTGAATATTAAAAGTCCAGCATTGAGGCCCACGATGGCCTGATCGGAAGAAGACCTTTGCACGTTCGATGCTCGTCGTCTATTTATTCACCGTGTAGAGGTAGCTAGTGTACGTTAAATATGTCGTGGTCCAAACATCCAGTCGTGGTGTGGAAATTTTGCGAGTGAGATAAATACCAACTCTGGTTTGTCTTCGTCACTCTGACATTAGTCCAAAATTGCAATTCATTGTTCCGGGTCTTTCCTGCGGGATATTTCCTGAACCGTCGCCAACAGTCTATTGCGTAGTTGTAGTGCGGAATTAATTCAACCAACTAAAAGAAAAACACTTTCGAAACTTCGCTGCAGGAGATTGATCTGCATCTGTACTTTTACATCGCCTACAAAAAAATCGAGCCAACAAAGTAGATAAATCACTCCAAACTTCCGAAAAAGATAACGCCAAATGCTTCCTGAAAACCTCCCGGACTGAATTGACTAATCCCCCCAAGAAATCTTCAAGCAGTCGGTCACAAAAAGACAATGGCTCTCGTAAGCGAGGTTCGTCTACTTTCTTTCCCGTGGATGAATTGAGCGAAAAAATGCAGTCTTTGGTGGTGGTGGATGTTTAAAAATAAACCCCCTGTGGGTGACAAGAAAAAGGGTGTAGCGTCGTAACTTTTATGACGTTAAGAGTGACGTCGTTTTCTTAAATTCTTTGTCATGATGAATAATGGTTGGTAGGGAGATTGGGAAAAGTCTTGGGAGATGCTTAAGGGAGCCGTCTTTAAGGAATAGATAGCGGGTTGTTTTGACGGTAATTCCCTATTTGAGCGATTTCGAAAGTGTAAGGTATTAGTTGCGATAAAAATTTAGCTATAAGTTCTTTCTATTTAATCTATATCGAAGAAGACATCGGAAAATACTTTCTCGTAATTTTTAAACAATGGTCAGATTACCGCGAGGACAACATCCGAGCTGGCACTAACTGCAACTCGCGTACATCGCCGTCTGCAGAGCGCGGAGAGCTCTTAATCGGAGGATTACGATTGCTAATCTCTTCGTCCGACAAAACATTCGCCGCGTAGAGGGGTTACTGCATGTCTACCTTGGTTCAAATACCTTAACTGTGATCGTAGAAATGTAGAGTGGGGTACCATCTCGGGTGTTTTCTTCTGTAATCTGTCCATGGTTCACATTTAAAAATCACTAGCCAGTGTTTCCGGGTCCTTCGGGGGCTTCCAGTTACCCAGTGGATAAAGGCGTTCGGCTAGTAATCCGAGGATTGCAAGTTCGAGCCCGACTGATTGGACTTTACAAATAAATGTAAAGATGTAGTGATGTTGCGATCGGTGTGTTGCCAGCTTCGCTACTAAATACTAGAAAGTCGTCTAAAAATATCCAAAAAAAATTGTACTGGCGTACATACGGGACTGGTGCACGATAAATCAGATCGGTGTCTAATGTCCTGACGCTCATTGAGGGTTGCGTCGGGTGCTAGCTCAAGTTTGTCCTCGTCATCTAACCATGGTTCAAAAATACGAGGCATTATTCCCGGGTCTTTCCTTCGAGGTTCATATACATCCCGAACAGTCACCCATAACCAATCGTACTTCTTTCAGAGCGACGTTAATTCAATCAACCAAGCAATCCGTCAATGTGACCGACGACTTTACTAACAACCTATTACATGAACTGCGCCACAATATTATTTTTTTTTTCCTTTCAAGTCATTCCTAAACATTACACTAAGCATAAAAATTCACAAATGCATAAAATATTCAAAACTTCAAAAGCAAGATCACTGACATTCTCCTTATCACCTGACGACGTTCTGTGACGTCAGCAAAAGGCTGCCGATACCGTTATTGCACCACGTGACGCCGAACTTGGATAAAGAGGTTCTTATCGGTTTTCATTATCCACGTCCTTGACTTCAAAAAGCCGGATCTTTGGATTATTCTAATCTTCCCTTTCGTCGGCAGACATGTTATTTCTTGAAAGGTTATTCAATTAAATTTATTTGCTTTGTTCGGGTCGCATTATGTAAAATGTCTAGTTCCTGGTTGTTGCCACACACCACGTGAAATAGTTATTTAATACAGTTATTATGGCGTCCATTTTTTGTTATGTTTGAAAATTTCCTGAAATATTATGTCCTTGTTTGTTTTTGTCATCTTGAGCAATTGCCAAGGAAACGAATTGGCTATTTAGTGGCTCCAATTGAAAACTTGTGCAATCATCAATACAATTAAAAAAATATTTCACTGTTGATTTATCCATAATTTTTTTTTTATTAAATTAGTTTGTTAAATTTAAATTAGAGTAATAAAATAATAAAACACGTATCAGATTATTGTAACAATTGATTTTCTATTGTGGTAAATTGCGAAAACTGAAAACTAAAGCTACAACTTCAATCAACTGCGTACGCATAGCTTACGAAGCCTATCATATCTGTGTTGCTTGGTTACACTTCAATATTGAAACTTTATCAACAAACATGATTAAATTATAAAATAGTTTTGAATCAAAAACATCGGTTTATTGTTTGTCTACATTTTATGAAATTTCATTAATATAATCCGAGTATTTTAAGAATTAGTTCTTCGACATATTTTATATGCTGAATCCAATAAAAATGCTTTTACGGTTTTATAGAAACAAACTCCAATTCGAGCTGTAGTTTGGATCTGTCCAGAGTCTTGTAACTTATGCAATCCGAACGTTATTACTATTTATAATTCTGAAACAAGAGTTCCAAACTGAGAGAACTTAAGCCTTTTCCCCGTTTCGAATTTCCATTTCCTCACATCTTCCATTCCTCCTGTTGCCATTCTTCCATCGGAAATAAGCTGGATCGTCTTACCACGTGGCTTGTCCGGCATCTCTATGCACTTTGGGGGCTGAGTCAGACTACCGGGAGGATTTTTCCATCTTGGAGTTCTATCTTTGGGATTCGTGGCACGGTGCCATGGGGAAGACCTTCTTTCTGCCAACATCGTCTGCCGGCCGGATGAACGGGAATTTTCGAATGTTCTAGCATGCGCGCCATTTTTGCTGCTGCTGCCACTTGTTTTACTTAATTATTCCTGGCAACATCTGGGTCATAACGGCGCGGTGTGAAAGTGGCTAGAGTTGAATGCCAGTCGTATTTTGGAGCTTGTGACAGAATTTGGTATTTTCTTGGAAAATGAATGATTTTTTTTTACTTCTAAATTAACAGGAATGAGGAAGCATTACATGTTTTTTAACACGTAGATTAACTTTTAAATTTAATTGACTAAAATACATGTTTGAATACCTGTTAAAATACATGCTAGTTAAACATTTATTTTCCTTGAAAGTCCAGACTAGACATAAGACTTTAAGCTACGATTAGTGTGTCATCACCATGAAAATGGAAATAAAAGGGTTTTAACTTATTCACTGCATTTTAAATCAGATATACAGATATCAATAAGGTAATTAATAGTGAATATTTCTTGTATGCACTTCGTAACCACGTCTTGGATATTCTAAAGCTAGCTAAAAAAACAGGCAAAGCTTGTTTCAAGCCAAAATACATTTTCTTCCTTTTTCAAGTAGCCTATCACAATGACATGTAAAGTTACCTTCCTTCCACATTCATTCATATTCAAAGTTTATCATCTTTTTGTTTTAAAGTGTTTCTCCATCCAAATTTCGACAGACATTAAATCAAAACTTGATCTGGGTCTCCAGCTTCGACACGACCCGCCCTCGTTAAATATAATGTTAATTGTTCTCTTATTGTCTACTTTCGCACTAAAATGTCTGAACTTTTTCTTCCGGGAGTCATTTGTCTTTCGTAAATTGATTCCCGAGACAATAGCTGATCTTCAGGATTTTCTCTCTCCTGATGTATACAAATATTGACGACCAACAACAGGCTCAAGGCCCAACAAGGTTGATCCAGTCTGGTATCTTCTATCTATTCTCCAACGAGTTTTAAACTTCTTCCTAAAATTAATTACTCCTGTAGAATTAGCAATATTCACTGGCAAGTTTTTCCATTTGTCTATTACCCTATTATAGAAATAGTGTTTTTTCCCTTCCCGATTAAAATGTGATTTGTTTAATTTAAAACCATGACCTCTTCTCGTTCTATCACTCGTGTTGAAATCCAAAATCTCGATATCCATTTGTTTAATAAATTTGAACTCTTGGAATTAAATATCCCCTAACACTTCTCCCTACCAAAATATGCATATTCAAATTTCTTCATCCATCTCCAAGTGCCCTATAGCTGAATCCGCCAGTGATAAACTAGTGTGTGAAAATCGGGGCCTATTCTAAGCAAATTTACGACTGCCCAATTGTGATCACAAATTTAAAATTCTGCAACTTCGCAAAAGGTAGATTGATTATATATGAGAAAAATCATTTTTTAAATAGTCTTATCGCCGTGGAAAGTTTAAAATGGGGTAGATTTTGATAGTTGTTGGAATCGTTTGCTTCATATATGGGACAACGTAAATGAATGGTAAATATTAACCAAATATTCAAATTTCTCAAAACAAAATATGCATAAATTGTGTTTCTTCATTTTATTAAAACAAACTTATTAAATTTACGTCTGCCCATTCTTTATTTAAGACTGCCTATTTTAAATTTACAACTGCTCATTTTTGATTTACGAATGCCGATTTCAAATTTACAACTGCTCAATTTTAATTTACTACTATCAATTTCAAATTTACAACTTCCCAATATTTATTTACGACTGCCAATTTCAAATTTACAACTGCTCAATTTTAATTTTCCGACTACAAACTTTTAATTTACGACTTATTTTTCATTTACGACTGCCCAATTTTAATTTACAATATCGATTTCAAATTTACAACTTCCCAATATTTAGTTACGACTGCCAATTTCAGTTTACAACTGCTGAATTTTAATATACGACTGCCGATTTCAAATTTACAACTGCTCAATTTTAATTTACGACTGCTTATTTTTAATTTACGACGACTGTCCAATTTTAATGTGCTCAATTTTAATTTACGACTAGCTGGTAGAATATACCCTGAATACAAATTTGATCATTTCTTTTTAAAAAATTCTTACGAATTGTTTATTACCAAAAGTTTTGGAGAAAGAAATTAATACTATCGATTAGCCGTAACGAACACTGGCGCCCCCTCCACCCTACAAAAAAACCTTCCCCTTGTTGACCCTCAACCTTTAGTGAACGCGTGGGAGGATTGGACTTGTCGTCTCTGACCTTTAATAAAAAAATCCACCTATGACCTTAGATTTAACAAGTGAAAAATATTATTTCCTGGATCCGGTTACGCCGAAAGTCTTTGAGATTTGACAACACGTGCGCCTACAAGCGGGGGCAGTAGTCGGTTTTGAATGTTTTTATTTGACTTAATGTCTTTTCCCTAACTTGGTACTAGTTTCCATTCTTAATATGGCGTTTCTTATAAATTGTATGGATAAGGCGTTCAGCTACTAATCAGAGGATTGGTGGTTCGAATCCGTGCGATGGGCTTGACAAAGAAAAGTAAAAAAAGTAGTGATCTTGCGATCGGAGGGTTGCCAGCTTCGATACAAAAATACTAGAAAGTCGTACAGAACATCCAACAAATTATACTGGCGTGTGTACGGGACTGGTGCACGATACATCTGATCGGGGTCCAATGTCCTGACGCCTATTGAGGTTGCGTCGGGTGCCAGCTGAGGTGTTGTCCTCGTCATCTGACCATGGTTCAAAAATACGAGGCATCGTTCCCGGGTCTTTCCTTCGAGATAGGCCTCAAACCGTCGCCAATAGCCCACTGTACAGCTCTAGTGCGACGTTAATTAAACAAACCAAATCAAACCTTATAAATTGTATGCCTATGTTATTAGGTTATAGATTTTGAACTTTTAAAAAGTATTTAGGAAATTGTTTAGTTGTATTAATGATGTCATCTTATCTTGTAAGCACCATAAAATATAATTATTTAAGAGGGGAGCATATAGGAGATTTCTTGGTGAAATGTCTGTTTTCAGCCACTGGTGTGTTGGCGAAATCTGGTTATGTTGCAACTGTTTTTACAGTTGAAATTCAGTTAGGTTTGTTAAGTTTCAATAATAATTTTTTGCCGAAAAAATAAAGTTTTACAATAAAGTTGTAATTTTTTTTCAAGCATTTTTTTGTATTATTTATAAATAGCATATTAAATTAATAAATAAAATTATTCGTGTGGTATTTCTTGTAAGCAAATATTTTACATTTAGCCATATAACATCGCATGCCAAGTAATATATGCGCATGAATGAATTGGCATTTCCACATATCACGTGGTTTCAATGATGGACACACGGAAATCAGCATTTTTATTCCACTATTTGTATCATTACTCTATGGGTAAACACTGATAATCACCGGGCTGCTTAATCGTCCCAGCACGTCCCCTGATCAATTATAAAATTTATTTTAAATTAATATTTATTCCATACAAAACGAATAATTTTCAAATAAATGGACTTCTATTTTTTTTATTACTTATTTATTAGTTTACTGCTCTAAATACATCCGTTAACAAAACTTTTCGAAATGTCGCTTATAATGACCCCTTTACTTCCTAATTCATAAAACAGCTACTTTTTAAAAAATATAATCTAGTTCATTCAACCATTTTATTGCATTGTAATGGAAATATTGGTAAATATTACAATGAATCAAAACTTTTAGACGCAAAATAAATTTGAAAACTAACCCGATTGTCAGTCATTATTGACTTCCGGGTATCTTTTGTGATTCTCCGATGACGTTTTTAAAAACATTTTCTTTTAATCGTACAAAAGCTGAATTGTGTTATTTGATTTTATTTTTCTCCATTTCAAATATATTGTTGTTGTATATGTGACAGATTGAAATTTACTTGTGTTGATATTTTAAAATAAATTTAGTTAGCGTCTGACATCTTATAAATCAGGTTTTTATGTCTTATGTTTCCTTATTGAAATTCATGCATAATTTTTTTTTCTTGCTTAATATTCTAAGCCTTAGGGTATAGCAAAAAACGATATAAGTTAAAAATACCACGAAATTATCTGTATAAGTTTAAAGGGACCGTATATAAATAAAATTTAAAAAAAAATATTTTTTCTATTTGCAGAGGTTGAGCATGTTTTTTTTTTAATTATTTGTAGAATTTAATTTTGGTTTAATTCAAGTTAAATCCCAGTGACAAAAATTGAGAGATTTTCAAAACGGCTGAACAAAAGGGTTGAGGTGACAAAACCGCCTGCTCGTAAGGGATAAGAAGCCCAAAACGACTGCCCCAAAGGTGTGCCATTTCCGGCTCCCAAAATCGACTGCCAGGAGAGAATAAGATTGTTTCGAAGTCCTGCGCGCTACCGACCAAGCTACAAAGGCACGTTCTAGCTATGTCGAAATATTTTTTTTTAATGTTTCTTTAGGTAATAATTTTTTCAAGCTCATTTGTTAAACAAGTCGTTGTTGATACGGGACAAATGTACAATCCGTCAGTGTTCCGAGAAATATTTTTTTGGATACAATATTTATTACAATATTTCTACTGAAATATTGTATCAATGTAAAGAATGTCCTCCTTCGCAAACATTGTATGTCCCTTCCAAATAATAATTCTGTAATGCAGATTGAAAGTTCGGCCCAAATATGTTTTTCATACTGATTTGAAATATTAAATTTAATTTAAAATCTTTGAATTTTCCTATATTTAAAAAAAAATAAGTAGACATACAATGCTTGTGCATCGAGATATGACTGAATATCCTTTTCCATTTTTCAAAATTCGAATTTTTATTCCTTTCGGCGGCAAAAGTGTATCATTCCATCGAATGTCTCCTTGCCTGACGTCATTTAATCCAATTTCTGGATTCCGTGTTCTTGATTAGATGCAAGACACCTGGCTCGGTTCTCTGCCGAACAGCTGTAGTCTTTGGGGGCCTCATGACGTCACCGGAATGAGGCTGTGACGCAGTCGAGTTGTACCTTTACCAACTCTAGTTCTCTTTTCTCACACTTCTCTGGCCAGAGATCGATATAATAAGTTCTACTACGCACATGATGGCGGGGATTTTGTACAAATAAAGATGTTTTCCGCGTTTGTGGTCTGTTGTGTGTATATATATATAACGGAGGAAAGAACCGTTATGTCTTTTCTATACAAGGAAACAGTCTGGTATTTTTTTTTGTTTGTTCCAGACCTTGAACTATTTGCATAATCGTTTGAAAAAGAATGAATTGTTTTTTTTTAAGTCTATTCGAATTTTAGAATGGTAATTGTCATTGTGTTTGACAAACTACGATTTCTATTTTGAGGTTCCTTTTTTTCGATACTTCTTTCACATTTAGCACTTCAGGAAATTCTGATGACTATTTTGCGAAGTCATTATCGGATTTTTTAATTGGTATGCAAATTTTGCCCCTCGCCTTTTTTTCCCCTTTTTCCAAGAAATGTGTGTGTCAAAATGTGATTGAATACTTGAGAGGCTTTTTTTTTCATTCAGCAGCCTTAGCAAACGCTGCATAGCGACGAAATTCAAGATATTCACTTCTAAATGTGGAATTCGGACAATCGAAGCTAATCGTTTAACTTTCGTCGCCAAGCAGCGTTCGCTAAGGCTGCTGAATACCAGCTAGAAAAATGTTTCCTGTTGTAAATAAGCTCCAAGTATAGTTTTTTTTTTTTTTAAATTGTAACTAAACCTATTTGACGAGAAAAATATAAAATCGTTCTTTTTAGTATTCTTACGTCCAATTATATTTCGTTCAGAAAAAAAAAAATACTCTCCTCTAAACATATTTTTTAGGATTTAAAAGTAAAAATTCTCAGAATTTGATTGATACTCTCTTGAATATTAATATTTAAATACAAATTAGTTCGAGCCCGTGCAGTGGACTAACAAAAAAAAGTAAAAAAGTGGTCATCTTGCGACCCAAATTATACAGGCGTGCATACGGAACTGGTGCACAATAAATCTGGTTGAGGTCCAATGTCCTGACTCCAATTGTGGTTGCGTAATGTGCCATCTCAGGTGTTGTCCATGGTTAAAAAATACGAGGATCGTTCCCGGGTCTTTCCTTCGAGATTGTCCCCGAAACGTCGCCTATAGCCCACTGTACAGCTCTAGTACTACATTAATAAATCAAACCAAACCGTGCTATTTGTCACGGTGTTATAGTGTCGGAATGGATTCCCCTAAAATATGCTATTGTAGCTTATTATAAAGACTCCTCATTTAAAACGTTTATGAACAATTGTCACTTTCGTCAAGTCAAAACGACAAAATACACATCAATAAATAGCAACCACTTTCTGTTGACCTGGATAAAATATGGGGCACTTTTTCCCATACTCTTCTCTTTCATTTCCTTCGTCATTCTTTTTATGTTGACAATTAAGGGCACTCTACACTCCTGCGAAATCTAATCGTCGCGTGCAATTTCCTATTGGGTCTCCAGAATTTTCCTCCAACACAAAGTAATGATGAGCTGTTCGGTCCGGAAGTGTCCGGGAAGTCTAGCCGTCTAGTCCGGCATCGAGTATTGATCCGGGAGGCTGTAGAGTTGAAAAGTGACCTACAATACAGTCAGGCAG
Organism: Troglohyphantes excavatus; assembly: GCA_963932185.1. NCBI lineage: Eukaryota > Metazoa > Arthropoda > Arachnida > Araneae > Linyphiidae > Troglohyphantes > Troglohyphantes excavatus. Next base: position 70,080,854 of record OZ010673.1, on the reverse strand, counting down.
CAGTGAGAGTTTTTCTATTGTCGGATCCGTTAGTTTGTAACAGTAGCTGTCGAGTAGGAAACGAAGTTAAAGCGGATTTGGCACAATGAAAATTGGGAAAATTTGGGTGCAGGAATAACTTGCATAGATTTAACGTAAATACGTCTATAATACCGGTAAGGGTACATTACCAAAAGGAGATGTAACCTAAATAATTAGAAAAAAATTTCTTACCCCTATAATTCTTCATGAAATCAGAATATATATGTGGATAAATGTCATACCATCGTGTAGAAGAAAGTGGACATATCACATAAGCCGATTTTTAACGTAGTCTGCGCTCTGGCCTTTGTACTGCGTGGGGGGGGGGTAATATCGTTAGTGGCTCATAACTCCACGGTGAATCAGCCTTTGGGGATAAATGGCATACCATCGTGTAGAAGAAAGTGGGACATATCACATAGGCTGATTTTTAACGTATTCTGCACTCTGGCCTTTGCACTGTGTGTGTGGGAAGGGGGGGGGGGGGGGGTAATGTCGCTAGTGGCTCATAACTCCGCGGTGAATCAGCCTTTGGTGATAAATGACCTACCATGGTGTAGAGGAAGGTAGGCCGTGTCAATCTGGTTGGCCAATTAACCACTTCCACCTCTGACGTTAATTTTCCGCCATCAAAATCGGAGTATACGCGGCTTCAATTGCCCATGTGTTAAAAACGAATGAACCGATGCTTAAAAATGTAATTAAAGGTTTAAAAAAAAATATATTACTCCAAATTAAAAAAAAATCTCGTTTTCAATTAGCACAGATTCTTCTTTTTAAAAAAAATATTTAAAAAATGGCCACTGAAGTTAAAACGATGAGAACGGATATTTTCATAAAATAGTGGGATGAATTGTAAGGTTTTGGGAAAGGGCAAAAAAAGGGTGGCGATTCGTGCATAAAAGGTCAGAAGGGCGCAATTTTCAAGGGGAAAAAGCCGGGCATAGCCGCCCTATTTCAAACCACTTTCGAGCCCCAGTTGCTCAGTAGATAGGCGTTCAGCTACTAATCAGAGGATTGGTGGTTCGAATCCGTGAAATGGACTTGACATAGAAAAGTAAAAAAAGTAGTGATCTTGCGATCGGAGGGTTGCCAGCTTCGCTACAAAAATACTAGAAAGTTGTCCAGAACATCCAACAAATTATACTGGCGTGTATACGGGACTGGTGCACGATACATCTGATCGGGGTACAATGTCCTGACGCCTATTGAGGTTGCGTTGGGGGCCAGCTCAGGTGTTGTCCTCGTCATCTGACCATGGTTCTAAAATAACGAGATGCATGTATGAATGTGTGTGTGAATGTGTATGTGTTCCCGGGTCTTTCCCTCGAGATTGACCCCGAACCGTCGCCAATAGCCCACTGTGCAGCTCTAGTGCGACGTTAATTAACAAAACCGAAGTCCCGACGCCTATTGAGGTTGCGTCGGGTGCCAGCTCAGGTGTTGTCCTCGCCATCTGACCATGGTTCTAAAATACGAGGCATCGTTCTCGGGTCTTTTCTTCGAGATAGGCTCCGAACCGTCGCCAATAGCGCACTATGCAGCTCTAGTGCGACGTTAATTAAACAAACCAAACCATCAAACCACTTTCTAGCTCTATCCGCCCGGCCAAATGTGGGTCCAGCCGGCGTATAGGATGCCAGCACCTAATGATCCCATTCTGCACAGAGGAAGAAATCCCTTTCGCTGGGGAAAATGCCAATATCCGCTCCCCTTTCCGTCCCGTCCAGGACTCCCTATTTGTTTTTTCTGTTATTATTCAGACGTCCGTACGACGTCAGAAAGACGACGTAGCGGTAGATATCGAGTAACGACGTCATCGCGACGTGTTTGAGCAGATGCGAGTATTGTGTCCGGGCAGAGAATGCGAATTGGAAAGGGGAAAAGAATGAAAAAAAAAAGGCGCGACTCTTGGGTGGTGGCGTCACAATGGGATTACAGCTGACTACCGACCGTACGCCCACGCACTTCGGCGCCATTTTGGGTCACTATTTTTTCCGGAAACATTCTCCCGCCGGTGTATTGTAGCTGAGGGGAGCCAGAACCAAGTTGTACCCCCCCCCCTCTCCACTATAGAAAGCTTTTCCTCCATCTAAAAGGATGATAGAAAACCAGGCACGTAGGTAAGGGAGGGGTTTAGGGGGTTCAAATTATTAGGGGGTTAAGCGTTACCACACATATTATAAGGATTCTCAAACTTTAAATTTGTTCTCTAAATTTATTTCATAATTAAGGAGTGTTTTACTAATTTTAAAAGTACAGTTATTGACAACTGTTAGAAGTTGTTAATGACAGTGATAACTGTTGCTGCCTCGATATTCAAATGCCAACGTATTCTTTTTTACTAATAAAAATTTATAAATTTTTTTGAGAAAAAAAATTGGGGGGGAAGGGGGGGGGAGAAGTTTGTTGAGGTTTTTTTGGGGGGGAGGGGGTTTAGGGATTCCCCCTCTAAGGGGGACACCCCCCCCCCCCAAAAAAAAAACCCGGATTACCTTAGGTACCTTATCCCCCCTGTGGAAAGGGGGGGGGAGGATAAGTTAAGAAATCCGTTGCTCAGTTACTGAACCCCCCCCATGAAAAATCTATACCTACGTGCCTGTAGAAAACTGTTTTAATAAAAAAATTCTAACTGTCTGAAGGGCCTCCAGTGGCCCAGTGGATAAAGGCGTCCAGCTAGTAATCAGAGGATTGCTAGCTCGGTCCCGTGCGATGGATTTGACAGAGAAAAGTAAAAAAAGTGGTGATCTAGCGATGGGAGGGTTGCCAGCTCCGCTACAAAAATACTAGAAAGTCGTCCAGAACATCCAACAAATTGTACTGGCGTGTATACGGGACTGGTGTGCGATAAATCTGATCGGGGTCCAATGTCCTGACACCTATTGAGGTTGAGTCGGGTTCCAACTCGGGTGTTGTCCTCGTCATCTCATCATGGTTCAAAAATACGGGGCGTCGTTCCCGGGTCTTTCCTTTCAGATAATCCACGGACCGTCGCCTATAGCCCATTGTGCAGCTCTAGTGCGACGTTAATTAATCAAACTAAACTTAACTGTCCGGAAGAGTAATCGGAGATTTGAGGATTCGATTCTCGTTTTACGATAGGAGCGAACTCATAGTCGGGCGGTTGGGAGTTGGACCCTAGACGTTGTACATCAAAACCAGAGCCTCCCTTACTACTTGAGGCCTTATTAGTAGATATCCCCAATTTTTTTTTTATATAAGCTCCTATCCCCAGGTTCTATATTACACTAATCCAACTTCCGAAAGACCTATTCTTTCTCTCTCCTTAAAATAAATTATGCAAATTTTTAACAAAAATTTGCCAAATGTTCATTTTGATGGATAATAAACTTGTAGAATGAAATTATAAATGAAGAATTATATCTTGCATTTTTGTACTGTAACAAACATTGGAAATTCTTTTGACGCAAGATAATTTATAATTATTGATATAATATATCTCGTATATGAATAGAAGCGGAAAAATTAAAAAAATAATACAACTGCAGTTTTAAAAATTATTCTTTTTTTTTGCTTGTCGCGGAACCCCTTTAGTACCCCTGTGCGGTGGCACTCGACGCACACCTCTAAAGGCGACCCTGATCAAAACCATTTGTTGTGTATATAGGAGAGTGGTGCACGTTAAATTTGTCTTGGTCCGAACGTCCTCGCTCCTTCACGGGTGTATGGCATGGGATGCCAGCTCGAGTGTTGTCCTCCTCATCACCTTATTCATTATTACACAACGGTGTTCTCTGACCTTTTCTTCGGGAGAAATCCCGAACTGTCGTTAATAGCCCATTGTATAGCTCTAAGCGCGACTATACAAATCATCTTACTTCATCTAGTAAGAAGATAGTATCGAGTTCATAATCTGAGGGTTGTGCGTTCGAGAATCTTCTTGACAGAGCACCGATCTCGTAGTCGAAAGTTTGCGATTTCGAATCTTGAAGTCTCCCATTAATCTTGAAATAAAGCAATGTGTGGACGGAGACCCCGACGTTTATCGCAACCGCTTGCGTATAATCTTCTGTTGGTGCCGTGTTTATTAGCGACCAATCCGTATTTATATTATCTGCCGAAAAGACGTTTCACGTACAACCCTTCTGGGCTTTATCCAATGTAACAACACCCGGAAGTGTTTAATTTTTTTTTTTTTTTTTTGAAGAAACAACTTGTTGCTTTTAACTAATTTGAAGAAAAAAAAATGAAACTACTTTTGTTGACAAACAAATGTGAACATAATTTAATGAAAAAATCAGTTAAACTTTTGCACTACAATAAATTTTAAATATGAATTTTCAGTAACTACTTCTCCAACTATTTACAAAGATGCGAGCGCGCCTCTGTGAAAGGTTGAAGATCCTTCTTTGTCGTTAACTCTTTAAGGCCAAAGAATTGGTTGTTCCGGTTGTTTTTAGTCGAAAGATGTCGTCGCAGCAGAGACAACGGAGTTACCAGTTTATATTACAATATCGCCCCCGGGACGATATCGGAGTGCAAAGGGTAAAAATATTATTGAATGTATGTAAATTACCATGATTGCCTTTGAAATTGAGCTTCCGTAAGCTAAGACTAATCCCTCAAAGTTAATGCGCCGTAAACCCTTCGATCTACCATGTTTCCTTTGCGCGTGGCCATCAATGGCGCGGCTTTCCTCGTTGCCATAGCGACCACCCACGTCATCTGACGCTCTAAATATAGTGAGCGAACCTCCTCCGCAAATCGATAGCACCCCTAAAGAACATTCCAGGGTATTTTGGAACATTCCTGTATCGGACATCCAACGGTTCGGACATACCCTAAAACAATGCGAGTTCCGGTGAGTTGAATTTTTTCGTTATTATTAATAACTCGTAGTATGACTTGTGTCAATTGTCATGACTTGACATCCGCAAGGTGATAAAATTGGAGTTTGTGTTTGATTCCGAATGTTTTGGGTTCTTGTGATGAAACTTGCCATATGTTTATCTGTTTTGAATGCGAATGTCCGTTTTTTACCCTTTCAACGCGTATTTTTCTGTGTTTTGCGTAGTTTAATATTTATATTTGATTTAATGGCAGGTCTTTCGATAGTTATTTTTTAATCGAACAGCATTTGAATTATTTTTTATAATTTATATCTTTTTTGAATATATAGGTCAAATCCCAGTTTGCGGATTTGATTTTTTTTTCTTACCTTACTTTACGAGGGCTCGTAGTGACCTGATCGGAAGCGCACCGTGCTCATAATCGGAAGGTTGTCGGTTCAAATCTCGTTCGTCCTAATGAAGCAGCGAGTTCGTTAGAACTAAGAGTTTGATTCTTGTTATCCGCCGTATTGAAGGGTTCTTGTTAAATCTGCCGTGGTCCAAATGTTCCCAGGTTGGTTACGAAAGTTTGGAGAGTGCCAGTTCACATGTTGCCCTCGTCAATTTGACCATGGTTCAAAATTATGCAGCAGTGTTCATGGATATTTTTTTTGGGATATATACCATACCGTTCGTCGTCAATAGCCTTATGTGTAGCTCTAGTGCGACGTATTTTCACCCAACCACCTTGCATTTCAAAGATTTAGGTAAAAATAGGACAAACTAAAAAAATTTCTTTAAAATTTGTGGATAGTTAAATATGCGGTATTGTGATTGGTCTTTTTATTTACCATTGCTTTGACATTGTTTAATTTGTCTATTTATTTTTTAATGGCCCATTATTATTTCATTTTCCTTGTTGTATTCGTATTCCAATTCAAAATTAATGCAACTTATTTACTGCATTCATTCTTAAAAATAAATTGTTTACACTTTGTATTTAAACGCGGAGTAAACACTCTAAAAATATATAAGTTAACTTGTTTCTAGTCTAGATTTTAATAGTTTGATGTTTATATTTGACATTTATGTTTTGGTCAAGACTTTTGACCAAAACATGACCTATATTGGAAAAATGCCCAAGCAACAGCGGGTAAGCGTATAAAAATAGTATTATTTGTAAAACACACCGGTTATCAAGCAACTTTTAAGTTATTCTTAAATCTATTGGGTGATTGTCAATTCTGTGATTTCAAGGATGCTGGGTTTTACCGAAGAGCAAAAATGGCTGAATGGAATGGATCCATATTGTAGAATATTAATGGGAATTACATACTGACGATATAACAAAGTATGATAAAAATATTGATAATTTTAAGTGATATTAAAATATTCGTTTATTTTGGATGAAACCATTTAGCGGCGATTGCAAAAGTGTTTATATCTGTATGTAAACATAAAAGAAACTCTAAATAAGCCTGGCAATGTCATTTAGAAAAGTACACATTGTATATACTGCTGTTATATAAAAAAGAGCCCAACTCCAAAATGTAAAACTTAACCCTTTGCACTCCGATGTCGCCTCTCCAACATAACGACCAGTTCTTTTGTTTCCTTGTTCTTTAAAATAAACGAGAACAGCATGATCTTGAGTTTAGAACATCAATATTTTTTTCAACTTGTTCTCTTGCAAATACAAAACAGATCAAGATTTTTTTCCCTTTATGAGTATAAAAAAATCTGTGGAAAAGAGCGTAAAGAGGAATAACTGTTCCATAGAAAGAACACAAATTGCAAAGTGTGCTTGGAGTACAAAGGGCTAATGTCTTAAAAGTGTATTTTTAAGGACAAATCGGAAAAGCTAAGAAATGAATTAAAAAAAATTTAGTTGATGACTTTTTACTTATGACGTCAGTATACTTGTTTCGATATATTTTAATATACCTCAACGTTATTCAACCAAAATATTAAGAATAAAAAAAATATTAACAGAGGTATAACTACATATATTGAAAATAATTATTTATTTGAAAAAGGTTCGCGATTTCAAGTTTTAAAGCTTACATTTTCATTTAGATTGTTCTATTACTTTACGCGGTTCTGGAACAATTTGCTGAGTTTCCCTATTATTTTTTCCCCCAACGTATCTCCTCTTATCAAAATCTGTTTACAACGCGATTATGAAAGTTTATCAGTTCTAAAAAAAAAAATATGATTACTGACTGATGAGAGCGAAAACTTTATGTTCCATAGGGAAAATTTTCCGTCACGTGACTTATTTTTCCCCTATCTGTCACAACGAACAAACTATGGAACAAACTGACCCAACCAAAACAACGCCAAAAGCGTCACGAAAGTTATTCTTCCTTTAGCTCCAAGCAACAGAATGAATCACTGAAAAAAAAAATAGGAACGCTGTTGATTTAAGTATGGGTTGTTGACAAGCTGCCGGACTTGTCTATTATATACAACATTTTTTATTGACAAAATTCTACAATCACCTGTTCCATCGCCCTACGGTTATGCAACGCCCATCTTGCCATCATCCTATTTATCTGTGATGAATCTGTAATGTTTTTTTTACCCCCGAAATGTTTTTTATACGAGAAGTCATGCTCTTATTTTGCTTTTGTCACGTGGTCAATGCGTGGATGTGACGTCATGTCTTTGGAGACCTATGGATTCATGCTGCTTTGTATTTTTCGTGTTCTAAATAACTTTTTTTTTAAATTCTGGATGATATCGTTTTAATGGAATGTTTTTGTTCTGATGTCCGTTTGAGTGTTTTCTTTCTCGTTGAGTAACCAATATTAGTTTAGAAATTTATGTAAATAATTCAAATTACATGACAGAAAGGAAAGCTTTGTTGAAGTTAATTCCTGCGGAATAACATTATTCTACTTCAATTGTATTCTAAACGTTCATGTCTCTTAAATATGAATTCTAAATGCATGTTTACTAATATGAATTGTGAACAAATTGTTCGGAAATTTCCTTAAATTAATTTTGGAAAACATTTAGTCACAAATATATTTGTAAACGAATATTTTTAATTTATTTAACTTTTTTTTTTGTTATAAAAGTTATTACAAGTTTTCATCGCAAATCATTAAATGTCAGTTTACAATTTAAAATACGTAAACGTTTTAAAAAATACATCATTCCAGTACATTTGCTTTACCTCCGTAATTGACCATTGGAGAATATTTCGTATTGAAAGGTATTCTAATTCAGTGTTAGGGAAAAATGTGTTTTTTAACCCTTCGCACTCCGCTGATCCTCTCAGACGACAATATAACGACTTGTTCTTTTTGTTCTCTATTCTTTAAATTAAACGAGAACAGCACGATCTTGTGCTCACAAAACTATCGATATTCAACTTGTTCTTTTACAAATCAAAAATAGATTGATTTTTCCCCTCTGTGGGCATAAAAAATTATGGGGAAAAGAACAGAAAGAGAAATAACTGTTCCGTAAAAAGAACGCAAATGTGAAAGATGTTCTTGGAGTACAAAGGGTTAAAGAATGAGTTTCGCTTCTGGTACATTTTTAACAAACAAAAAAAAATACTTTTTAAAATCATATGTATTTTATATGTATTTATAGTAAAATCGATACCTTTAATTATATTTAGTTATCTAAATCAGTTTCACATTTGTGATTACTTATTACTAAATCTCTTTCCTGTAACAACAAACGACCATAAATGAATATATTCGATTTCACGTATTCGATTTAAAAATTTCACTGTTTTCGGTCCAATTTTTCCCAATTTAGAACGTTCCATCGGCCATTTTTTTTTAATGTTCGGATGAATCGATTTCCATCCATAGGCGGGAGTATGTTTTTGTTGTTTTGAGTATTAATATTCCGCAGTTGGCAACACAAACAAAACAAAGACGGTTCATTCACTGAAATTCGCGCGTAGAACAGTCGTAGTACGCGAGCCGAACTTATTGATCGAGCGTTCATTCATGTCCTGTTGAGTGGGCGCTTGGTGAAAAGGTCGTTTCACTCAACTCGGCGACCCTTGCTCTTTAAGATTTAACTACGTCACAGATTTAGCTTCTGAAAATGGTGCTTCTGGTCGGACTTTGATTTAATTTTTCGAAAGTTCTCTGTTTATCTGCAGTTCGAGAATATTTTTTTTCCTGTCTTTATTCAAAATGAAATAAAACCAATGTTTTTAATTTCGGTTATTACATTGTTTCAACATTACTTTTTTTTTATTTCGGTAGTGGAAAGAAAGTATACTAAGGACTTTCTGTACCGATTATATGGTTTAGAAAAAAAATATCTAAATTATTGTAAAATACTTTATCTTTTAAATCTATTATATTTTATTACATTCGGAAAGTTCCAATTGCGGCCCATGGCAACCTTTTGTCTGGGCGACAAACAAACGTTTTCTTCTTTGAGATTATGGTAAACCCGGCTCCGTTCGGCCACAATTGGGCTATTGCCATTAAATCTATTATCAAATATTTTTTTTTTATAATTGTCCAAATTTTAGTTTAGTTTCGGTAAAATATTCATTAAAATCGTTCTTAAGGCAAATTATTTTTTATTTTCATCACTTTAGCAATTTATATTTTTGAATGAAAATTTAAATAATCTTATTCCTACATTTAGATTTGTGAAACAGCAATTTGTTCAAAATAGCATTTTTTTTTATTTGCTAACTCAATTCGATAAATTATATTTTAAAACCTATAAAGCTAACCTTGCACTGGCAACTATCTGGTATGTAAACTATTTAGTTGCTAGTTAGTTTCTTGCAACTGGAAAACTAACGGATTTGAAGGATAATCGGCAATTTACCGATTTTGTATGGACTGTGGTGATCCGAGTTTAGCGACATTTCCCTTTCACTTTGACGATTGCGAAATTAAGACCTGGCAGTCCCGAGTTGGATGCAATAAAATAATTGCTCAAAGTTTGTGTGAGATTTCGTAGTTGCTCAGATAATTAAAACTTTCAGTGCAATTGTTGCTTGTGCACGGTTGACCTAAGAGGATACAGTACCCAAATAGTTGTAAAATTCTTGATTTTTTTTTTATTTGCTAAAATTATAATTCGGAATCTTCTAAATATGCTTGGAAATTTCTAGAACTGTATGTTTTACTGTTATGCTGTTTTGATAGTACGTTTTTTCAAGGAGCAAAAATTTTATATAGCTTTTTCTCAGTATTTGGTTTTTCTTGATATTAAGTTTTTCGAAACGCTAAGGCTTTTTTTATTATTAATGGAGAATTTTTTAAAGTATATTGTAAAATATGTGTATATTATAAATTGACATACGAATTATCTGTACGAGTAGTATTTTTTAATTTCTAAAATAAAATTAAGTTTTAAAGAAACATTTTAGGTTATCATTAACTATCTATATAAAAATCAAATACTTGTATTATACAAACTTTAAATGTCAATTTGTATGTATTATAGTTTAAAGTATACGTGAAAAAAAAATTTGAAGAAAGATAAATCTTTAAAAAAAAAAAAAAAAAAAAACTTCAGCCTTTTAGAAAAAACTTAAAAATTGAAAAAGTTTAAATTTTAAAAAAAATAGATATTTAATTTTTCTGAGAAACATTATTCTCGTATATAAATTTAAATGACATACATTAAAATGTTGATTTAAAAAAAATAAAGTTTAAATGGTACTGTGTCCTCCCTTAAGACCATATCACTGATTCCTATGGGGGCCTCCGTGGCCCAGTGGATAAAGGCGTCACCTGCTAATACGGAAATTCGTGGTTCGATGCCAGGCGATGGACTTGACAAAGAAAAGTAAAAAGTTGTGATCCGAGGGTTTCCAGCTTCGCTGCAAACTACTAGAAAAGTCGTCCAGAACATCCGCAAAAATTAACGGCGTGTATACGGGACTGGTGCACGATACATCTGATCGGGGTCCAAAGTCCCAATGTCTATTGAAGGCGTTGGGTGCCAGTTCAGGTGTTTCCTCGTCATCTGACCATGGTTCTAAAATAACGAGGTATCGTTCCCGGGTCTTTCCTTCGAAATAGAACCCGAACCGTCGCCAATAGCCCACCGTGCAGCTCTAGTGCGACGTTAATTAACCAAACCATTCTTATGGATTAAACTTAAGCATTCTAATGAAATGAGGAAATCCCTTGACTTCTCTATAGAATTTTCACCGATTTCGAAGTTCAGTTACGTCATTTGCTAACCCTACACCTGCTATACAAGGAATTTACTCAGGTGTGGAGATCTCCCCGTTGCTTGATCACCTGGCTTCGGTGAGATATGCTCCGATTTTAATGACCGGTACAAACAAGTTTTATTTGCCGGCTGAAATGGGTGTCGTTTCTCCACTGCTGTGGATTGCCGAGGGGTTTTTAGACTGAACATGGGGTGGGCTGCTATTGAAACATGGGGATTTATAGTTCTGGTACACGTGGAAACATGGGGATTTATTGTTCTAGTCCGCGTGTACAATGCGATTTATAGTTCTAGTAGACGTGGAAACAAGGTTATTTATTGTTCTAGTACCCGTGGAAACAATGAGATTTATAGTTCTGGCACACGTGGAAACATGGGGATTTATAGTTCTGGGGTTCACGTAGGAACAAGGTGATTTATAGTTCTGGTACATGTGGAAACAAAGGGATTTATTGTTCTGGGGTGCACGTGTAAACAAGGGGATTTATTGTTCTAGTACCCGTGGAAACAATTGGATTTATAGTTCTGGTACACGTGGAAACAAGGAGATAGATAGTTCTAGTAGACGTGTAAACATGGAGATTTATAGTTCTGGTACACGTGGAAACAATGGGATTTTATAGTTCTAGTAGATGTGGAAACAAGGGAATTTATAATTCTAGTAGACGTGGAAACAAGGTGATTTATAGTTCAGGTACACGTGGAAACATGGGGATTTACAGTTATAGTACACGTGCTGGCAGAGCCGGCCTTAACCGGTGTCAAGTGCAAATCTAGATGAATCGCTCCTTCAATCAGGAATTTTGAAAAGATAGTACAAACCCAATTTGTGAACGGTAGCCTTGCCCCCTCCCCCTCCAGAAAATAAAAAATCGACATATTTATAACCCTTTGCACTTGGAGCAATTTTTTAAATGACCTTTCAGCAACTCAGTCATTTTTATAATGAGCTACCAGCTACTCCAGAGGTATCAAATGGTACAATTATAAGTCAATTAAAGCGTGATTTGTGATGTGATTTGTATAAACAACATTGATGCATTTTCGCACGTTTGGCGTTTAACCTCCCTGTGTAAAAATACAAATTTGCCATTTTGCTGATTTTGCCCGTTCAGAGGTAGATCTGTGGCCCAAGAGCTACAATCCAAGGCGAATCAAATTGGAGAGATGACTGGGATAACGTATGTCTGTTATGGTCCGTCTCTTATTACTCCAAGCATCACGATTTGATCAGCTTTAGGTTTTTGGATTAAACCTTGCCAAGGGCCGCAACAGGACTTTCAATGTCCGTGATTTTCGGTGGTTGTAATGTTATCCCCCCCCCCCCTCCCCTCTAAAACTCTTGACATTTGGGAAACATTTTATAACACAACTAAATTATATGACCTCTCGGGCATAATAAGATACGTTCCCCTTATAGAAAGTGGAGTCGTAAAGACTTTTCCAATTAGTCTCTCCTCCAAATCGATTCGCCTCGCACTGATCATCGCGACCGCTGCAGGGTTAAAGCTGTCTGTTCAACGACGTTTGTCTATTTTTCAGGTAGAAGTTTCGCGTAGTTACAGCAGCTATCTGACATTTAACTCCCAATAATCGGAAGTTTAATTTTTCTTCTGGAGAAACGCGTCTGTTTGCACGAGGCGCAAGTGGCGAACTGATGCAATTCGCAGCTGCACTTTGATTGGCCTTGTCGCTTTCGAGGGGAAGCACATTGGTTATTGTCCGCAAAGGATATATTGTAACAGTTCCATTGTCTTTCAGTGAATGTTGGATGTTTCCTTCCAGAAGGTGCGGATTTTGTTCGATCGAATTCTAGTTCCTGATGTTAACCTTGAATAAATGTTAAGGTCTTCAATGGATGCGAGGGTTTCACTCTTGAATAACTGTTGGAACTTAACACGATGATCGACAGTATGGAGTTTTATATAAAATGATAATTTTTAGTTTAAACCTGCGTATATAAAGATTTTTAAAGTGAAACTTCTTTTGCGAAGCCAGTGAATATAAATTATCTCGACACGGAAATCAAACGTGAAACGGAAGTATGAGTAGCGCATGCGTGTAACTACAAGTTTAAGTCGGTGTCGATGCGTCAATAACTCATTTTTGAGAATTAAGCGATCGTCAAAAGTACTTTCGTTATATTTGGCAATCGTTTCATCGTTGAATCACGTGACTTTTGGCGAAATATTTATTCGGAGCATATAGGCGTCTGTTTTGTCAAAAATAATACGAGTGTTTCGTCAAATATGAGAATGCTTTTTTAACTGTGACCTGTTTTGTGCAACCCGTTTTTGTCGGGTGTCATTTAAGTGTTAAAATAATTAAAAGTAAAATGATTTGGGATATTTGGGAATTTATATGTATAAAGAAGATTGTATGTGGATTTGTTTTTTTATATAAATCTATATTTTTTTTTATCCCGAACCTGATGAAATTTTTGCACACTTGACCTCTAAAATAAGAGGAAAGTCACTCTGTTGAAACAAGAAATTTCCTAACTTAACGGCGCCGGGTGTCAGCTCATTCTGCTGTCCGTCATCTGACCACGGTTCAAAAATACGAGGCATTGTTTCCATGCCTCTCCTTCGAGATAGGCCACAAACCGTCGCTGATATCCCAATGTGCAGCTCTAGTGCGACGTTATTTAACCAAACCAAACTAATCGAAATTTCAAACTCAACAGTACTAAAAATTCTCAGTCACTTTTTTGTTATAGATTAGATAATATTCCTACAGTTATCTCAAAACTATTGATTTGTGGCACCCATATTCCAATGCCATGTGTCTGAGGTCTAATTTAAGCTTAATCTTATACAAATTGGGCAATTTCTAATCTTCTCTCTCTTCTATTTGCCAATAATATTAAGTTTCTTCAAGCATAAATTTTCCCAACTAGGGGATTTTTCAAACTCGAAATTCCCAACTTTTGAGGTTTCCAGATTATTTGGGGGGAGGGGGGCTGTCCCCAGGCCTGTCGCACTCTGGAAACCCTGAAAGTTGGGATTTTCAACTTCTAACAACCCCGAGTTGGGAAAATTTATGCCTGATGAAAATTATTATTATTAACAAATAAAAACTAGGGAAGATTAGAAATTGCCCAACTTCCAAGCTTACATTTAAATTAGACCTCAGAACGGACCCAGCATTGTAATATGGGTGCAACAAATCAATGCTTGCGAGAGAACTGTTTAATATTACCTAAAATATATATATATATATATATATAAAAAGATGAAAAATGTCGATAAGTTGGAACTGGGAATTTTTAACACTGTTGAGCTGGGAATTTCTAATAGCCGAGTTGAGAATTTTGAATCGTTAAGTTGGGAAATTTCATGTTTCAACCCCCTCCCAAATATCTTTTGTATAACGACACAGTTGCCCCCCCCCCCCCCACCTGTGCGACGGGCCTGCCCAAAACATTCAAAAGGTAAGACTTAATTTTTTAACCCATTTACTATATAACCCATTCTGCGGTTTCGGCGCTGTGGTCAAAGTAAAACCTTTCGTCCTTCGAATGCCGCGGCTAGAACAAAAAAAAAAAACATTCGTCCTTCACTTCAAACTAACACGGATAATCGAACGCGTGCATAACCCGTTCATACGGTTACTTACTTTTCCGTCCCCCCTCCCTTTTCATAGAGCATAAGCAAGCGACTGTCCAGTAATGCGCGTCTTTTGTCCTTATTATTTCTTGATTTCTCGCCATTTGCATTCCAACCTCCAGGTAGCAGCGCCAGAATTAGCAACTATTCGCTGTAACTGTGATTTTTTTTAACTTGATGTATTATGAGATATATTACATTTTTGTAATTTATTGAATTTTTGTTTATTTAAGATATTTAATTAAAAAAATGTAATATTACTTTTTATTTTTTAGAATTTTAATTTAATTACGTAAAAAAAAATATTTTTAAAATTTTTATTTTATTTTTTATTTAAATTTGTTTTATTTTTTATTTCAATTTTTAATTTAATTTTTTTTAATGTTTTTATTTTAATGTTTAATTGAAATAAAAATGTTAAAAATTTAAATGTTATTTTAAAGTTTTTATTTTAATTTTTATTGTAATTTTTTTTTTCGTTTTTATTTGGATTGCTATGTTAATTTTTATATATACTTATAGAAATGTTTAAAAAATTTCTATTATTGGAAACAAATGACTTTTTTCATGCAATATAATAAGAGAATGTATCTCAATGTGATTAAATTTAATATGAGGGAAGAAGCGGAGGGGGTACATGCGTGACGTGACAAATTGCACGAAAGTGTATAGGCAGACAATCCCCTATTTCTCCAAAAACAGATTAAAAATTAGTGCGAAAAATAGTGTTATAATACGAGTGAACGTTACCTTAATATTTGTGTTTCTTTAGAGTATAAATTTATATTTTTAATGATAGCTAATTATGTTCCTCTCCACTATCAAACAAAGTTAGTCGGTTTCCTCGTAAGTATTTTCGCTTGTCTTCTCTTCCTTTACTTCTGAAAAGATTTTTTCTGACATGTCTTATCCTGTGGTCCTTGATTCCAATCATTGTTTATGAAAATAGGTTTAAGCCCTTTTGTAGAATGTTTAATTCATGATTTAGTTTTGGGCCTGCGGTGACCGAAGGATGAAGCCGTCTGAGTAGCATTCAATGTTCCAACGCCTATTTAGGTTGCTTCGGGTGCTATCTCATGTATTGTCCTCCATAGTTCAAAATGACGAGGCAGTGTTCCCGGATCAAGTTGGCTAATCGATTTTTTTTAACCCTTTGCTGTTTTCCTTTTTTGCTCGAGCGAACCAGCAACTCGAAACGATTTTCCACATATTTGGTGAATTTCTGACTGTGGTGCCTGAGGATCACCTCTCCGTCGCAATTGGTTAATCCCTGACCGTTTGATTGTTTCTCTCAAACTTCGAAACAATCTACGAGGGCTTCCGTGGCCCAGTGGACAAAGGCGTCAGCTGGGAATTAAAGTATTCTTTGTTTTATCCTCTGCGGTAGACTTGACAAAGAAAAGTAAAAAAGTAGTGATCTTGTGATCGGAGGGTAGCCAGCTTCGCTCCAAAATACTAGAAAAGTCTTCCAGAACATCCACAAAAATTATCGGCGTGTATACGGGACTGGTGCACGATACATCTGATCGGGGTCCAAAGTCACGACATCTATGGAAGGCGTTGGATGCCAGCTCAGGTGTTGCCCTCGTCATCTGATCATGGTTCAAAAATACGAGGCATCATTCCCGGATCTTTCCTTTGAGATAGGCACCGAAACGTTGCCAATAGCCCACTGTGCAGCTCTAGTGCAACGTTAATTAACCAAACCAATCAAAGCTATTTTCAATTTGGCGATTTCTTTCTCGAGTTTGGCGCTTTTCTTAATTCCACTCTCGGCATTCCACTGCCTCAAGTGCAACTGAGGACCGGTCAGTGGATTGGGGGAGGGGGGGGGGGGTTGTCGGCGGAAGAAAGTAGTTCCTTTCGATGTTCGAAAATGTAGGTCAGTTGTGGCAGCAGCAGCAAAGGGGGAAGAGGGTGGAACACACTTTTCGGTCTGTCTTTTCTTCCATCCTCATTCTCGTGCGGTCGGTGAAAGTGGAATATCGTTTGGGAAACTGTCTGGAAAGATCAGGTAAGTTCTCTTCTCTTGGATACTTTCTTTCCAGCCTCCGGGGTCTTTTGGATTATTTTTTTTTGTTTTCAGCAAGTTTGGATTTATGCTTTTGTTCTCAGATTGTTGATATGTTCGTTGTGTCCCTGTTCGGGTGTTGTTGTTGTGATTCTTTCGGGGGAAAACAAATCGTTTGCTTTGTTGAAATGGAATTGGAATCAATTGCACAGATATTTTTGTGTTTTTTTCCCCTCTTCCTTTGATGTTTGTTTTTTCGCCTTCATTACTTGTTCAGTTTAAAGATATTAGGATCAAAGCCTATTCTAAGCGAGATTTATGACAGTCCATTCTAAAGGGGATTTATGATAGTCCAGTGCAACTGTCATCCTAAACAAACTATACTGTGGATAATTTAAAATTTAATTATATTTGTATACAACTAGTATTTCCATTTCGTTGCCATATGAGTTGTATTAAACTCGCGCCTTGTTTGACCAAGAAATTCCATAAGTTTAAAACAACTCCAATCACAGACTACTATATTCGTTCTGTGAATTGTATTCACTTCATATAAACCATGCAATCCTGGTTTTGGCACTTTCTGTATGGCCCCTCCAGACAAAAAACTGGCATTGATTTTTCCTTGAATGGTATATTTTTGTATGCTTCAGAACGCTGCAAGACAACCACTAACGAAAGTCATTAAAAAAATTATATACAAATTTTCTCATGTTAATAAATTTCGATCATTTTAAAAGCAAATCAATAATTAAAAAAATGTTACCTATTTTTTTTTACGGCAGCGAATGTGTTAACTAAAATCTGTAGTGTTTTAGAAATATCCAAATTTGCCGATTTTATATGTATATTCATTATTTTGAAACAGTCTAAAAGCTATTTCATTTTCTATAAATATTCTAGTCAGTGCAAAACTTAATTTTATCTTGCTTTCTGTTGATCAAAAGTTTTAATTCATTTTTTATCTTTCTGTTGATCAAAAGTTGAAATTTATTTTTGTCTTTCTGTTGATCAAAAGTTGAAATTTATTTTTGTCTTTCTGTTGATCAAAAGTTGAAATTTATTTTTGTCTTTCTGTTGATCAAAAGTTGAAATTTATTTTTATTTTTCTGTTGATCAAAAGTTGAAATTTATTTTTATCTTTCTGTTGATCAAAAGTTTAAATTTATTTATGTCTTGGATTAAAATAGGCTTACAAGGGATGTATTCAGTATCAAAGAGAGTTAACATGGTAAAACGTTCCGATTGTCTTGACAAAAGATCTCAATATTTACCATGGTTTAACATAGTTATAGAAAAATTCTGTTGCGGTTGACAATGTTGTCTGTTATGAGATTTGTGTAACTTAAAAAAAATATATAAAAATGTTTGATTCCATATGAAAAAAAGCAACATTTTTGGAAGACTACATCAATTTGCTATTGTCTTTGGAAGTTTAGTGTAGTTTTTTCCCTCGAGTTTTTGGAATTTATTGTGACACTGAGTTTCTGAATGTATTTTTAAAAATTACGAATTTGATATACAATTTGATTTTTTATTTACTAAAATTATATTTTGGAATCTTCTAAATATGCTCACAAAATTTTAGATCTGTTTTTTATTTTTAAATCAGTTATTGGAGATTTTATGCTGGATTGACATATGCTTCTTGAGGAATGAAAACTTTAAAATCGTGTTTTCTCCAAAAATCAAATGTATGTTGTATAAAAAAAATTAATGTCAATTCCTATGTATTATTATAATTCAAAGGACAAAAAAAAATCGTGTACCAATATTAATATTTAAAATATCTGCTGCGAAACGAACAAGCTATCCAGACAACAAACTAAAGGAAAGTGAAATAATTTTTTACGGGTTCATTGCTGTGTATAGGAGATTGATGCATGTATAATCTGTTGTGGTTATTTACCCTCATGGCATAGAATAGAATTCCTTTGGCATGGTAGTTTGTAGAACGGGTTGACAGCTCTGTTATTGTTCCTATAATCAGTCCGTATTTATAAATTAAGAGGCAGTATTTCCAAAAGTTCCAGTGGTTAAATATAAGTTCGTTATAATAGAGATATTGTTTTAAATTATAGGATTTTTTTTCTTCCAAAGACTCATTTTAAAACGAAAAATTTCCATTTTAAGCAGCATAAGTTTAAAATTCTCGTAGTACCCCTATTGCCCTATAGCTCGATCCCCTACTAAATTACTTGGACTCTAGTCCTATCGGTCCTCAGTCCGAAAGCAGCTGTGCTGTCAGCAATGTCCATTTGCGCTGGTTTTACCATGGAGATCTTAACCTTTTTCATTTCAGGCTACAAAATAACGACCAGTTCTTTTAGTCCCCTGTTCTTCAAAATAAACGAGAACAACATGTTGTGTTTAAAAAACATCGATATTTTTTTTTCAATGTGTTGTCTCGCATATCCAAGTTCCGACGTCTGTTGAAGGCGTTGGGTGCCAGTTCAGGTGTTTTCTCATCATCTGAACATGGTTCTAAAATAACGATTTGCATGTATGAATATGTGTGTGAATGTGTATGTGTTCCCGGGTCTTTCCTTCGAGATAGACCCCGAACCGTCGCTAATAGCCCACTGTGTAGCACTAGTGCGACGTTAATTAATCAAACCAAACCTCTTGTATCTAAAACAGATTATAATTTTTTAATATACCAGCATTAAAAAAAATTCTGGGAAAAAGAACAGAAGAATTAATAACTGCTCCGTAGAAAGAACGCAAATGTCAAAAGATGTTCTTGATATGAGAAATGGTTAAATTATAAGAATTAATAAAGAAATAAAAATAAATAGTTAATTATTTGTATTTAAGGTCAAATATTTTTTTGGAAAATGACTCTTGTAACAGTTGTGGATTTATTTGCAAGGATTTTAAAGTTGTTCGTAAATTCTTTCATGATCGTCCAATAATCTTAGCTTTGCATAATCCCCCAAAATAATAGAATAAAAGAAAAGTTAACAAAACTTCCCTTTGTTCGGATATATTTAATTTCAAGTGCAAAAGTGTTCCGAAAAATTTCGAAAAACAACGTGGAGTAAAGTTAATACGATTAGAACTCCCAATTCATATTGGACGATAGATGTAGAACGTCAAACGTACGTTCGAATGGCTGTTCGATTTCGCTTTCATGATTGTCGCGGCCAATAAGCACGTTTGCACAAATGTAATGAGGCAATTTAATACGTTCTTTTGTATCGGACAGAATGGCAACGCGCAAGTCCAATTATCGGAATATTACATTCTGGAATCGTTGTGCCGCAACGCAGCGTAAACAAAGGAAAGTGATAAGCTCTGTTTCATGCTTCGTTGAAGTTACTGTATGAATTAAATTTTGTTTTGGAAATAGTTTTTTTTTGCTATTGGTGTTTGTTTGACTGGGAATATCGTTACCAACCTGTATGGCCAGAAAATAAAATAAATTGTAAAGTTGTTTTGGTTGTTACAGTTAATGTTATATTTTTAATTATTTGCTTTTATTTATATTTGAAGAGATTGCTTTTAGTTTATACTGCAATAAAATTAGATTAGGAAAGTATTGAAAAATAAGACATTTTTATTAATTTAAAACTAGTGTTTGTTGCTGAAAAAACTAGTGGCAGAAGTTCCAAATGGCAGAAAGTTCCAAGACAGCGAGTGGATCACTAAGCATATGGTTTTTAAAGTCTTTACAAGACGCCATTTTATAAAAGCTGTTGTAGAAATATCCTATGATTTAATAACTTGTTTGAATAGTATAATGTGATATGGCGACGATTTTGCCACAAACAAATGTATTGTATATTATCAAACATATACCTTTGGCTTGGAACAAGAACCAATAATAAGTGGAAAAAAAAGAAACTATTTTTTGGCGATACAAATTAATTCAATATGTAGAAAATAAAATATCTGAACAAATTCAACATTTCTATAACTGTTTGAGCAGGGAAAAAACCCAAAAATCACTTTAAAAAAAAAATTAGTTTACAGTATGGCTTCAACCGCGCCCATAGAAGGAACTGGTTATAAGCGTTACAGTTAGTTCAGTAGACATACAGACATTGCACAACATTAGACAGTTTATGTGGATAAAGCAGATGATCTTGGTGCCCTCTCTCTGTAAGGAACTGAATTTCAAAATATTTTGCAATGTTTGTTTTGAAACTTAATCTCCTTTCTTTTATCGTCACTATATATTAGTTGAACTGCCTTGGGGGTGGGAAAAGGAAGCAATTACCACACTTGTGTTCCTCGGAAACGCAAAAAAGAATCGCGTTCTGGATTTTTCCATCTGAATTTGGAACAAGACGATGAAAGACACTGAATCGAATGCTGCCAGATTTTAATAAATATCGCCGACTTGGCGAAATATTTTCAAACCTTGTCGGTTTTTAATCAAAATTTGACACTTTTGTAGTGTTGCACCTAGTAATACGTAATCATAGTAATACATGGGTACGACACAACACATTGCCATCTAAACTTTTTTTTATTTTTGAATCAAAATTTTAATGTATATTATTTAAATTTATATAAGAGGACAGACAATATGTAACACAATTTCTATAATTGTGTTGTTTTATCAATTTCTTAAAGAATTGTTTTTTTAAACGCTGAAGCTTTTTTAAATTATTTTTTCATCCCTTTTTTTATTCAGATCTTTTGAGTTATGTAACAGAAAATTAATTTTGTATGCTACATGTGTTTGATTTTTTATATAAATAATTACTCATAACAACACAAATTAAAATTCACATTTTTTTTACTTGGGTAATTAAAAATATCTACTACTTGTATATCTAATTCGTATGCCAATATATAATATACACATATTTCACAATAGGCATTAAAAAATTATACATTTCTTCATTAATAAAAAAAAACCTTAGCTTTTCAATAAATTTTAACATCAACACTGAGAAAATACGATTTGAAGTTTTCTTTCCTTGAAAAGCACCTGTCATCCGGTATAAAATCTCAACTAACTCATTAAAACCATAAATCCGGATCTTTAACTAATTATTATTAGTTTTATTATAATATTTGAACAACAGAAGTTAAAATTAATGCTACTTATTGCAAAACTTTTTATTGTACAAAAAAAAAATTCCTGAAATATTTATATACTCTATACAATTAGTGAAGCGTATATTTATAATAGGAGAGATTAAACACTAGTTTAAATTTTTTTTTAAAGAAATCATAAAATTACGACTAAAAAGCATTTAAGGAAATAGAACGATTACATCCAAATTTGCACAATGTCCAGTAAATACGTTCGAACACATTTTAAAGAGCATGCATTATGATATAAATTTATTTTTTATAATACATGATTTATATAACAATAAGAATTTTTTAATTTTAAAATTTGTTAGTGTTTAAGGCTACGTTTTACAAAATTATTTGCAAAAATCGTTTTGCAAACGTCTTTAGAGTGAACTGGACCATACTCTAACACAACTTGAAGCATTTTTCGAGAAGTGGTTGGCGATTTTTTGTACTCGAGATTGGCGATTTTGAGTTTCTTGGAAACCCTACGCAAAAAAGGAAAAAGATACACAAACATGCCTTCCAGGCGGGTTTTGGTGCAGATGGAACTGTATTTAATCGGACAAAATAAAAATAAATGATGCCACTTGATGCTTTTGCCATTTGATGCGGGTGGATAAAAGCAATCAATTTTTATTTTTTTTACGATTTTATTGATTTCTCGTTATTGCCTCTTTGACGGAAGTTTCTTCTTACGTAATGCCGGTGTTTGATTGTTTTTACAACTTCAGTTGATTTCTTCGATTAAGAACTTTGAAACGAAGTGTTTCTTATTAGAATTCTATTTAATATTGGAATGTTTCTTATTAATTGCAGTTCTTGTTCAATCGCAATAATCGGTCGCAGTTGTTACTGTTTTACTTTATCTAGTTCTGGCTGGATGAAACGAAATATTTTTTAATGGAAGTTTAATATTGAAGAACTGTCAGTTCAATTCCGGGGCCAATAGCCCACTATGCAGCTCTAGTACAACGTTAATCAAACCTGGGTTCAATTATCCGAACAAGTGACCTAGTATATTGACGTGAAACTTTTTTTAACCCTCTAAGCGGCGTGGAAAATACCGAAATTTTACAGTTTACATTGTAAGAGAGTTTACATTTGTATATTTGTCACGGGATATTTAAAAATGACTTCGACCCGGTGGCCGAAAGGTACAGCATTCGCCGGGATTCGGTATGTGGACTTGACAAAAGTTAAGTTGTAGCGTTCTCGTGACCGGAAGGGTTGCCAAATTATATACTAAGTTCAAAATTCGCCTGAAATTTTCCTTAATTTCTACCGGCGTGTATACAGTACTGGTGCACGTTAAATCTTATCAGGATCTTGGTGCCTATCGGGGTTCCGTTGGAGACCAGTTCTGGAGTAATCCACGTCATCTGGCCATGGTTCAAAAATACGAGTCGGTGTTCCCCGTCTTTCCTTCGAGACACGACCCCGAACAGTCGTCAATAGCCCACTGTGTAGCTGTATCGCAGTGTTTTTGGCTGGGTTTGTTTGCTACATTTAAGCAGATGCAGATCAGTTAAAAGGGCTACATCCCATTTTTTTTTTAATTGTACTGTGTGAAACTTTATTTTTCATAAAACTTATTTTCGTAACACAACCCTTTCATCCCCTTTCTCCTTCAATTATTAAAAATAAAGTTATTATAAAAAAGAATGATTAAATTAATTAAAGTTTGCTTTTCAGCAATGGCAAATAAATAAAAACATTCTTTATTTCGACCGTAAATTACTTTTATTACCCTTAAAAAACAAGATTTGTTTCTCAAATAACGCATTTCTGATTCTCAGCCGACTATAACTAGAGCGAAGTAACGCCATTTTATTTGTAGAACGACATTTCGGCAGTTAAACAAAGAATAATGGCATCCCCTAACTTCACAGAACTACAAATGAATCCCGGTAATTAAAATTCGTTTTTAGTTCCTTCAGAGTTCGCTTTGAGGTCTCATTCTGTGTGTAGAGACAGTTTGTTTTTGGAGAAGTTTAGTAGTAATTGCTTCGCTAATTGAGTGGTGTTTGGCGTGTTTTCTTGGCGCGGTTCACATTCTAATTGCTTTTACGACGCATTGTGAAATGAAAAGTCTACTTCGCGGCGCAGAGTTTAATGATTGTTTTCCCTCTCGCCGTTATTTTATGTAAACCTTTTTTTCTTTCTTACCAAACTAATTGTTTGTGCAAGAACTGTTTGTTAAAATGCACCGGCATTCTTGAAATTAAGGATTCGAAAATGTTATTGAATTGCTGAAATGGCGACGCGTTCCAAGTGTAATGTTGTTAATTTTGCGTTAAATAATAGTTATCAATTATACTTAATCAGTACAAACTAACGGTTTCTACTTTAAGTTAGTTAAATTTATTTATTACTCGGTGAAAGTTGTTTACAAATAAAGTTTAGTTTCCAGGTCAATCGATAGCATGGTCTATCGGTACTGTTAGATACTTTACGTTACAATTGATAGGTCGTTATTATATATGCTTGTTTATATTTTGTAAATACAAGCCTATTAGTCGATTCTATGATAACTACTAGTTGTTACACGTGGTTTCACGGAGTTAATTTAATTTTTTACCTCATTGGTTAAATCTCCCCTTTGATTCTTTCTCTTTTATTTTCTAGGAAGGCAAAATAAAGGCGTATTGATCAGACATCTCATGATTTTATAACAATGTAGATTTTTTTTTAAATGGCCATTTACAAAAATAGCAACGGGAAAACTAAACGAAATTTTAAAAATTTCAAGCCACCTATGCACAATTAGAGGCTAAATAGTATCTATATATAAATTTTCAGATATGTCCGAGTAGTTGAAGTTAATGTTTTGCGTGCCACACACAGCTCTTTTTAACCGACTGCCCAGCGCGCCCACCAAAACTGCAAAAGTAAACCGCCAGAAACTTTAAATTAAAACCGCCAACGCGCGCCAAGTCGAGGGGTTATCAATTCGTCTTGTGTATTTTTTTTTATGTATGTTCGCGCAGGATTTCGGAATTTGAAAGAAATAGTCGGCTATCCGGCATTTAACTATCCGGAATTCTCAATTAACCGGACCGTTTGAAAAAAAAATATTGTCCATTTTCGAAATTTTTTTTTTGTTGGATAGAGCAAAATCAACTTAAACAAAATCTGTAAAAAAATAATCGGTTATCCGGCTTTTATATACCCGGAAATGTTGATTAACCGGAGTTTTTTTAAACAATTTATCCGTTTCAAAATGTTTTCATTGTTTAAGAGAAGTTGTTCAACAATGACATTTTGTTTACGCAGCATTTATTGCCATGGATAGGGATTGTTTTACGATATATATTAGGTTAAGATAAAAACTCGTCTTATAGAACATTGCGTTAAGAATATTAAATCCACATTGAGTCTATTTTTTTCTAAACTGTCTTATCTCTTCTTTTTCCAGTCTGACCGATCGGAAGAGTCAACACCCGAACGGCTCCGGCAGCGTCTCCAGATGGTGGGGGGTAACAATAACAACGGCAACAACATCACCAACGGGGACAACAACGAAGACGACGACAGCAGCAACAACAACACTACCATCATCACCAACAAAACACCCGCGACAGATGTCTCGACCACCGCGAACCACCAGCGGTTCGCCGTGCTCAGCTACGAGCAGGCGGCCAAGCTGGACGCGGTCATGGAGGAGGTCATGCCCATCCACGGCCGAGGCAACTTCCCGACTCTCGAAGTCCGGCTCAAGGACCTGGTCAGGGTCGTGAGGGGCAAGCTGGAAGGGGAGCAGGCAGTCCGGGTCCGGGACATTCGGCTGAACGGAGGGGCGGCCAGTCACGTCCTGGCCACGCCCGAGGGGTCCACGTCCATCACCTACAACGACCTGGATCTTATATTCGCGGTGGACCTCTCCAACCAGAGGAATTTCGATAAAATAAGGACTGCAGTCCTGGACTCCCTGCTGGACTTCTTGCCGGAGGGGGTGGTGAAGAAGAGGATCAGCACGTGCAGTCTGAAGGAGGCCTATGTGCACAAGATGGTCAAGGTGAGTGATTTTGCTATCATTTTTGGGGAATGAATTGCCCAATCCGGTTCAATATCCGGCTCGTAATCGGGAGAATTGCTAGTTCGGATATCTACGTGGACTTGACAATTTGTAGTAAACCCTTGATGGAAGGTTTTTCCAGATTCGTTCATAAAAAAAAAAGTGTAAAAATATCTAATCGTGGTCCAATGTCCTAACACCTATTGGTCTCGTTTCCATGCTCGTCAATAATTATGTGCTAGGCACAGAAGTGACATTATCTGCAACTGTGTGTGAGCTCATGATGAGATTGCGGTTTAAAGTTTAACAACTTCGTTTAGTTGATAGATACCACTTTGTTCAAAAGGTCTTTTAATATTTCTTGTCCATATACGACCATTAAACCTTAGAAATAGGTAGTACAAAGTACAGAGAACCACCCGGTAACAATTCCTTTTTTGCCAAAAAATTCTGATACGATATGCAGAAAATGAAGAACAGTCCCTCTCCAAATTGAAATCCTTGACATACAAATATTGCTCTTAATATTGCCGTCATAAGTTAAAAGGTTTTAACTCTAATATATCTTTCTTTAGCTTCTTTGATTTGTCCTTTCGAAATACATCTTTTAATGACATAAATCAAATATGGTGAGGTATAATGAAATTTATATTGCCTCTAAGTCCAGTTCGTGGTGGGTTTTTTATTAAAGCAACCACTTGACAAGCAAGTACTATAAATGTCCTAACTCCCTGTTGAGTTGTACATAAAAAAAACATGGTAAATGTGAATATAACTATACCCAAAATAAAACGTTCTTGAAAATCAACTACTTTTGAACAATAGAAGCGTTTTAAAGTATCAAAACATAAATGCAGGCAATTAAATATGGTTTTTCTTGTTTCCTTTAAAGTTTTGCTTTTTGGAGTTATAGGGTCTTCTTTCTTATGACGGCGAGCATACGTACGGCAATCATTCTCGTATAGATGTAGATAAGTTACGCAACAACACTAAATACATCGTTCCCTTTTCCCAGGTGACGAACGGCGACAGGTGGAGTCTGATCAGCCTGAGCAACAACCGCGGCCGCAACATCGAGCTGAAGTTCGTCGACACGATGCGCCGCCAATTCGAGTTCAGCGTCGACTCCTTCCAGATCATCCTCGACTCCCTCCTCCTGTTCTACGGCTGCTCGCAGATGACCATGAGCGACAACTTCTACCCCACCGTGGTCGCCGAGTCCGTCTACGGTGACTTCCAGGAGGCCCTGTACCACCTGCACAAGAAGCTCATCGCCACCCGCAACCCGGAGGAGATCCGGGGCGGGGGCCTGCTCAAGTACTGCAATCTCCTGGTGAGGGACTACAAGCCCTCGAAGCCGGAGAAGATCAAGCACCTGGAGAGGTACATGTGCTCCAGGTTCTTCATCGACTTCGGGGACATCCAACAGCAGAGGGCCAAGCTGGAGTCCTACCTGGCCAACCACTTCATGGGGGAGGAACAGAACAAGTACGAGTACCTCCTGGTGCTGCACCGGGTGGTGGACGAGAGCACCGTGTGTCTGATGGGCCACGAGCGAAGACAGTCCCTGGCGCTGATAGAGGAACTGGCGTGCCGCACCTACTACTTCGAGCACCAGGCGAAAGACTTGTTCCAGCCCCACCCCCACATCGTCTTCGGGGGAGGGTTCTTCTTCACCCCCTACGCCCCCTATCCGTGCTCCTGCTCCTGGATGCCATGCACGTGACCGGGTTCCGTGCCATGCCCATCGTGCCAACTATCTTCTGGAACTTTTTAAAATATGAGGATCATTTATTTTCCACCCCCCCTTTTGAAGAAGATGATTGTATTTTTTAAACACAAGCAAGAAATGTCTTCTGCTCCCTCCCCCCCCCCCCTCCCCCGGTTTGTGTTCGTGCGTCTTTTATTATTATTTTTACTTCTTTTTTGAGTTTTATTTAATTCACTTCACTTTTCTCGTATAATGTCCGGGTGGCACCTTTCTCTAATCCCTCCCACCCCATTATTTTTTTTTTTAATCTGGCGACTCTCTGGTTATATATAAACGAAATCTTGTATAAAAAAAAATATATTGCAAATAAGTCGGGCTTTAAAATATATCAACGTAGTATATATACTAGATGAATCAACTTTTGCCGCCAAGGAGTTGGATGTATTCATTTCTGAATGCTGTGATGATGAATCGATGGCCGTTTTCAAAGGAACAGTTGCCATCCACACTAAGTTACTGCTGAAAATATTCGACGACTCGATTTCCGTCCTGGCGGCTATTGAATGTAACTGTAACTGCGCACAATTATCATCTGTGTGAAGAGGGGGGCTCCCGTTTATCCAACCGGTCGACGATGCTT
Source organism: Troglohyphantes excavatus (assembly GCA_963932185.1). Classification (NCBI taxonomy): domain Eukaryota; kingdom Metazoa; phylum Arthropoda; class Arachnida; order Araneae; family Linyphiidae; genus Troglohyphantes; species Troglohyphantes excavatus. Next base: position 70,052,838 of record OZ010673.1, on the reverse strand, counting down.
GCTGGGTTTTTTTGTGCATCGGATCTGAACGAAACATAAGCAAACGAATCCGGAGCTTCCCTTTTCCTCGAGGCAGAGAGCTGCAACCTCTGAAAGTGTTTCGAACCACCCTCTTTGACAAAGGCCCGAAAATCTGATTTGTCTAGTGTCAAATGAACTGCTGTGTGTCTAGTCAGCTCTAGACCTTGTTCGCTTGCATCTTTTGTTTGAGGAGAGTCGCAAGCAAAGGGGACCGCGCAATCCGGGCACGGAAGTCTTTTTCGGGGAAACCTGTTCGGTTTTTCCCATGTGAAATGTCAAAAAGGAACGCAACGTGACTTAACATTGGATGAAATGTTAAATTATATTTGAAATTATCTTACTGAATTTATATATTAATGTATCTGTGATTATATCGTGCATTGCTTAGGATAGTGTAGCATGAATTTATGTTGAAGAAATTTGTTTTTTATGTATATAAATAGCGTTTGTATTGGTATTATGCCCCGTTATTTTCTTTTTTGAGATTTTTTTGTAAGATAGCATATTCCCAATTTATAGTAATTTAAAAGTTATGATTGGTGCTAGTTTGCTAAGGCCTTTTTTCTGCAATTTTAAGTTGACGTTTTTTTTTAATTTAAAGTCAATCGCTAACTCTAAACTGTATTGCAGTAGAAGTAGAATTTTTCCGGGCAAATCTTTACTGTCAATTAACCTGAAAAAATATATTAAATGTCTCTTCAATGTTTCTGTAGTTTAAAAACAAATACAGTTGTATTGATTGTCGTTGATCCCAAGCAAAGTGAGTTCGGTCAGCGAAACACAGAAACGGTACCCGGTTGCAAGCGGCCTTTAGCGTTCGAATTCTTATTTTTGTTATTCACTGTTTCACTTCTAAAGTGACGTATTTTTATTGACCTTGCCTTACTGATCGTTCTCCTTAAGCCTCCTCCGAATGACCTGACCTAGGAACGAAACGACGACAACGAACACTAAAAAAAAAGAATATTCTGCCAAACCAAACCTGGTTGTCAACCGCCATTTTGACACCACAAAATGGCCGCTACCTCAACCCTGACATCAAGCCGCCATGTTTGTGATTTCGAAAGTTTATGCTATCAAGAATTCTATTCGAAAGCAGAAAATTTCCAGAAATACTTTTTTTTAAAAATAATTCTATAAAAATGGCGGCGTTTGGCAGAACTCTAATATAGTTTGGTGCAATTTATTTTTTTGTGAGAATATTCGAATACGAACGCAACCGCGGATGGGTCACTCGGAGAAGATGCATAATTACGATTAATCTCCCCTGTAGGTAACAGAGGGGTAAACAACAGAATGTGATAAGTTCTCAAATGCAAACATTCCTGATATATGCAAAATAATTCTCACTTAACCTATTTCGATGTAAATACTGTTTGTAAAGAGAAGAGTATAATTGAAATGTTGAATTAGAAAGAAATAAAGTATTCACACAAATACATATGCTTCTGTCAATTTATTTTGAGATTTGTGCTTATTCAGTGCTTTCCTGTGCTTATGCCGGAATTCGTATTAGTGGCAATCACGTGACTTTCATATTTCCAACAATAGACTTCCTTATGCGTACCCACTGATATTTAACTTCTGGATTGGGCAAGACATTTTGTTCACTTGTAGCCAATTGAAAGGGGTAACAACTATACCTTATTTTAATCGTTATCGCAATATTTCGTATATTTTTAATGTAAAATAATCCGTCGTATTGCTTTTGGCAGTGTTTATTTTATTTTAAAGACCATTTTAAATGTAAGCTTCTATTAAAATAGGAAATTATTTTCAAGTCGAAGTAGTTAAAAAGCAAGAGAAAAACCTATTTATTTGGCAATATAATTCTACAAGAAGAAAATGTAATTTTTATATACATTTAATATTTTTACAATGCTATTGTATTAAAAAATCACTTAAATTTTTTTTGGGGGGCTACAGTATGGTTGCTTTCAATTGGCTTCAACGCGCCCATAGAGAAAACAAGTTTTGAGCTTTCCTGAAGTTAGTTAGAATTCAGTGTGCATACCTGACTTAAGATATTAAAACATATTGATAAAACGCCTTAATTCTCAATGAGCTTACATGTTCTTCCTGTACCGTTACTTAACGATTTCAAGTCCAGTTCGGTTCATCTCTTCGCAATCTCATTGAAAGATCACATGACTGCCACTCTATAAATAATTTATATTAAGTATTTGTACTAAATTATTTAATACTACAGTCGGCCGAAAAAATAGGAGCACCGGACCTCAACAAAATATTTAAAAAAAGCAAAACCACACAATCGGGGAAAAAATTATTTTTATTTATTTAAATGATAAATCCATTGGTCTAAAAAATTGAATGGCCGATGATGGTTATTTGACAACAGGGAAATGTATTGGTGTCGGTCAAGTCCAAGGGTTGATTTTCTTGGGGCGGTGGTTCAAATTCAGATTCCATCAACATGGCTTCATCCAAAATCGCTATTTCATCAGCTGCATGTCCAAAAAGGAGTTCATTCATTTCAAACTGTACGACATCAGGGGCCTCAAAGTTCATCCATTCTGACATGGATAATTGCGCCACTAGAGGAGGAGTTGGTTGCACAACTGGTGGTGACACAACTGGAGGCTCCATGAATAGTGGTTAATGTACAACTGGAGGAGGTTGCACAACTGGTGGCTCTATGAATAGTGGTTGATGCACAACTGGAGCTGGTGGTAGCATAGTCGGTGTTTGCACAACTGGTGGCTGTACAACTGGAGATGTCATGTCCACAGGGGTGTCAACCCACATGCTCAAAAGTGAAACAGCCGGCGGTGACTCCACGCGAGATGCAGATGGTGATTCCACCCGAGGTCTCACACTAGTTGCAGATTTCACATGACGATTGGGAATTTTAAACTTTTCCCAATTGACAGGTGGTGATTCCACACGAGCTGGTGGTGACTCTTCAGGCACACGCTTGGGAATTTTGAAATTACCCCATTCTTTTGGACAGGATGTTTCCGTTTCAACCGTCGCTCTCGAGGCACGATCATCACGGATTGTTGATGGGGCGCAGGTGTCGGGGGGCGGCACGTTGTACGCAGTCGTTCCATAGGACGTGTGCGTCTTGAACGACTGCATGCCAGGAACAGTCACACGATTCGAAACCACGTCCACAGAGAAGAGTATCAGCCATCACCAGGTATCGCGTTCCAGAAGGAATGATGTACATGTAGTGGGGTTGAAACACGTACCGATCGTAGAGCATTTGATCGTAGGGATGTATACTCCTTCGAACGGTATTGGGCTGGGACCGTGAATTGACAATGGAAGCTGACAGTTCGTAGCAGACCATGGGAGCGAACGACGTTTGAAACACATGATGAGTCCCTGGATCCACAATCCAGTGGCCAAACGTAAATCCGGACTTGACCAGGTACATATCATCCAATCGAAATCCCAGTCGGGTATCCGAATTTTTCAGGGTATGTTCAGGATTTTTCATGAGTTTCTTGACAATTCTTTCCCACTGCACTACGTTGGGATCGAAATAATTGGAATGTTTGGCCGAGTCCAAACATCTGAAAAAATTGTCGAGATGCCTCTTGAACCATTCCTTTTGCATGGAGTTATGAAAAATCCTTTTATGGTCGTTGGATTCCATAAAAGAAATGAAGTCTTGCACCCGATGTTGCCGGATTTATTTTTCCCAAAGGTCTGCAGCAAAATACAAAGGCTCTATCTCCTCGGACATTTAATTCACGGGGAAAATATCCACAGCGACTTGACTGACAGAAAGCTGAGAGCAGACTGATGCCGAAGCTCGAAAGGAGGCTTCCTTTTATAGGCCTCCCCCGTGGCCAACGCGCCAAGCCAAAGATACTATAATAACCCTACGGCAGCGATTCTCAACCTTTCAGTATTCGCGGCCCAGTTTTCAATCATAATTTTCATCGCGCCCCCCCTACAATAAAATGTATACAACAATAATGTATATTGAGTATTTTGGATTCTGTTTTCAAATTATTTTTAACTAACTGCCAAAACAAGAGTAAAAGCAAGCCAACGTTAGCGAAAAACCACACCTGGCATTTTGCCAAGCGGGCGGTAAACAGATGAAGCGAAGCGGAGAAAATTTAAATATTATATTGGAAATGAAAGCCAAACAGGGAGTCACTTTACTTGTCATTCGGGCCCAATTAATTTTCATACTTACGAATCTGCCATTGTTTTTCACATACATTAAAAAACATTGCATATGTTTGCACAAAATATAAGTCATTTGTATTTTAGCAATTGAATTTTAAAGTAAAAGCAGTACAAATGTTATAATTCTTCTGAATTAGTATGCATGGGAACTGACAATAGGAATGAAGTCTTTTAAAAACACATTTGGAATAATCTCACTTTTCCTGATTAATCGTTGGGTTGTCTTTTCCTTCGCTTTTTCTTAAAAGAAAAAAACAACTAAACTGGATTGTTATTGCCTCAGCTTTCTTCTAGAAAATAATTTAACACAATCATCTGATACATGTTTCATTTTGGCTTTAAAAGGCAAAACAAAGCACCATAACTTTCAGAAATACTAAACAAATAAAAGGCCTCAAAAACTAAAGTCCAATTTTTAGGAGTACAAAAAGTAGAAACTGTTCAAAACATCTTTTCATTTGACCTTTATTTTTGACCTGAATATTTTAGTAAGTTGCGGCGATTGGGTGGTAAAAGTGGGGGGGGGGCAAGATCAAGATGAAACAAGTGTGTGTGGAGCGCGGGGGGGGGGGGGGGTAATAAAAATATTGACCACCAAAACAATGAATATTGCATATTTATATTTACTCTTTGTTTTGTTGTTTTGAATTATTTAAAGAAAGGATACTATCTTAAAATAGGTACGAGACGCCCAGGTCGATTATTAACTGACCCTTTTACGATTATTTCCCCCCACCACCATTTTTTTATGGAAGGGTATGGACTGTTGCAAAGAATCTAATTAATATACTTGTTGACCGACCTGCAAAGGGATAGGTATCCTTTCCATTTGTGTCAGTGTTGAAAAAGAAATGAGGAAAATTTTATCTTCTCACCCTTCCAATTCCCAGAAAATTTCCTGCAGTATTTACAATTCTGCATTTGTGGTGCGGCTTTTCGAACAATGAGAAAAATAATTACAGTTTCAAACTGTAAAATAGTGCAGGCACGTAGGTATAGATTTTATAGGGGTTCAGTGGAATTCTTAACCCCACAAAATCCTCACCCAACCCACCACCAAATCTATAAAAAAAAAAATTTCTCAAAAAAATTATTAATTTTCATTAGTAAAAAGAAATACGTTGGCATTTGAATATCGAGGAAGCAACAGTTGTCACTGTCATTAACTACTTTTAATAGTTGTCAATAACTATGTATTCTTAAAATTAGTAAATCACCCCTAATTCTGAAATAAATTTAGAGAACAAATTTAAAGTTTGAGAATCCTTATAATATATGCGTGGGAACGATTAGTTAGATAATTTATAGTTATGGTAATTTAAAGATGTAATAAGCGTTTTAGTTGATCAAAAATGTAAAGAATAATATAAAGGCTACATGAGCTAAAGAAATGTGGGAGTCAAAAAACTTGACTTGCATGGTATTGTGCAACACAATCGACACTGCTGATTTTAAATTAAATGTTAAATATACATAATTTAATTCAAAAGAAATTATTTACTTATTACCAATAAATGTTAACTTCCATTAATTAACTTAAAATTATAAAGGTAATTTTAATTCAAAGATCTAAAAGAAACAAGAAATTTACCAACTTAACAGCGCCAGGTGTTGTTCTCGTTATCTGACCATGGTTCAAATATATGAGGCATTCTTCACGGGTCTTTCCTTCAAGATAGGCCCCGAACCGTCGCCAATAGTCCAATATGCTGTACTGCGGCGACGTCCAATGAGAGGTCCATTCAGAGGTCTATTTTAAGTTTAAGGCAAGTTGGATGATTTAACCTTCCCTCGCTTTCTTTTGCTATTTCTTGGGCTTACATTTTCATAAATCATTGATTTTTTGACGGATGACGAAATTCCCAACTTTTAAGGATTCCAGATTAGTTGGGAAGGAGGGAGGGGGGAAGGGAAAACCGCAAATCACATGCACAAACAGTAATAAAACAAGAATTATTACCCTTATAACGTCAAATGCTCAAACGTTCGGCGCCTATAGATTGCGCAATACTACATTTTAATGTAAGAAGTTTCATAGAGTCGCTTGATAAAAAAAAGGGTGTCTGATCTTGAACTATATTTAGAACTAAATAAAAAAAAAGAAGATATTTATATTTTATATTTTCTTTTTATTTCCTGTCAAACGATGAATATTTTGTAATGACGGAAATGGGAAGGCGCCTAAACTTGTGTTAGCTGTCTGCCTGTTGGGAAAAGAGACCCCCCCCCCCCCACACACTTTTAAATAAAAAAACCGTTTGTATTTTTCTAAACTTTTTGTTTTGGAATTTTTTATTAATTGGGGAAAAAAGCATTATTTTTGTATTATTTTTTTTTAAACCTTCATACCGATGGGGGGGGGGGGGGGGCTGCGTACGCCACTGTCTCGAGCATGCGCAGCAGTCAGTTAATCAATTTTTTAAAATAATATTTTCTCTTGGATATTCTCGCGCCCCCCTTCCAGTGTGCTCGCGCCCCCCTAGGGGGGCGCGCCCCACAGGTTGAGAACCGCTGCCCTGCGGCTTAAAGATGGTAAACTCCCCATAGACGTAATGTAAGCCGATTGGTGACTCCCCCCCGCATACTTGAAGTCACATGACGTCATAACAGGGTTGCACGTTGGCATGCTTATCGCTTTTTACAGATTCTACTTGGCAATTTAATTCACGGACACGCGGATATGCAGGAAAAGTAGCCTTCAGGCACAATAATTAGGTAACGAAAGGAATTAGATTTCAAATAAAATTTATGAAAACAAATTTAAAGAACTTTTCATGTTCTTTAAAAAAAATTCATAAATTTTATTTGAAATCTAATTTCTTTCGTTACCTAATTTATTTTACAAAATTAATGCAGGCATAAAATTGCAGAAAGAAATAAAAAAATGTACTTTTAATTATTTTTAGCATACTATTTTAATGATAGGAATTTAATAAAATAAATATGTTCAGTACATTTTCTAAAAACATATGCTTTTAGAAAAATATTAAAAATATAATTTTCTATTTTTCGCTTTATCGGACTTTCAATAATTTAAATATATATATATATAGAACTTTATACATGGCTAATGAAATATTACAAATTTCCAATCAACTTTAATTTATAACCAAATAATTGGTCATTTTGTACATACATTTGTAATCTTTAAATATTTTTTTTTAATTAATTGAAACTTTTTTTTACTATCTGATTAAAAGGCATTAAAATTTTTCAGTTCTAACTCTATGAAAAATAAATAGTTAATCTTATATTCTCATATTTTAAACATTTTGGTAAAAATTACGTTTTATTTCTCCGTCCAATATTTCTCCAAGTTCTTTTAATTTGTAGCATTTCTATTAAGAATATTTAATTTATATTTATTAATATTTAGTTTGCATAAAATTAAGTTTGGGTATTTTTTCTAACATTCTTATTAGCGGGGTCTTTACTTTATGCGAGTGGAACAAAAATTACAAGGCAAAACAATTCGGATCATATTTAGAGAACAAACAAACAATAATGGTTCGTATCTGAAAAGATTTATTTAAAAAATGCATTTAAACAGAGAAAACTATAAATTCAAATTTTATCGGAGAATAATTATGAATGTAAAAACGCGAATAAATAATTTTAGATAAATATTTATGACATATAACACTCATACAAACCACTTCAAATTGTTTTTTATTCGCATCGTAGAAAAGTATAAAGAAATTGGTTTTACTTTAGAATGCAATGTGACATTTGTTTATAAACTATAGCAATGTATCTCCATTAAAGAACTCTAGAATATTTGTAGTTCGTGCATGCAAAACAAACATGTCAAAAAATTATAAAAGCATTTAATTTTATTAAAAAAATATTTATCCATTTTTGCATTTTTTTTTTCAAAAATATTCCTTTTATTTTTAGAACTTGAAAATCCAAAGCTCCATTGAAATAAATGTATGCACCATTTTTTTTTTTTTTTTTTTTTTTTTTTTTTTGCGATTGGACTTGCATGTTTATTTATGCATGCACGATATTCATTTGAAATGTTAATGATGGTAACTTTTATAAAATACCGATTTCAAATTTAATTTCACAATGAAATCTTTTAAGCTTGTGCTGAAAAAATGCCATCAATATAGACCAATGAGAAGTTTTTATTTACAAATTCATCATGTGTGAAAGTGTGACTATAAATAAGGTTTCATTCAAACCAATGCTGTTAACATTATTTAAATACATTTTAAGTACTTAGTATTTTAAATATTTTAAGATATTTGGCGACATCATAATAAATTATAAATAATTATAATAATAACTTCATTTACATTCTTCAATTAAGATATTATTTCTTACAATTAGTTTCTTTAAGTACCTTATTTTGTTAGTACAAGTGATACAAGTAAATAACAAGTATTATGACCATCGATATTACTAAAACAATTATTTCTTAAAAAAATCTATGAAATATTCATAACATTATCGAAATATGTAGAAAACTTTCCAAAATTCTGATTTCAAGATTCATCGTCTGTCATTACTATTTAAAAAATTGTATATTAGTTTCTTTACGTTCAACAACTTCTGACAATATTTGTCCCTCGACAGTTTTTGATAGTTGGTCAACGTCGCACTAGAAGTGCACAGTTCAATTGTTCAGTTGGCAATAGTTCAGGGCTATCTCAAAGAAGAGACCACGGAACACTGTTCAGTATATTTTTACCTGGGATTACATGACGAGGACAATACTTGAGTTGGTATCTGATGCAATCTGAATAAGCGTCAGAGCATTTTACCACGATTAGATTTAACGTGCACCATTTCCATATACACGCCGATGGAAATTGAATATCATTTCAGACGACTTTCGTAATTTAGTATCGAATCTAGCAATCCTTCGATCACGAGTTCACTGCATCTGAATTTTTATCAAGTAATCATTCCGATTCGAACTCACAGTCCTCTGATTGCTAGCCGGATGCAGTACCTCGAAGTCACTGGCCTCTCACAGCAGTTTTTGAAGAATAAACTGAAAAAGACACATAAGTCAGTAAAAATATTAGTATATGAAAGAGGAGACAAATCGAACACTAAGAATTTTTGTGAAAAAAGAAAGAAATACTTATACTCAACAAGAATACTTTTACTCAATAAAAATTTAATAATTGTATACTTGTATGCCCATGTGGTTCAAGGATTAAAAGTTTCAGATTTGATCGAATTCAAGCTAATTGCTCATATAAGCAAATTAAGATAAGCTGAAAGGTTTATTTTTATGTTAAAAACTAATAAAATAAGGCAATACTTTATTTCAGTTAAAAAAGATGTTTTGATCAATTTTATGAATGTGCTGTCGAGTTACCTATAATATTTTTTTTTTAGATGTTTGTAAAATTTTGGCTCTTTAGGCATTTATTTAAAGTTTTTGTTATACCATTTTACTAAAATATAGATTGCTATTATTCGTAAATCATTGAAACTAGTTTAAATCTTGCACATCAATCAAACAAATATAAAAATTTGCCTGGATTTTAAAACGTTGACAAACGATCTCCACTTATGAAAATTGGTTTTCTGCTCAAGTCCCTTATATAACTGTACTTTCTGTTGACATATATATATAAAAAACTCTAAAGTGCTTCCAAGTCCAGTATTTATATTACTCGAATCCCGATCAATGGAACGCACAATAAAGTCGCGTAGTTTCATTTGAGACAAAGATTTTGTATAAAATAACATTCAAAAGTATATGCAAGCTTTAAATTGAATATGTTAATAATAAATTGCTTGCCACTTACCTTAAATATTGAGAATTATCCTTATTTGATCCGATATTTATTGCATATAATGAAATCAGATCGACATATTTACAGTCAACAACAGCACGGAATAACAAACCATCCTTGGCGCTCGAAGCATTTCAAAGCAGGCGCCAAAAAAATAATGCGCTTTCTGCGCATGCCAAAACTTCAGGTCAAGCGCCTGTTAGGAAACTTCACTGCAGTGTTTTGTGACTACAACTTAGTGAGAGGGCGCCACAGTAGCATTGCCGAAGTTGACCTTCTTGTAGTTACAAGTTCTTTGGCCAAGCTAGTTGCTTGCCAATGTGGGGAAAAACCAACGATCCAACAAACCAAAAAATCCAATGGTGAAATACCAAAACTTAAACAAACCTCAGCTCGTGTGGAGTCACCGCCGGCTGTCTCACCTGTGAGCATGTGGGTGGACATCCCTGTGGACATGACGACATCTCCAGTTGTACAGCCACCAGTTGTGCAAACACCGACTATGCTACCACCAGCTCCAGTTGTGCAACCTCCTCCAGTTGTACATCAACCACTATTCATGGAGCCTCCAGTTGTATCATCTTTGGATGGACTTTGAGCCCCCTGATGTCGTACAATTTGATATGAATGAACTCCTTTTCGGACATGCAGCTGATAAAATAGCGATTTTGGATGAAGCCATGTTGATGGAATTGGGATTTGAACCAAGGATAGTGGAGACTATATACAGAAGGTGTGCTCGTTTTTCGCTTTTTGAAAGTGGGCAAGGAAAGAAAGTTTTTGACGTCATTTTTGCTCCGCTTTACTATGGGTTTTTGATCATTCTCATTGGCTGTGTGTTTCAAGCATTGCTACTTAGGTTCAATCCCGGGTTGGGTAACAACTGGTGATTTAATTTTTAATTAGCAAAATAATGTGAATATCGGCAAATAATTGTGTTCAGGTAGCTTCACTACTAATCCGTCCTTGTTTTGTTATGTCGCCGTATTTTACTTGATTGAAATTGTAACTCATTTAATATGTCCAATACAAATGCATTGATATGATGGTTCCGACCCCCATTTTAAACTTTCAAAATTCATGGACATGCGCTCGTGGCAGCTAATATAATTTTAATACGCTTAATTTATTAAGCAAATCTTTTGCAATTTTTACATACTAAATGCAATTTTTAAAATATAATTTAAACTCATAAAATACAGTAAATTATAAATAAAATTGGGGTTATCATTTTTAAATAGTTCACAAAAAAAAACGAATAGATGGCAGCACGTCACGAGCCACTGGTTCAAATTGGCTGCAATAATTTCGAGAAATTTTAATAACTAAAAACCACTCTGCAAATCAATTCAAATTGTTTTATGAAGCACATTTTAACTGTTTTCTTTTAAATAAATTCATGATTAGTTACGAACAAGAATTCTTGTTAAAGTAAGTTTGCTCTGTAGACTCTAAAACGACTGTACAAACGAGAGCATTAGACATGCCCACAGAAGGCGAAGGTAGGCGTGACTATGACGTCAAAAATTTGATTTCCCCGCCTTCCGTCAGACAGCGCGAGAACGAACACACCTTATATATATATATATATATATATATTCTTCACTATCCTTGGATTTGAACTACCGCCCCAAGAAGATCAACCCTTGAACTTGACGACACCAAAACATTTCCCTGTTGTCAAACAACCATCATCGGCCATTCAATTTATAAAACCAATGGATTTATCATTTAAATAAATAAAAAAAAATCCCCATTTGTGTCGTTTTTTTTTTTTTAATTTGAAGAGATCACGGTGCTCCACTATTTTTTGGGCCGACTGTAAGTACAGTAAAACTAGAAATTATCCGGACTTCTGTTATTTTAATAGCTGTGATGGGAAAAAATCAGCAAAATTTGAATAAAAATTTCTTATCAGTGAATTATAAAAAAAATGTACCCCCGTGTACCGGTGCAGGTGATGATTCGTCAATATGTAATTTCCGGTATTGCCCTACCCTATAGTTGTAGATCCGCCACTGATTGCACGATTTATGAGAATTCGGTTTCAGAGTATGTTTAAATGTTAATGTAGTACGTTCATATGCCTCTTTAGTTAGCGAGAAAAAAAAGTGGTAACATTTAGTGGTAATTTTCGGATTCAAGAACGTGTAGTTCTAGTTCAGTTTAAAACAGCTGTTTCTAATTAGCATTAAGTCACGGACCCCTACCTCCAAACTGAATTAGAACAGGGGTCCAGTTTGTCCGTTGTATGCTCATGGAAGTTCCTCCGCTTTCTGGGTTTCAATTTTGTTTGAAAATGAAGCGAATAGAAGTTTGTGAAATAAATTTTATAAATTACTTTTAATTTTAAACAACTTTTACTCGGAACATGGACACAAATTTACCTAAAAAATACATTGAAATGATTACACCACAATCAAAAGTTTAATTACTTGTACTTGAAGTTCTTACTTGTACACTAATTTGAACTCATAAACACACTGTTTGTAACAGTCGTGTGTTGGCGTTTCGAATATCGCTTTTTTCAAAAAAGTCGCCAAGAATGAATGCATTTAACAATATTTTTTCTTTGTGACTCCGCGGACCACCTAACTTGCGAACCCCTGGGAGTCCGTGGATCACCAATTGGGAACTACTGGTTTAAAGAACAGGTTGTTTTTACTTAAAATTAGAGTTCAGATTCAATAGACTCGACAGCTAGTATGAATTATGCTATTCTGAAATTGTCAGACACATTCCTTTCCCACACCAAAAAAACACTCACCGTGGAGGACAATATAAAGGTAACCAGTGCACGTTAATTACGTCGTGGTCTGATTTCCACACACGTAAGCCATATTACGTGAGGTGTTAGCTCAGGTATTGGCCTCGCATCTGACCATAGATAAAAATTTTCACGAGTCATTTCCTTTGGGATATACCCTCAAACCAGTAGTCGCCAGTAGCTCGGTGCAGCTCTAGCGCGACGTTGATACAACCAAATCTATACTCTGCAGGAAACCTCCTATTCTCAAACAGGCCTCCAGTTGCCCAGTGGATAAAGGCGTTCAGCTGATAATCAGAGGACTGCGAGCCTGTGCGTTGAACTTGACAAAGAAAAGTGAAAGAGAAGCGATCTTGCTGTACAAGGGTTGCCAGCTTCGATACTAAAATACTAGAAAGCCGTGTAACAATACCCAACAAATTACACTGGCGTGTGTACGGAAATGGTGCACGATAAATCTGACCAGGTTCCAGATGCTTATTGAGGTTGCGTTGGATATCAGCTCAGGTGTTGTCCTCGTCATCTGACCATGGTCCAAAAATACGATGCCTTGTTCCCTGGTCTTTCCTTCGGGGTCGGGAGCCCCAGTTGCTCAGTGGATAAGGCGTTCAGCTACTAATCAGAGGATTGGTGGTTCGAATCCGTGCGATGGACTTGACAAAGAAAAGTAAAAAAGTAGTGATCTTGCGATCGGAGGGTTGCCAGCTTCGCCACAAAAATACTAGAACGTCGTCCAGAACATCCAATAAATTATACTGGCGTGTATACGGGGCTGGTGCACGATATATCTGATCGGGGTCCAATGCCTTGACGCCTATTGAGGTTGCGTCGGATGCCAGTTCAGGTGTTTCCTCGTCATCTGACCATGGTTCTAAAGTAACGAGGTGCATGTATGAATGTGTGTGTGAATGTGTATGTGTTCCCGGGTCTTTCCTTCGAGATAGACCCCGAACCATCGCCAATAGCCCACTGTTCAGCCGTAGTGCGACGTTATTTAAACAAACAAACAAACAAACAAATCCTTCGGGGTCGACCCCGAACCGTCGCTAATAGCCCAAAATCCAGAACTAGTGCGACGCTAATTAAAACAAACCAAAACAAACCTATTCTCTAACGCTAAAGCTCATTGACCCACTTTCGATCATTTCGTGATACATCGAATACCGTATCAAATGTCACAACTTTTTGATGATGACATATAGATGAATCCCAGTGGCCAATATGTGACGCCACTGCTATTATCTGTCGTATTGCACAATTGACAGCTGACCGATTGAGACCTCTAACAATCGATGTATCTTTTTCGTGCGTCTAGACTGCATTTTTACTTATTCCGACAGTAATTTTGAGAGATTGGCCAATAATGATCAGAAATGACTTGACGTTTCTTGATTTGACAGGTTTGTTGTGCGTCGCTGAAATGGTGATTGGACGGCTGTTTTGCATCAGTGGCTGAGCCAGGATTCAAAGCGGAGGTTGGTTTGGTTTTGTTAATTAACGTCGCACTAGAGCTGCACATTGGGCTATTGGCGACGGTTCGGGGTCAATCTCGAAGGAAAGGCCCGGGAACACATTCACACACACATTCATACATGCACCTCGTTATTTTAGAACCATGGTCATATGACGAGGAAACACCTGAGCTGGCACCCAACGCCTTCAATAGACGTCGGGACTTTGGACCCCGATCAGATGTATCGTGCACCAGTCCCGTATACACGCCAGTATAATTTGTTGGATATTCTGGACGACTTTCTAGTATTTTTGTAGCGAAACTGGCAAACCTCCGATCGCAAGATCACTACTTTTTTACTTTTCTATGTCAAGTCCATTTCCCGGATTCGAACCACCAATCCTCTGATTAGTAGCTGAACGCCTTACCAACTCAGCAACTGGGGCTCGATTCAAAGTGGAGGAAGGTCAGCAGTTTTTTAAAAAAATATTATCTCCAACCGGCCTATTAAAAAAAATATTATTGAGGTATCTTAATAAAATTATTTAATAAATCCAAATTAAATTATTAATCAATTCGTTTTGATACTTTAAAACTATTAATAGATTTTTATTGTTTACACAGATGAATATTTAATTAAACAAAATAATTCGAACACGAGTACAGGAGAATAAAGGAGGCCTCCGTGGGCGAGTGGTTAAAGGCGTCAGCTGGGAATACGAAGATTCCTGGTTCGATCCTAGGCGATGGACTTGACAAAGAAAAGTAAAAAAAAAGTAGTGATCTTGTGATGGGAGTGTTGCCAGCTTCGCTACAAAATACTAGAAAAGTCGTCCAAAACATCCGCAAAAATTAACGGCGTGTATACGGGACTGGTGCGCGATGCTTCTGATCGGGGTCCAAAGTCCCGACGTCTATTGTAGACGTTGGGTGCCAGTTCAGGTGTTTCCTTGTCAACTGACCATGTTTCTAAAATAACGAGGTGCGTGTTTGAATGTGTATGTGTTCCCGGGTCTTTCCTTCGAGGTAGACCCCGAACCGTCGTCAATAGACCACCGTGCAGCTAATGATCAGAAATGACTTGCGACGTTAATTAAACAAACAAAACCAAACCAAACCAACCGGCCTATTAAAAAAATATTTTGAGTTATCTTTATAAAATTATTAATTAATTCTCCTTGATATTTTAAAACTATTAATAGCTTTTATTGTTTACAACGATGAATATTTAATTAAACAAGAAATTTCGAATAAAAAGTACAGGAGAATAAAATTAAATTATTATTATTAACCAACTTAAAAGTGCGCCAATAAAACCGCCAATCAATTCGACCTTTAATTTTTTAATTTATGTTCGCGCATGATCTGTTTTAATTAAGATGTTTTGATAATTTTTTTTTTTTTTTTTTTTTTTTTTTTGTAGGCTTTGTCTTACTTGGGCACCTTTTGTAACAATTCCTGCATTTAACTATCCTGAATTCTCAATTAACCGAACAGTTTGAAAAATACTGTCCAATTTCGAAATTCTTTTTGTTATTAAATAAAGAAAAATCCCCTTTGTCAAAAAATGTAAAACCAAATGGTTATCCGGCTTTTATTTATCCGGAAATATCAATTAACTAGATTTAAAAAAAAAAAAACATTTTCTCCGATTAAAATAGTTTCATTTTTGAATAGATTGTCCAACAACGAAAATTTCGTTTCGTTTTGTTGGATAGGGATTGTTATAACAATATGTATTCTGGACACAAAATAATTTTATTTACCCGGCATTTATTTAACCGGATAATCTCAAAATTTACTATCCAGGGCGTGGAAAAGTGTAACAACTTGAATTTCTTTGTGAATAATAGCAGGGCGCGAAGCCACCTGATAAATTAAAAACTAAAACAAGGGAAAAAAATTATTTTTTTTTAAATAAAAACCCACTAAGAAAAAAGCGCTAAAAATTAAAAAATAAATTCTTAATTTTAAGTGCAAGTTGAAAAAATTTAAATATTTAATATTAAATTTATACTTATTACAACTATTTGAAGTTGGTGCCGATTTACAAAAAACATACTCAAATTTTGGTGAAAATTTCAAATCGTTGTAATAAGTATAAAATTAATATTAAATATTTCAACTTGTTAGTAAAATTAAGATTTATTTTTTATTTTTTAGCGTTTTTTTCTTAGTTGGTTTTCCTTTAAAATATATATATTATTTGAAGGTTGAAGTCAGCTGTGCTGTCTCCAACCTTGTACCTGTACCTATATCAACTTGTATCTTGAGTCGAAAGACCATAATAAAAATTGTTCGGAGTGCAAAGAGTTAAAAATGTACTTATTTTGTAAATTATTTTAGTAATTATAAAAACTATAAAGTTTTTAACCTAATGTTTTATTCGGGTAACAATATCGAACTATCATTTCTGGATAATTGGTATAATTAAACAAAGCAAGCACATGAAAAAGTTAAAATACGGATACAATTTTTTTTCATTTATGTGCCACATAATATTTTATTTTCACCTTTGCTGAGTTTAGTTTTAAAAGCAGTATATCTCAGACATAATATCCGCTTTTAAAAATATAAAACATATGGAATTGAACAATGCCTCCACGGACCACATAGAACCCTCTCGCGGTCCATCAATGGTCCGCGGACCACTGTTCTAGAGCTGCACAATGGGCTATTGATGACGCGGGATCTATCCCAAAGGAAATACCAGGGAACACTGGTAATTTTGAACAATGGTCAGATGATGAGGACAACATCTGAGCTGGCACCCTTCACTCCTGACGTTGGTTTGAGAACATTTGGAATAAGATTCAACGTAAATCAGCCCTCTTATACACTGAAAACGACGCTTAACGAAGCTAACAGTTCTCCAATTACGAGCTCGATGTACTCTCAGTCGAGTTTTGAACCCTAACTCACTCACTGATTATGAGCTCGGGACCGAGGGCCCAAAAGAAATCTAATGATTATTCCCTTTTTATAACTTTGCTTCAAAAAGTTCAATTTTATACATATTAAAGTATAAACAAGGAGATCGGGAAAATAATTACATTTTAATGTCTGTAATGGTTAATTTTAATAAAGCATTATACATGGTTCATACAGATTTTCAAAAGTAAAAATTAAATAGTTCTTAAGGAGTTTTTAAGGATCTCTCGATAATTTTTAAGGACCTTTTAAATTTTTTGGCGCCGAGAATCGCACATTGTTTGGTACAAAATTGGCACATAATCACATGTCAGTGGGGTTTTGTAGCAAGTTGGCACATGATACCACTTCCGGAAAACTCTGGCGCAGAATTCCTATCTCTTAAAGATGCTACATTCTTCTGAATTTCCTCGTTTTTCTAGAATGAGTATCGATTCTTTACAAAACAACAAACGAACTGAGATTTTCCAATGACGAAGTGTAGTGTATTATAATGAAATACCACCGACTAAAAAATCGAACAAAAGCACTTTTTTTCTGACACTAAATACGTCCATGCATGCCTTTCTCGCCTTGCCGATTTATACTTACGTAAAACGGTCAAAAGTGTGGACACGATCAACATAAAATCCGGAATTCTACATTTCAATAATTTTAATGCACCCGGAATTCTGAGTTCGAAAATTAAAAAAACTCAGAATTTCGGGTAAGACACGGAAAATTACCACCCATGTGAATTAGTAAAAAAAACATGTTTGAAAAAAATTAAGGACCTTAGTCGAAAATTAAGGACTTTAAGGGCCCTTAATCAAGGACCTACTTAAATTAAATAGTTCTTAAGGACTTTTAAGGACAGTGCGAACCATGTTATATTTAATTTTTGTTTGTTTAAAAGGACTACTTTAGGTTAGGTTTGTAAGCTGAGGGTAACTATTCTATTTTAATTTCAATTTTCGCCTAAAAATAAGCATTTTATGTTGTCATTCTAAGTCAGTAAGCCTTTTATTTTGTCATTCTAAGTCAGTAAGCATTTTATTTTGTCATTCTAAGTCAGTAAGAATTTATTTTGTCATCCTAAGTCAGTAAGCATTTTATTTTATCATTCTAAGTCAGTAAGAATTTATTTTGTCATCCTAAGTCAGTAAGCATTTTATTTTGTCATTCTAAGTCAGTAAGAATTTAATTTTGTCATCCTAAGTCAGTAAGCATTTTATTTTGTCATTCTAAGTCAGTAAGAATTTATTTTGTCATCCTAAGTCAGTAAGCATTTTATTTTGTCATTCTAAGTCAGTAAGAATTTATTTTGTCATCCTAAGTCAGTAAGCATTTTATTTTGTCATTCTAAGTCAGTAAGAATTTATTTTGTCATCCTAAGTCAGTAAGCATTTTATTTTGTCATTCTAAGTCAGTAAGAATTTATTTTGTCATCCTAAGTCAGTAAGCATTTTATTTTATCATTCTAAGTCGGTAAGAATTTATTTTGTCATCCTAAGTCAGTAAGCATTTTATTTTGTCATTCTAAGTCAGTAAGAATTTAATTTTGTCATTCTAAGTCAGTAAGAATTTAATTTTGTTATTCTAAGTCAGTAAGAATTTTATTTTATATTAATTATTTATTCGAATGCAGAAGTTTCACGTGACGTATCAACATGGAAACTTACTAATAGTTTCGATATCTTCCCTACAGCAGACAACTCTGCTCTTGTTTGTTTAGTCGTTACGCTCGTAATTAGGAGAAAGTTTGTTTATAATATTAGTTTTTGCCAAATAAGTAATATTTTTATTCTATATATGAATAAATTTAAATACATAAATACTTATATTTTATCTGTATATAAGTTGTTTATAATTAGAATTACAACGAAATACGGAAAAGTACTTTTATTTCAACACAAAAAATTGCTTCATAAACGATGAGACAATCTATCTCAGCATATTAAGTAAATATTTCTATATTGAGGTATTATTTAAAGACTAAAACTTAAAATTATAGTATAGGAACTAATGATCCATGCTAACCCTACGGAACTTCTTCGGCGTCGCGGAACTTTCTCCATGTTCAGTTGGAACAGCGGTCTTCTTCTTCTCGGCGTGAAACTCCCCCATTTGGATTTTTTTTTTAAATAAAGACTTTTAATTGTTTATGGAATTGTAAATAAAATTGTTTTCTTGCCATCACTAAACATTATCTCGTACACATTTCTTGCTTTCCAAATATTTCGTTTTTGATTAATTTCATCTTATAGTGGAAATATACAATTTAATTTATTTTTTTGACAAAATCGCGTTCCGTTAACTCGATTTTGTTCTCATTGAGCCAGGAAATTCGAAATTCACACGTGTTGGGCTTTTCCTTCTGGATAGACGTTGCCAATAATTCCCTAGCATTGTGCTCAATTACGAAGTTAACTTACCTAATCAAATACTAAAATCGGATTTTCATTTATCAAAATATTTTATTGGATATATTAAATGTTAATAGAAACATTTCAACTCACACACTGAGAATATTTAAATTTACTTTTCAAAGTTCAGGTGAAGATTTTAGGAATTTTGGCCAGTTCAACTATTATCACTGTCGGAAAAATAGGTTGGATTAACGTCACACTAGAGCTACATAATGGGCTATTTGCGACCAGTGGCGGCGATTCGGGGGGGGCAAGGGGGGGCGGCTGCCCCCGCACTTTTTTAATATTGCACTTTTTAAAACTATATTACAAGTCAATTGTTCTATTGCATTGCCGAACAAAGGAAAAAATTTGAACCCCAACTTCCTCCCACTACTAAGGTTCAAACCCCTTCCATTGAAAGTCAAGTGAAATTTTTTTTGAACGAATGTGGTATCGTTATTATTTAAAAAAAATTCAACATTTAAAAAATAAAATAAATTCTCTATCTAAATTGAGGAGCTTTGTTTTCAGATTTCCAGACAGACAGCTGCTAATTTAATCCATTGATTGGTGCCTCATTGCTTACTCAATCCAGGTCCATTACTCATTCTGTTTTTATTTTTTTCGGAAAAAGAAATAGCATATATTTTCTTTACATAGAAAAATGCAACTGTATGACCTTCAATTCTAAAAATAGATCAAACCTCCTTCTTTTATTTATGACTAGTTGCAACTTTTTACATTAAAATAGTATCCGGTATTAATAAAATGCGTTAAAATGTAGTATTGTGTAATCTATTGGCGCCGAACAATTGCGTAATTTATAGGCCTGTAGATAGGAGGGAAGGGGTCATAGGTTAGCCATTAATGTCTTTGATTTGATCTTCGTCTGCTCTGCTTTTTAGCAAAATGAAGCGAATTTTACAAAATTCAGTTTTAAATTACTTTAATAAAAAGAACAAATGTGAAGTTGAACATACAAATACAAATACAAATACAAATACAAATATTGACGACCAACAACAGGCTCAAGGCCCAACAAGGTTGGTCCATCTAGTACCTCTTAACTATCCCCCAATGCATATCTAACTTCTTCTTAAAATCCGTTACTCCTTTACAATTAACAATATTCACTGGCAAGTTGTTCCATTTGTCTATTACCCTATTATAGAAATAGTGTTTTCTCCCTTCCCGATTAAAATGGGATTTGTTTAACTTAAACCCATGACCTCTCGTTCTATCACTCATATTAAAATCTAAACCCTCCACATCTCCTTGTTTGATAAATTTGAATAGTTGAATCAAATCTCCCCTAACCCTTCTTTCTTCCAGAGTATACATATTCAAATTTCTTAATCTATCTTCATAATTCATGCCTGAGAACCCTTGAACCATTTTAGTAGCCCTGTGCTGAATTTTCTCTAACAATGCAATGTCTTTTTTAAGATATGGTGACCAGAACTGTACAGCATACTCAAGATGTGGCCTTACTAAACCTCTGTACAATGGCAAGATAATATCCTTAGATTTTGATGAAACACTTTTCCTGATGTACCCCAACATTCTATTAGCTTTTTTGCTAGCCACTGTACATTGATGACTCATTTTAAAATCCTCATTTACCAACACACCCAGATCGCTTACAATCTCACTATTTTTGATTTCTGCACCCTGTAAAACATATGCAGCCTTACTATTTTTGATACCCATGTGCAACACTTGACATTTACTGATATTAAAGGACATACCCCATTTAACAGCCCATTCTGATATTTTTGTTAAATCACCTTGTAATTGCTCTATTTGTTCCCCAGAATTCACAGTCCTCATAATTTTTAAATCATCTGCAAAGATGCTGACCTTGCTCCCAATCTCCCAACTGATATCATCAATAAAAATAATAAATAAAAGTGGACCTAACACAGAACCCTGTGGTACTCCACTTTTAACTTCTGCCCACTGAGAGTAATTACCTTTAATTTGCACCCGCTGACTCCTACCAATTAACCAATTCCTTATCCATTGTAAAATTTCACCCCCAATCCCTAACCTTTCCAACTTGAACAGCAATGCCTCGTGGGGAACTTTATCAAATGCTTTCTGGAAATCAATGTATACTACATCTACACTGTTCCTTTTATCTAATTCTTCAGTAACCCTATCGTAGAATTTTAAAAGATTTGTTGTACAAGATCTTCCTTTCCTAAATCCATACTGATTATCTGACAGCAAGCTCTCTGATTCCAAAAATGATATGATGCTGTTTTTTATTAATGTTTCAAAAATCTTGCATAACACTGATGTTAAACTAACCGGTCTGTAATTACCAGGTTCACATTTTGCCCCTTTTTTAAAAAGCGGAGTGACATTTGCTAATTTCCAGTCTATTGGTACATTACCCGAATTATACGTCGATTTGAAAATAGTTAGTACAACATCTCCCAGTTCTTCCGCACACTCCACTAGTACTTTTGGGTAAATTTCATCTGGTCCTGGTGCTTTAAAAGGTTTAATACTTCTTAAGTGATAAACTACTTCTTCTCTAGTAAAATTGCATTCCTTAATAACCGGACGCATATTATCCTCTATTTGCATGAAATCAGATTTGAAGTCCTTATTAAAAACTCCCATGAAAAATTCATTTAAAATATTAGCCATTCCTACATCATCTTGAATTAATTTGCCTTGATAATCTTCGAGTGGTCCCAAATGATTATTTCCTTTATTGTTTCCACTGGCGTAAGCAAAAAATCCCTTTGGATTATTGTTGATATCCCTAGCAAGTTTTTCCTCCAATGCTAATTTCTGTTTTCTACTGATATACTTAAACTCCCTTCTAGCTTTTTTATACTCCTTACCATCAGTGTCCCTACCTGTTTCTTTAAATATTTTATACGTCTTTTGTTTTAACTTAAGAGCTCGTTTTGTTTCCTTTGAAAACCACATAGGAGAAAGCTTTCGAACTACATCTTTCTGCCTAAACGAAATATGCTTATTAACAGCTACATTTAATTTATCTTTAAATTCCTTCCATTGATCTACTATATGAGAATGCTCCAACCCATCCTTAAAAACATTAGTTACCTCAGCTCGTAACTTATGAAAATTAACATCTCTAAAATTTGGAATTAACCTATTATTTTTATCTACAGTTGTCTGAAACATAATGTTAAATCTAATGCTATTGTGGTCACTTTCCCCTAGATGCTCGCTCACTGTTAAATTGTGTACCCTATTTTCACAACTGCTAAACACCAAATCCAATAATGCATTACCCCTTGTATTATTATGAACCAATTGCTCTAAAAAGCAATCTTGAATCGTGTCCAAGAATTCTGCCCCTCTTCCAATGTTAACTTGGTTACCCTTCCAGTCAATGTTAGGAAAATTAAAATCTCCCATTAAAATTATTTCTCCTTTCTTACAAGCTTCATTTATATGATTAAATAGAATTTCATCCTGTTCAACAGTGCTATTCGGGGGTCTATAAACATTTCCCACAACCAAATTCTTACCTTTATGATCTGTTAGTTTTATCCAAACTGATTCAATACATTGAGATTTACCTTCAAAAGTTACTTCCGAAAAATTTAAATTTTCTCTTACATAAATCAACACACCACCTCCTTTCTTATTAATTCTCTCCTGCCGAAACATAATGAAACCCTTAATTTCTAATAACGCAGCTAAATCGTTAGCATTTGTCCAGCTTTCTGTAATCCCAATTATATCGATGGTTTCTGCTGCTACTATGCCCCTTAATTCTTCTATTTTATTCCTTATACTTCTTGCATTGCAGTAAAATACCCTTAATTGTTCTTTAATATACATATCCGAACATTCACCCGCTGCATTTTTTCCAGATGCTGTAGACCCTGTTGCAGAATTATATAACAGATTACTTCCCAAAGATTGATTTTTTAATCCCAATTTATCAACCCGCCAGTGAATATTCGGCTCCTGTCTCAAAACTAGTTTTTTGCCTGCAAACTCTCGAGTACCAACTTACTTACAGCCTGGCTACCTGTTCTGCTTAGATGAATACCATCCCGAGATAACCAGTCCATCTTACTCACCTTCCAAACATCCACAAAACCGACGTTCTTTTCCTTACAAATATCCCTGAGAAAACCATTTAAAACTCTGATTCGTTGGTTGTCCCAGCCCCAACGAATACCATACCTTGGCAGTAAACTAAGAACTCTCACATCTCCTGTCTTGTGTTTGACTTCTTCAAGGAGAGCCGTAAAATCCCTCTTGAACTCGAAATTTGTGGACTGACAAACATTATTTGTACCTACCCATAATACAGCTTTGTCCTCAGTCTGTACCGCTCCTGCTTTCACTGCCTTGGTGATGTTTGCGATCTTGGCTCCCGGCAAACAACACCTCACAACTCTTGGCTTGACTTTACCTACCTCATTTCCTATAGATCTTACCATAGAGTCCCCCAAGATGACCCCTTTCGTCTCGTACTCCACAATTGTTTCGATGCTCTTTACCTTTGCTCGGGAATTCATTTCGCCTAGGCCATCGCAGTCTGTTGACACCTCACAACTCTCACCTCTTTCTAACTCTTTCAGCCGTTCTTCTAAATATCTCATTCTAACACACTTCTTACAGACATATTCAATCACACTCTCAACTTCTGACTCTTGCAAACCACAATTGCTCGCCAAACACATCATCTCACATTCATCACAAACAACCCACATGCATCCATTTCCAGTCTTAATCTCCTTTAACAGTTTTACCACACCCATCTTTGCGAAAAATAATAATCAAATAATACAATATTAATACAAAATAAACCACAGAAAACCAGCAGACTTAAAACTAAACAAATCTCCCGAAGTAAACAAACAACACTTAGCAAAGCATGCTTTCGTTAGGCTTAGCGTTACGCGCAAACTGAAACACTTAATTCACTCCTACATACACTAAAAACCTCAAAAGCACATGAAAAAACCTAATTAACTTAATTACATTGATAATAAACCAAATAAATACCACAATAGAACGAATTATATTGAAAAAACTACTTATCTAGTTTCCCATAACGAATGCTCAACCTCCATGCACGCCACCTATATACACGCCAACATGACAGCAACACTAGCACTACTGTTTCCATTCAAGAAAGCTTGTCTGTTTGCTTGCAATCTACGTCACAGAATTTTCAAAATCGCGCAAGTATACGTTTAAAGATACCATTATCTTGATTTTTAGCATTTATATATCATATTTCGAAATCTTTTACATTATTCATATTATGCGATTGTTCTTCAATTTAATTTAGCATTAATTGTTCAATTTATAATTTAATTTCAAACTATTATTGGAAAAATTATTCGTATTTCAGTAATTATTGATATTTGTAAGTTTCGAATATTATTGCACTCCATAAAATGTGTAACGAAGGTACAGTTTAATTAAATATCTTTGCTGCAAGAAGATTCAAAATATATCTATTCACGAGAATAGATATATTTTGAAAACTTTTGTTTAAATATGGATTTATTCATACACGGATGAAATGTTTTTGGTTTTCCCAAAATATCCATTTAAAAAGAATAGTAATAATTATTCGACAATGAGACCTTGTGATTATTATTATGATTTTGGTTTAGAATTTTACAAATCCGTGTTGGAAATCCGTGTTATGTCCGAAGAAAATTAATATTATTTGCAAATGAAAGCTAGGGAAGATTAGAAATTGCCTAACTTGTAAGATTAAATTTGACCTCTGAACGGATACTGCATTGGAAAATGCTTGCAACCAATACTTTTGAGAGAACTGTTTAATATTACATAATTTATAAAAATTTTGAAAATGTATATAAACTGGAACTGGGAATGTTTAGCACTGTTGAGGTGAGAATTTAAATCGGAAAGTTTGATTTGGTTAAAATAACGTAGCACTAGAGCTGCAGATTGGGCTATTGCCGACAATTCGGGTTCGGGACCCTTCTACAAGGAAAAACCCGGGAACAATGCTTCGTATTTTTGAACAATGGTCATATATAACGAGGACAACACTTGAGCTGGCTAACGGCGGCTTTATTGTTCGTTACCATTATAAGGAATCTCAAGCTTTAAATTTGTTCTCTAAATTGATTTCATAATTAGGGAGTGATTTATTAATTTTAAAAGTAGTTATTGACAACTGTTAAATATAGTTAATGACAATGATAACTGTTGATGCTATTTATCTGCCAACGTATTCATGTTTACTTGAACGAAAATTAATAATTTTTTTAATAAAAAAAATTGGTGGGGGTTTGTGAGATATATTTGTTAATTTTTGTGGGGTTAAGGATTCCCCCCTCTTGGTGAGAGGCAGCAACAATAACCCAGCAAACAATGTTCTACTCGCCCAGTGATGGGCCAATACCGGTTTGCCACAAATCCCAGTAGTGGCCCAATACAGAAATTCGTGGCTCAGTCACTGAACCCCCATGAAATAATCAATCACTCAACCTCCATAAAATCTATACCCACGTTCCTGCAAACTGTAAGAATTTGCCTCAGGGTCTCAAAAGTCACACCACAAATGTAGAATTGTAAATGGTGCAGGAAATTTTCTAGGGATTGGGAGGGTGAGGAAAGAAAATTTCCTCCATTTCTTTTTCAACACTGACACCAATGGAAAGGATACCTATCCCTTTGGAGGTCGGTCAATAACCCAGCAAACAATGTTCTACTCGCCCAGTGATGGGCCAATACCGGTTTGCCACAAATCCCAGTAGTGGCCCAATACAGGCTGGCCATGATGGCGTCGTAACAAACGTGTCCGCCCTCGCCAGTACTGGCCCGTAATTACGGGCCAACACTTGGCCAATACTGACATGCCGTAAGTCGCGGATTTCACGGCGTTGGGCCAATAATATGCCAATACTGTCAAAAAGGATGTTTGGGGTTACAGTACTAGCCCAGCAATTCGCCAGTACTGATTATTTTAAAATTCGGCCTTACAATACTGGCCCAGAATTGGGCCACTATAGAAATCCCTGAACATTACGTTGGCCAGCATTGGCCCAGTATCTTACCAATAAAGGTTTAGTATACATGTATTCCTGCTCTACTGCATTGGCCCAGTATTCTGCCAACACAGCTTATCTAGCTCTACTGCATTGGCCCAGTATTCTGCCAACACAGCTTATCTAGCTCTACTGCATTGGCCCAGTATTCTGCCAACACAGCTTATCTAGCTCTACTGCATTGGCCCAATATTCTGCCAATGCAGCTTATATAGCTCTACTGCATTTGTACAATATTCTGCCAATGCAGCTTATATGGCTTATTTAGCCTTACTGCATTGTTCGAATACTGTACCAGTGCAATTTATACTGAGCTTATAAAATTATACATTACCATTAAATTTTTCACTGCAATTTTTCCTATGGGAAATTTATGCTTAATTTTTTTTTCAACTATTGTAAACAACAATATCTAATCACAGGCTCCAATCTAAAACTGCAACATATTAATTTGTTAATCTAGCAATGAAACTAAGTGTACAATTTTTTTAAAGCAATAAATTGAAGATGCAAAATATATACTCAAATGATATTTTTATTAAACAGAACTATTTCAATCGAGTGCAGACACACTATTTCAACTTCTCTGTTCTGGATAGCCACTTCTTATCTGTATTTGCATCAGCAATAACTTATTCTGACCAATAGGATCTAAAAAGGAACAACAATGTCACATAAAATAATATATTTTAAATTAATAAAAGTTTGAATGTGCAAAAATATCATTTATAAAATAAACCGATTTTCAAATGTCTTATTATTTAAATTTGATAATTAAAACTAAACTGTTTATTTACATAAAGAGTCATTTTTGTTATAAACTTTTGTTTGAAGGTCTAATGTTATTTTTTGAAGTTAAATTCTTTTAAGAACAAATACTGCAAAATAAACAAAATCATTAATTATATCATATATTTTACTACAAATTTAATTTTATGAAACCCTATTAATTTTTAATAAGAAACAAATATTTAAAACTTCACAAATATTTTAGTTACTATTTTCAACCCAAATCAGTAAATAAATGTTGGTAGATGATATTTTTTGTTTTTATACTGTAGTAGTGTTATAGGTAATATTATAATAATTTAATATACAACTTAAAATATTTTTTATAAGTTCTCAAACAAAAGAAATATTTTCTAGGGGATATTTAAAGAATTTTTTTGTCATGCATAACATGTAAAATTAAATTTATAAGTAATATTAAAATTATATTTCATTAAAAAAAATCTATTAACATTGTATAAGCTATATCTACAATTAGTTTTTAATATGCTTTTATAACTTTTCAGCAAATCATTCACAATTTATACCTCTCAACATTTAAAAATTCAAACCTAAACAATATTTTTTCATGCCAAATGATAAATTACTCTGTATAACATTAAAAAGATTTTGAATTATATTGTGTTAAATAAAAAAAAATAACAGCCTTTTCCAAGAAAATTTGGATAAAATACAAATTTTATTTATATTGTTTTGTAGTTGGGTGGTTAAATAGCAATTTCTTTGCAAAATAAAATGTTTCCAATATTTAAAATTGAGCACAGAAAACTTGCAAGAAGACTATGAAAGTGAACTATTAGAGCAATGGTTCCCCTTTAGATGGCTATGGACCATTAAATTAAAAATTAGACAAAGCATGAATCATCACTTCCTAAAAGTACTAAAAAGAATTCTAGTGTCAAATATTATATTGGCACAATTCAATACATCTGAATAAATTTGAAAATAAAAATTACGAGTTTCTAAGGACTTTAAAAGCACTTTATAAGGACATTAATGCAAACTTGTATACATTTTTAATGAAAAGTTAAGTATAAAATTTCAAATAGGCTTCTTAGTAAAATAATATTAAAATAAATTTACAAAAGAGAAAAATAGGCACAATCAACTAAAAGATATAAAGTGCAACGAACCAGTTGGTACGTTTTTAATATTATTGCAAGAAAATTCCTATAATTTTATAATATAAACCTAACCACACAAATCTATAGTATGTTCTGAAGTTTCAGTTACTAATAGATTGCGTTCATGTAATACAAAATTTGAATATGAAAAAGTTAAAATAGTATTTTATATTTAAGAATATTGTAAATAAGTCAAAACATCTAAATTTTGCTTTGGATAAAATGGACAAGATTTAAATTACAAACAAGAGAAAACTAGGTGAATCGACTATTTTCTTTTTCCAACGGAATTACGGGTTCCCTTCATCTAGGAGTTTTCGGAATGATCTGTAGATATTAAACCTAAAACAGATAAACTTAGAAATCCCAGGAACGAAAGAATAGAAAGTCAAACACATATGAAGAAATATTCAAATAAAATAAAAATTTATTTATCCATGTACATTATATGTTTGACTTTCCATTCTTTCATTCCTGGGATTGTTTTAAGTATAATTATCTACAGATCATTCAGAAAAATTCCAGCTAGGAGTTACGGCTAATTGGAACCCTTTGAAAAAAAATAATTGGTTCTCCTTGCTTTCTTTTATGTGTAATATAATTTTGTCCATTTTGTTCTATTTAGAATTTAGATAGTTTGGTATTCTTAAACATAAAATACTATTAAAAATTTTCCTATTCCAATTTTGTATCAAGTTGTGTTTACATTAAGAATCAACATTTTTAATAGAGGTTAGTCATTTTAAGGACTTCTAAGAGCCTTCGGCTACTTGAAAGTTTCTAAGGACCCTTTGGACAAAAACAAGAAGTTTAAAGTACTTTAGGACCCTTACAAACTTGAAACGAAAATAAAGAGTTTATAAGAACTTCCAAGGACTGTACAAACCCTGTACAAGATATCAAGTTAAAAAATAAGGTCACAATGCCTATAATTATGTTCCTTTAAAATAAATGTTGATTTGCTATTTAAATACTTTTTTTGTATTCAATAAAGAATGTGCTTAAAAAAAATAACATCTGACCTTTGTGGTCTATTTAGACCCTCTCGTGGACATATTGAGAACTCCTGTATTCGAGGAATAGTGGGGATTCAACGGACATCCAGACAGCACAGCATCCAGGCAATTATCTTGTAGTGCATCCGGCCTGAAATAAAACACAGAGAAATAAAAGATAAATATATATAAAAATAACAAAATATTGAAAAATTTGAAGAAAAAAGTTTAATCAAAGAGTTGGGTTTTTTTTTAATATTTTTCAGAACATTTTTATAATATGAGGGGAAAAAATAATAAAATTAAGCATTTTTTTTTAAGATTGGTAAATTATGATATAAAAAGAGTAATTTTTCTGAATTTTTTTTCGTTAGAATTCGGTTGATGTGTCTAATTTTATAATTTAGCTTACTTGCTTTCTATATGAATTATTCTTAATATTAATGAGAATATTCTCAAACAATAAATTATTTCAACTATTGAATTTTGAAAAATTTCTATATTTTATTATGAATCTGGGAGGGAGAGAGTAGGAAATTTAGCATATAATAACCATATAATTAAACAGGTCAAATAAAATAAAAAGTTTAAATTTTAGATATATTATTTGTCCTTCGGAACTAAATAATCAGTTGCAATTATATTCAGTTTTCAGCAAAAATTTGTATTATCTAGTAAGATTTATGTTTTATGATTTGACAAACACAACGACACACGCACTACAAAAGCCAATGAAAATCCAATGTAGTACAGTTAATATACTAATATAAAATAGAAATAACACTTTCTGCCTTAACTATTAAGAATTGTATTAATAAACCACCTGTGAATGAATAAGTAAATTTTACTACTTATATACAATATATATAGTGCCTAATTTTATAATTTAGCAAGTTTGTTGATACAATTAACTAGTTAAGACAGAAAGTGTTATTTCTATTCTTTGTTATTAGTATATTAATTGTACTTCATTGAATTTTCATGGTAATCTGCTTCACTACCTTTATATGTTAAGCGGCTTTGTAAAAATAGAAGAAATTTTTTTATATACACATTATACACATATTTTTTTATATACAGGATATATCCGAAAAGAAAAATTTACCTTGTAATTTAGGCAACAACTCAGCAGGCCCTCGACTGTTTGATTCAGGTCTCTTCAATCCATCTCTCAGTCAGATCCATTGTCTAAATAAAAGTATATTTATATAATTAAAGTTTTGAAATATAATCACAAGACAGGAGTTAAACTTGGTAATCATGCTTTCTTGCAATCTACAATAAAATGCTCTACTGGGCATTTTATTGTACTGGGCCTTCTAATTACATTATATATAGGGGTGAGACGAATTTTCAGTTTATATTCGGCTCACATGTCGAATAGCTCTCATAAAAGCAGAATTTAGAAAAAAATCAGATTTAAAAAATCATTTGCTTGTAATTAGTAAAAAAAATCTATTATTGGGCAACCTATTGAACTTAGAGCCACACCCCTTGGCCAAATGTTAGATGTCTAGTAATGGGAAATAGTGTTGGTTCATTTTCCAATTTTTTGTGATTTATACCATTTTAAATCTATAATATACATCATAATATTGATGATACACCAGAAAGAAAATATAACGCTTTCTACAACAAAAACTATGTTTTTTTCATGTCCAATTCAGATCCAATTGCCTTTCAAAACTAGTCATTCCTGAAAAATTAACATAATCATACAAATTATTCCATTTATCTATTACCCTATAAAAAATGCTTTCGACACTCCCAATTAAGCAATGATTTCTATAACTTGAATACATAACCTATAATCCTCTACATACCTCTAATCCCTCCACATTATACCATTTGAATAGCAGAATAAGATCGAAACTCTAAATCTGATGTATGAAAAATCTGCCATGCAATGAATAAAAAATAACACCGGAAAGTGTAATAAAACCTAATTTATTTTTCAGGAGATAATAGCAGACTTCAAAAAAGAAAAAAATAAC
The DNA here is from genome assembly GCA_963932185.1 of Troglohyphantes excavatus. Classification (NCBI taxonomy): domain Eukaryota; kingdom Metazoa; phylum Arthropoda; class Arachnida; order Araneae; family Linyphiidae; genus Troglohyphantes; species Troglohyphantes excavatus. Next base: position 70,021,408 of record OZ010673.1, on the reverse strand, counting down.
GGAAGATATATATACTTACATTTATTTTTGTGTTTGACTTTACACTAACCCATAGAACACTAACGCCATTTTTACAAAGATTACCGCGTCTTGTAGTAAAAGTAGAAGTGTTTACTTTTTCCTCATCAACAAAATTGATATCTCGAAATAATATTTTGTACTAAAAGAAAGTTTAGAATACAATGCACAGTAATAAAAATATATAATTTTGAGAATAATTTATAGATTAATAATTACTTTTCAATAATTACCAATGAATTAACTTCGGAATACAGCTGTGCAATGGGCTGTTGGCGATGGTTCAGGATCTAACAGAAAGGGAAGACTTGGGTTGTGTGGTTGGTTGAAATAAGGCCATACATGAGCTATACAATGGACTGTTGATGACAATTCTGAATCAATCCCGAAGGAAAGACTTGTGAACACTGCCTTGTAATTTTAAACCATGTATAGACGACTATGACAACACCCGATATGGTACCCCACGCACGTGATGTAGGAGTGAGGACTTTTTACCACGACAGATTTAATGCGCACAAGTCCCCTCTAAAGGGAGGATTACTTTGAATAGGAACGTATTTGACAATCTTTTAATTGTGAGATCTCTACACAGACTGTTGTCATTCGAACCCCTCTTTTATTTTAATCGAATGCTTATTGCCACTTTTTCGACACTTCGGGAACCTATAAAAAATTTAAAACTTTCAATATTTAATAAAAACAAAACGCATGTTAAAAAACTGAATTATCTTGGTTAATTGTTACTTTATTAGTTTAATAATATTTTATTAATTTTATTTTTTAGATTAATATTGCTAATACCATCAATGTAAAATTTTCTCAAACCATTTTTCAAATCTAAATTTTATTTAAACGTTTCTGTTTGTAATGTTTATAAATTTTTTAGATGTAATATGAAATCGAACAATATGAAGTAAGCGATTATTTTAACACTTAAGTTTTGTTAATTGATTAGAAAATGTATTATCAATTGACATTTTGTTTTTATGGAAATAACGTTCTTTATTAATTGAAACTTAATCACGTTTGTACAGTTTATATTTTATTTATAAAATTATTTTCTGATATAAACACACAGCCCGGAAACCTTTAATCTTCAGTTATTCAAAGTTTTATATTCTTAAATTAATTAATATTTTATTCAAAATTAAAGGCGCATGACAATTTAAAAAAAAAATCATTTAATTAAAAAATGTCAGTAATTTTTTTATTAAATAATGAGTATTGTTATTATCGACATTTTGAGAAAATATTAAGCAAATTCATGTATCATTTAATAGTTTATAATCATTTGCCTTTAATAATCCCAACTAACGAACGTTTTCAATTTCACACTGCCCAATACAATTGCATTCAAATGGTGAAACTTGCATCAAATACATTGTCTGCTAAAAATCATGAATATTTTCGTTAAATAGTCATATGATAAATTAAGGTCAAGTCTTCCTACATGTAGGCCCATCAATATTTTGTTATGTTATTGTTTACTTTGATATATGATTGAATATCCATTCACACAGTTTAGATTCTGCGAATACTTGTTGAACGTGGTAACAGCGCGTTATCCCTAATCTAAAGCGCTGTTTAATCCTATAACTGGTTTAATTATTAATATATTTTCATAATTTTTACATGAAATTGTGATCCATATTCATAATTATCATAAACCATCATTTGTTTTGTGATGAATTACCAAAATTTGACGATGCTAGTAGATTACTATATTTGATTACACTTAGAAATATAGCGTCAATATTGCCGCCAGTTAGCTTTGATAATTTACAGAAAACAGGTTATTTTTGATTTTCTCCTAGCGATCTGGTAGTCCTGTGGTAAAATGTGCGCCTTCGGTTGTGTAGGTCCCCGGTTCAAACCCCGATTACTCTTCTAATGAGTTTTCCGATATTTATTTACGTCGTCGTTACTTTAATCGAATATGCTTTTTTAAACACAATTTTAACTTTATTCAAGTATAAATACATTAATACTGCCCAAAAGAAACTTCCATTAATTAATTAGAAATTTTTATTTTATATCTTTAATCATATTTGGAAAATTATTAGCACTTAACAATATGAACAAATTTATAAACCTTTTATTTAGGTAACAAAAATATGAATGAATGAAATTATTTGAACAATTTTTATGTACTATACGAAGATTTTCCTAAAAATATTTTTTTTAAAAGACAATTCCCCTAAATTATTTTTGTATAAAATGATTTTTTTAATTAAAAATTTTATGTTATGGCGGAGTGGACAAAAACCACAAACGTTTAATTTGGTGTTTCTATCTTTATACCCCATGTACCTGATTTTAAAGACGTTTCACTTCAGAAACATTTAATTGAAATTCAAAAAATATTTTATTTGAAAAAAACTTTAATAGAAAATATTGATGCAGTGCATTTTTAAAATTCTATTTTGGCACCCAAATAATTTCGTTAAATATGATGAATTTACAATTGGAAGAATGCGATATTTTTTTCTTTGATATATTATTGCACCGTCAGTATTAAAACTAGTGAATAGCAAAATTGATACATGTGTTTTTCATCAATGAAGAGGGATTTTTTGTGCAACAAAAATGTGCAATTTTTAAAATACTAATATAATATAAGGTTTCCATGCAAATTGGAATTCAAACTACTTCACTAAGTGTTTTTATTTTTGAAGAATGTATGGTTTTCATTACATCAAAACACTTTCAAAAGTGTTCGAAGTAAATAATCTGAAAAAAATATTCGTTGACCGATTGTGTTCGAATGGTTCGTTTTATGGGCAAGCAAACCTTCTATTCAGTCATCTCCCCTATTATTCTCAGAAGGCAGGGCAGTACTCAGAAACGCCTGAAGTCACCAACTATCAGACCAGAGACGCGACAAACCTTGTACGCTTGTTTCATTTACAACCCAGGGCTTTCTTCTCTCCACAAAGGCAAGAACCCCTTGCATGGGAAGGGAGCTGGGGGGGAGAGGGGGGGGGGAGGCAGGGGGGATGGATTTACAAGGACGGACTACAAAACAGCAACTAGACTAAAATAAACAACCCCATCTATCGTTGAAAATTAAAATCAATTATTACTTATTTTCCATTCATATTAAAGCAACTTTAATATTAAGCAAAAATATATAAATTTTACAAGTATCAGTTTTACGAAAGCATAAGTGTTTTAATTTATTGACTAATTAAAAAAAAATATTATATTGTGTTTGTTCCGACAGAATTACTATTCAAAATATAATAATTATTTTTGTTTTAAAAGGTTTAATATTTTTTTTAAACAAATAATTAAACATTTTACTAGCATTTGTTATAAGATTTTTTATACGAATGTCCAGCCATTCAGATAAAGAATGCATTAATTTTTATAACACTTTTATAGCACTTGAAATCCAGTAGTGGGCTGGTAACGACCAGCCATTATTGGGCCATTACATTTTTTTCCGTATAAATTTCCGTTACCACAAGATACAGTACTGGCCATTTGCTGGGCTAGTGCACGGCTGACCAATATTTAAATTTATTTTGTCCAAACATTTTTAAACATTTTATATTATTTTTTATTTTATATTAAAGAAAAGTAACACGATGAAATCTTTATAATATAAATTTAATACTGGGCAGCTATACTGACAATTATGAAGGGTTCAGCCAACACCACCGTAACTGACTCAAGGCCTGCGCACGCTGTCGATCAGAAAGCTATGAGTCATCAAAGGTAGACCTACCGAAAGACACAGCGCCATTCAATTCAACGGCTGAATCCGTTCGTTGCAAATATAAACAAGGTTGTTTTCGAAGCGCGAAAAGTTAATTTTATTTATATATTTTATTAATTATTCTGCAGTTTTAGGAACGTCAATTACATAAGATGCCTTCTCGGTGCTGCGTGCCTAATTGCAAAGGGAATTATGATAGAGTTCTTGAACGTGTGACTATTTTAAAATATCCCGAAAATGTCGGAACTCGAAAAAAATGGATAACAGCGATACCTAGAAAGGATTTCATACCTTCCAAGTCTTCTAAGGTAAGTTGTATTTTTGTAATTACTTATAAATAACAAAGAATTAAAAATGGTTCTTGAAATTTGAATCTATTTCCTGCATATTTACTTCAATACAGTGTGAAATGTTCGTCATTATTTTCATGCATTACTAATGTAGGAATCATTCCACATAAAATATTGGAATTATTTATTTCTTATAGCAATATTTGGGAGTTAAGGTAATATTTAATGCTCTTATTGTTACAGAAACAAGGTTTATATTTGTATCTGTATCGATTCAATAAACAGAAGTGAGTTTAAGCTTTTCATAAAGTTTGTATAAACATATTTTTTTGAAAATCTTTCTTCGGCCTATCAATTTGAGAACAAAATAAAAACTTCAATAATTCTTAATTGTATGTTTAGAATAGGCCCTGCTCATTCCAGAACATTCTCCATTTATCTAGAACAATTTATTGTACCTCACCCAATAATATTTTACACTTTACAAGTTAGCGTTTTACTAGCTGAACCAAACATGTTAGAATGAGATGGAATTGCAACAACCTCTGTATTGAAAATTCATTGGAGCTGACGCGCGGGTTAAATTTGTTGCCCAGTTTCATTTAAAATAGAACTGCCCCATTAAACAGTCCTAAATATGTATTTAATTCAATTATATTTTTCTTATTTGCTGATATTGATAGTAACAAGCTTTAATTAATTTTTTTAAAGGTTCAATCTTACCATCAACCCGATACTTCAAGATCTCCAGGGGGAGGGCGAGAAATACAAAGTCCTCGCATTTGCCGATGACAAACTTCTGATGACATCCAGTCAAGTAGAGCTCCAGTCCATGCTCGACCGTCTCTACACCGTGACAGAGGCTCTAAGCCTAAAAGTCAACGCGAGCAAATGCCCATCGATCCACCTGTCAGGGAAGAAGCCGGCGGGCCTGCGCCCATTGAAGTGATTCCAGACAACATCCCGACATCCTTCCTGGGTAACCCCATCGGCTACAACCTGCTCGAGAATTCCCCGGAGATTGCGAAGATCATCCACCTAGGAAAAAAGATCGGCGGATCCAGCCTCGCCCCGTGGCAGAGGATAGACGCTTTGAAGACGTTTCTCTACCCTCCCTGTCCTTTGCCATGAGAGGTCACCAATACACCAAGCAGCAGCTGCGTCAGGTCGACAATCACATGAGGGCCCACATCAAAGGGACCCTCAATCTGACTGGCGTGGCTTCAAACGCTTCTAATGATTAGACGAACTGTCTTACTGTACGTTATTTACTTGCTGTTCAACGTGTATCTTTTATAATTTATCTGTTCCACATCGTGTATCCTCCATCTGCATATTTACACGTAGAAGACGAACTGTCTTACTGTACGTTATTTACTTGCTGTTCAACGTGTCATCTTTTATAATTATCGGTTCCTCGTGTTTCCTCCACCTGCATATTTACATGTAGAAGACGGACTGTCTTACTGTACGTTATTTACTTGCTGTTCAACGTGTCATCTTTTATAATTATCGGTTCCTCGTGTTTCCTCCACCTGCATATTTACATGTAGAAGACAAACTGTCTTACTGTACGTTATTTACTTGCTGCTCAATATCATATGGCTCTCATACATACAGAAAAAGGTTTGGGCTAGAATTTATTCTGCTCTTGCCTCGGGTTGGCCTGTTATAGCACTTAACTAACAGGAACCGACACGCCTTATCAAATATTGGAATCACTACACTCACATGCACCTTTTTTGCCGTATTCGTGATTAATTGCATACATTGTCTTTTTTTATATTGATTAATTGCATAATTTTTATGTTTTCAATCTTTAATGTGGGCATTTTTAAGCAGTCGATTGACTTTACGACAAATATGTCATTTTGGCCTTAGTGTCAAGTCATAGCGATCAATTTTATTGATTTCTTTAAAAAGTTTGAAAGGTTAAAAAATTATTTTGATATCTTTAATTTTTTTTAATTAATTAATAAAATATAATTAAAAATTAGGGCAAGATCATCCAGTTCATTCAATTCTCCCAAAAAGTGACTTGTTTATAATTTAAGTAAACAGCCCATTCAGCCACTTATTTCATATGATTTATATTGTACCAAGAAAACTTTTATAAAATGTATAAATTTATAAAAAAAAATGTATTTGCACATGTGTTTTGAAGGTAACTAAAAGCAAGCAAATGTAAAGTTCACAATAAAAGTTTGAATTGAGTAATAAAACTCAAGTAAAATTATTTAAATAAATAAAAAATTTATATAAAAGATCCAGTTTATTCAATTCTACCAAAAAGTGACTTGTTTATTATAATTTAAGTAAAAAGCCCCTTCAGATAATTTTAATTGATATTGTACCAAGTAAACTTTTATAAAATTTATAAAGTATTTTTCATTTGCACATGTTTATTGAAGGCTCATTGTTAACTAAAGCAAGGAATTGTAAAGTTCACAATAAAAGTTTGAATTGAGTAATAAAAATGTAAGTAAAATTATTTAAATAAAAAATTAATACAAAAAGTTCCAGTTTATTCAATTCTAGCTGAAAGTGACCTGCTCATTATAATTTAAGTAAAAAGCTCATTCAGCCACTTAATTATTTCAGATAATTTTAATTGATATTGTACCAAGTTAACTTTTATAAAATGTATAAATTTATAAAGTATTTTTCATTTGCACATGTTTTTGAAAGCTCATTTTTAATTAAAAGCAGGCGAATGTAAAGTTCACAATAAAAGTTTGAATTGAGCAATAAAATGTTCGTAAAATTATTTAAATAAATAAGAAATTAATGCAAAAAAAATCCAGTTTATTCATTCTACCAAAAAGAGACTTGTTTATTATATTTTAAGTAAACAGCCCATTCAGACACTTATCTCAGATAATTTTATTGATATTATACCAAGTAAACTTCTATAAAATGTATAAATTTATTAAAAAAAATATTCTTTACTTGCACATGTCTTTTGAAGGTTCATTTTGAACTAGCAAGCGAATATAAAGTTCATAACAAAAGTTTGAACTGAGAAATAAAAATTGTTTTTTATTTACTTAAATTAGTGAACTTATGTAATTAAAAATATCGTTTTTTTTAATATTATTTTGACCAAAAAGAGGACATGTTTATGAGCTAATAAACAGTCCATTCACTCAAGAATTAAATTGATTTGCATTGTTACTCAGTTCATGAACATTGATAAAACAAATGAAATAAGTAATTTTGGTTTATTAAATAGGTACTGAATTCTAAAAATAGACATTGACCTTTCACCGTTATACACTACGCGAAATGTACAAGAAAGTAAAATATGCTCGAACTTTGAAAAACGTCCGAAAATTATTTCGCTAAGTGCCATTCGCTTCTTCTTCGATACCGGTCTGCCTGCGATGACTCATCCTAAGCGCGCTCAGGCCTTGAGTCAGTTACGGTGGTGTTGGTTCAGCACATATTAAAACAAACTTTGATGAATTATCTATTATATATTCAATAAGCACTTCCGTTTCAAAATTTTATTCCGACTGACGCAAAAGTTGTGGCTGAGCAGTAAAGGGCTAGTACTTGAATTTCAGTAGTGGGCTGGTAACGGCCAGCCATTATTGGGCCATTAATTTTTTTCCCCTATATTTCCGTAACCGCAAGATCCAGTACTGGCCGTTTACTGGGCTAGTGCACGGCTGGCCAATGGCCAGCAGTGGCCATCACTGGCAGCACTGGGCCAACAGTTTGCCATAACTCCAATGTTTGCTGGGAAGTCAGTTAATTAGATTCATTACAACAGTCCGTATCACTCCAAAATAAAAAAAAATTGGAAAATAATCGAAAATGGGTTAATAGTCGACCTGGGCGTCTCGTACCTATTTTAAATTGGTATTCTTTCCTTCAAATAACTCAAAATAGAGAGTAAATATAAATGTGCAATATTTATTGTTTTGGTGTTCGTTCAAAATTTTTATTACTACCCCCCCCCCCCCCCCTCCACACACACTTGTTTCATCTTGATCTTGCCCCCCCCACTTTTACCACCCAATCGCCGCCACTGTTTGCGACGATTCGGAGACGAATCTCGAAGGGAAAATGCGAACACTGCCTCATATTTTTTTACCATGGTCAGTTGACAAGGTCAACATCTGAGCTGGAATCGAGGCAGCCTCAATATGCTCTAGGACATCGTACCAGAATCAGATTTCACATGCATTGGTCCCTTATACATGGTGTATATTTTTTGGTCGCGAAATTTCCTGGAGGAAAGGTCCAGGAAAAATGCCTCGTAATTTTGAATCATATGGCAATATCTCTAACCCTAAGCTGGCATCACGATCTCCAAACTTCTACATCACGACCAACATGATATTTGAACCACAAACTTAAACCAGCAGCCTCTTCTAGACTGCGTGGGCCTAGACAGTACACAGTGGCGTACCAATTTCATTCCTAGTCGTTCGTTAAATAAACATCCGCCGTGTAGTGGCCACTAGTGCACATTAAATCTGTGCTTGACTCAGACGTTGTTAAAAGCAGTACGCATCAAGTATAGTTATCGTCATCTGGCCATGGTTCAAAATTACCGAGGCAGTGTTCACGCGTCCAATCAACACCGACTCAAAGACAAGGCCGTGCCTCACGTGACCTTTCCGGAGCTGACGTCATAACGAGTAGGCCATGGTAGCGGGTAGAAACTGAAGATTTCGCTTCGCTGATGTGGGTTTTTTTAAGCGCGAATTTCTTTGGTTTCTCAAAATGGGTGAAAATTCCGTGTGCTTTAGTCTGCGATTATTATTTATTATCTGAGTTATGGTTTACAAACAAGGTGTGTTCCCAATTGACAGGGAAATTACACGAAAACACCAAAAGTTCAGCTGTTTTCGTTTCATAAAAATCGGACGTTGTGCAGAAAATGGATTCGTGTAATTCACACATACACAAAGGGACGACTTTACTCCTACATATTACACAAGGGTATCTATGATTATGCTTATAATTTAATCTGCGTTCTTTAATGTAAATTGATAACATGTAGATGTCAGGTTTAAATTGTATTAAAACATCACTGGTTTAAAAAAAACCAGGGAAGTATCTGTCATCGTTATTACTAATACAATTGTTATTAAACGACTGAACAGCGCGCCAACCAAAACTCCAAAATAAAACCGCCATAAACTTTAAATTAAAACCGCCAAATCATGTCGAGAGGTTATAGATTCGACGGTTATGTATTTTTTTTTAATTTATGTATGTTCGCGCGGGATTTCGGTTCTACTTCAGATATTTGCACAATTTTTTTGTTGTTGGATAAAGGCTGTTTCACTTGGGAGCAATTTGAAAAAAATATCGGGTTATCCGGCATTCAACTATCTCTGGAATTCTCAATTAACCGGACCGTTTGAAAAAAAATATTGTCCGATTTCAAAAATTCTTTCTTTGTTGGATAGAGAAAAATCAACTTAGGCAAAATCTGCAAAAATAATCGGTTATCCGGCTGTCGAAATGTCGATTTTCCGGAGGTTTTTATACAGTTAATCCGATTTCATAATATTTTCATTGTTTAACAGAAGTTGTTCAACAATGACATTTCATTTAACCAGAATTTATTGGCATTGATAGGGATTGTTTTACAATAGACACGGTTGAGCAGAAGTTGCTACTTGAATTTCTCGGTGAATAATAAGAGGAGGCGAAGCCCCCTGCTAAATTAAAAACCAAAAAGGGAAAAATAAAATAATCTTTTTAGAAAAAAGGAAAACCGACTTTAAGGAAAATGCGCTAAAAAGTAAAAAATAATTTTTAATTCTACGAATGAGTTGAAAAATTGAATTATTGAATATCAATTTTATACTTAGTACAACTTTTTGAAGTTGGTGCCAATTTACAAAAATTATACCCAAATTTTGGCGCCGATTTCAAAAAGTTGTACTAAGTATAAAATTAATATTCAATAATTGAATTTTTCGACTCATCGTAGAATTAAAAATTATTTTTTACTTTTTAACGCATTTTCTGTAAAGTCGGTTTTCCTTTTTTCTATAAAGATTATTTTATTACTAATACAGACTGACAAACCTTGTGTTTCGGATTTTTACATAAATGTTGGTGAGTAAGAATTTAAAGGCATTGAAAATTTAATGCCTATTATTGTATACCTTTCCGGCTATTGTGCTCATTCGGCGATGAAAAAAATAAATTGTAAATATAGTTCAAAACAAATGATTATTGACAACACCTTAAAATGAAACTATAAATATAAATTAATTGAATCTCTGGATAGAGGTGGTTTAATCTACCCATCTGCAGATATTGTAAATGCTGTAAATTACAATTATATTGTTATGTAAAAATTGCTTTTAAAAGAAAATGAGACCAAATTTTTACAAATAACTGATCACTCCTCATTTGTGGTTAAAACTTTGGAATTAATAAATTGTAATGAATTTTTTTTGTTTATGATCAATGTGAAGCGGACCATAGTTCTGAGAGTGTTTTAAACTAATATTAACTTCAGCTACAAAATCATTATTAAAAAACTATTGCAGGCAAAAAAATTATATTAAAAATTCAAATTGAAAAAAAGTCTAAAAAAATTGAGACATTGAAAAAAGGGATCAAAGTTGTGGAAAAGGTGCAAACATATAAAATTGCATAACTGTATATAAACGCTCAGTTCAATAAAGAATTTTTGTTAATTTGGTCTTTGATACTTTTATTTTCATGCTAATGTGAGTATTTTTTTGGGCATATATATTTAAAAATCTTTAATGAAATACAAAGGTAAGGTAAATAACGTTTAGGCAACGTAACAGTTCATTTTCTAATGAAAAAATGCTATTCATCTGCTCGAATACCAAGCGCTTCAATCGAAGAAACACAGCGGGGAAGGAGAAATCCAGCCTACTCAGGGTGACGTCACAAATCAGAGGCATGGCCTTGTATTTGAGTCGGTGTTGGTCCAATACACCAATGTGTAGCTCTAGTACGACGATTTTTCAACCAAATTTGAAAACCATTTGGGATTTCTATGTGAATTTCTTGAAAGCAATGCGCAACAAAAACACAAGATATTCTTGAATACAAGCGTTGAGTCAGCGTTTTGCTATTCCCGTCTTAACAGCCGAAAGACATTTATGAATAACTTTTCCCACACCCACGTCGATTTGTCGGCAATGGTAGGCGGAGAAAAACATTCAGCCGAACTGAGAGGAAAATAATCAAGTACAATTTAGACTTTTTTTTCCGGCATATCAATTCTCGTTATTTTAAAAGCAGGTGTAATAATGGACGCCCACGAACAGTGTTGCTACTAAAAAAAATCGAGTGAGGCTGTGTCGGTACACAGCCAGATACGTTTTACATGAAACGTCATTTAAGATTAAAAATAAAAAGGGATTGGTCGCCAACGTACCCTCTCCAACAGAAGGAAGATAGGCAGGCTTTTCTATTATGACGGGTCTCTATGCCGGCCGCATATTAACTACCTATACACGAGTAGACACATTGGAAAATTTCGAGCCTTCTGATTCGTCGGTTTCACTACGTAACTGTGACGTCACATTATTTTCTCATCCATAATATTTTTATTTGCATTGTTGATGGAAATCTGCTAGTAATTACGGAACTCGGTTTTTATATTTGATTGTTACATGATTGCTTTTTGGTTATTTCTCAACTGAATATATTTGTTATTGAAAGATATATATACAAATATAATTGTAATTTTCAAATGCAAAAAAACTTCATAATTCCAAAATATTATGTGGCGCCATCTGTTAACGTAAGGCATAACAATACACATAACGATACATTGAAATTCTATTCCTTACTTTAATTTTATACGTAAGAAATTAATCTATATTATTCTAGTATTATTTGTATCTATTTTTATTTGTTCTTGGATGACAAATAAAAATTCCTTTTTAATTGGTTAAATGAATTGATTTCATGATAATAAATAATAACACTCGTATAAAATTACAAAATGTAATGCAATTCTACTTAAATAAACCCATTACCAAAAATGCTCCATATTTTATAAAGCTACATTTCCCCCCATTTTATATTCACCTTATTAGGCAATTAACTGACAAGCATTAGTGATTCAGATTCATGTGTAAGTTTGATTGAAATGTAAGTATAATGGATGAGAAAGTGTGACGTCACAGCTAGGTAGTGAAACCGACGAATCAGAAGGCTCGAAATTTTCCAATGCGTCTACTCGTGTATAGGTAGTTAATATGCATCCCGGCCCATACGTGCCTTTAATTCAAGATTTTATACATGCATTGGTCAGTGGCGGCTCGTCCACTACAGCAAGTACGGCCGGGCTCAGGGGTGCCCATAGGGAGGGATTATGGCGCAAGTTGCGCCATCAGAATTTTTGGGGGGGATTTTTTTTCATTTCTTTATTATTATTTAATTTTCAGGGGGAAATGTTTTGGGCAAAAAATAATTTTGCATATATAACACGTCCGCAGTCACTGGAATTTCCAGCCATTTCAAGAAACGCCTCTTCGACACAAAAGCTGACGAAATTGTAAAAAAATACTCTTGTTTGAAAATGCAAGTCTTTATTCTGTTAAAATTAAATGCCATTTTAGAAAGATCTACAAAATACATTACAAAAATTATCTGATTAATGGATATAGAAGAAACTTAGGGTTGTGCGGCGCATGCCACCTCACAGGACCCCTCGCTTTTTTTTGGGGGGGGGGGGGGGAGGGGGGGTCATTAAAAAAAAAGAGAAAACTATTTCAGAGAAAAAATCATATTTTTCAAAACTTTAGTATTTTTTTTAATATGTGTTACTCATACATCTAGGACATACACGTTTACTTTGTCCGGTTCATACATTCAGACTATACACTTCAGTGCTAAGATTTAAATTAAAAAACGCTGTGAGGCAATAACTTTTCCGTTATGAAGAAAAAAATTAAAAATAAATATGAAGATTGCTATAAACTCAGGACTGCAGACTGCAACAAAAACTGGAAAAAAAACGGTGACTTTAACAAAGTTAATTCTTTTGTTTGTTAATATGTGGCATATGTTTTTAAAAAAAAACTGCAATGATGGAAGCATAAACTGTTCCCGCATCTCAACAACACTTATAACGTAAATTACGATTTTTATATACAACTCAATAAGAAACTAATTACTTTCATACGTTTGTTCACTAATAAGCAACAGTTGTGGCGATTAAGGGGGACGCTCCCCCCTCCCACTTTTTTTGTATGTTGCCCCCATACTTTTTAAATTTAAACTAAAAAAAATATTTAGTAAATTGTGTTACTGAATTGACGAACTAAAGAAAAATTTCCTACCCCAACCTTCTCCTATTTTTTTCTGGTGCTTATATTACATTTACAATCGATTTATTTTCTCGTATTATCTTGTATCTTCTGCCAGCACACAGACAGCTAACAGACATTTAGGAGCCACTTCTGTCATTACAAAATACTCATCGTTCAAATAAAACAAAAACAAAAAAAGCCAAAGGAAATAGGCGCGACCATAGGTCTTGATTTTTTAGCGGGAAACATATTGGCGCCGATATTTATCTACATTGAGTACGAGTAGTATTATGAAAGCCAAACTGAATTTTTAGAACCCAATCGCCGCTACTGAGCGTAGGTGGTTTTATTATATTTCAGTTTAGTCTTGGCGTCGAATCAGTTTAAATAATTTCAATGGTGTTACAATAAAAGAACGGATAATATATTTTAGTCAGCAAGGACGAATGGTTTTTGTGAACGTGCAGTTTAAATGTGGAGTAAAGCTGAGAATATTTAAATTGTAAAAAAATAACTAAATGAAAAGTATTTTCTGAGTTTGATAAACTGTACTGGTAAGTGGATAAATATCATACAGCATTTTTGAAATTAAATTTCATTATTAATACATTTTTAATTTAAATAAAGATTTCTTAAAATTCGATAAAATAAAGTTTTTGCATTTGATAGTCATATTTAAAATAGCCAAAAATAAGAGTAGAAGGTCACGAGTGATTTTAAACAAAACCAATAGCGTTCAGTATTTTGCATGAATTTAGTCGATAATTTTTTTTTTCTATCTTTGTGTTTACCTGTCTATTTTGTTGGGGTTTAATAGATGTTTTTGGTACAAATGTAGTATAGGACATTTGGCGCGCGAGATTTTTTTGGCGTGTTTTATAGGGGCAATAAATTTATAGTATGGCAACCCCACCTGACATTGTTGGTATGTTCCGATTCTTGTGGCGACTTTCAATCTAGCAACCCTATGACGTCATAGCGCTGTTTAACGGCAATTTTTCGTCGCCAAAAACAAAATCGCGCCAAATGTCCTATACTACATCTGTTCCATGTTTTTTTTTTAAATAAAACTTTCACAAGTTTATTCATTACTTATAATTTGTACTTTAGTTCATGTTGACATCTCTAACCGTTAAGACATGAATTTTCCCCCTTTTTCATAAATATTTCTGTTTGACCATATATGTAGCCGTGTTTTATATATACCAGTTTTGTTTATACCATTAGGTAAGAGAAAGTAAAAAACAGATATTCTAAGGCCCATTCTACACGGACGCTATTTACGCCGCGTTGCATTTTGCAGAAGCATCTGATTGGTGCATTCACACCACGTGGTGGACCAATCGCAGAGTTATCGCAAAAGCTAACGTGCGCAAATAACGTCCGTGTAGAATGGGGACATTATTAAAGCGCATTAGCTTTTATAGATGGCCCTGTGATTGGGGAATACAAACTATGTGGTTTACATATACACTCGTAGAACCATCTGTATCTAACGCGCGTAAATAACATCAATTTTATTTCTTTGATGCCATGATGTGTTTTAAAAAAAAAGCCGTTTTTTATATTTCAATCGGAAAGCTTTTCTTTCTTATATATAAAGTATTTAAGCATTTTCAGTGGCATTTGGCTGACATGTAAGAGGCAATTGTTTCTGAGCATTTAGAGTAAAACCTATTTACATCATGTGTTTCTGCTAATTAGAGTGATTTTGCATATATCACTGACAAATAAAATATTGTAGGTAGTTATTTTAGTCTAAATGGAGCGATTGCAAGGGTTTTTCTGAAATTGAACAATCAGAGATTACCGTCAGCATTTCTACAGTAACTATTTTTAGGTGTTTACAAAATTGAATTCCAAAACAGGGATTTAAAATTTTTTAAATATCCATTTGTAAATTATATTTTTTGGTGGAATTGAAATCAACACCTTAGACAAATCGATGACATTTTGTAGAAAACACCAGATTTTTAGACCATAACAAAGCTGCGGTTCTTGAACCGAAATCGATCGATTCTTAGCGAAGACAATAATAAGTTCTATGGAATTTATTATGAATTTTAACGCATGGTTTAACAATTAATAAATTTATGAAATTACAATTTTATTCGACAAAATTATGTTATCTGAACCTCCGACCCTATATTTTACCGACGAACCTGACTTTAAGCACCATTTGTTTGTATCAATGAAACGTTATAAAGAGATGCGGAGAGAAAGTTTAATTCAATATATAAGTTCCATACATATAAGTTAATGTATATAAGTTAAAGTATAACCAAGTTTATATCTTGATTTTATCTCCAACTGATTTATAATATACGAAATGTTCAGCTTTGTGTGAATTCAGTTGAAAATTTTAGATTCTAATAAAGTTATATGCTTTAAATTTGAGGGGGTAGAGATTTTTTTGGCGGGGGGGGGGGGGGGTTCCCCATTGAGTTAGGGGGGGATTTGCGCCATTGAGTTTGGGGGGGATGGGCACCCCTGGCCGGGCTGCACCTAAATTCATTAGTGTATTTTAAAACTAAAATCAGATATTTTAATAATTTTCTTAAATGAAGATTAGAATTGAAAATGAAATTTCTACGGTAGTAAGCAAAATCTCCGATAAATAGCAAGCCTGTTACCGTAATGAACAATTCAGGAGGGGGGAAGGGAAAACTCCTTTAAATCAAAACTGCAGCCAAAAAGTGAAATCGGCTGCATCGTTGCCATGGCAACCTCTACATGGTATGGAGATTCCCTCCCATGCTAATGCACTGCATTTGCGAGAAGGTACAGCCGAAATGAATTTTCTTGTTTTAGCTGCACTTGAGATTCGAAATGCTGATTGGCCGTGTGTGAAATGCGGGGATGGGTGGGTGAAACGATAACTTCGAGAATATTTCCAAACGAAAATGTTTTTCGTGATAAATTTAATGTGTGCTGTTGTTTCGTTATTTAAGTTAATATTAAAATTGACCGATTCGCATTGTTTAAAAGAAATAAGAATTGCTTTAATTTTCAAAAAATAAGTGTTTTTTATTTTTTTTCGCATGTTATCATTTTGTAAAAATTCTAAGGAAACTTTGATTTGAGTAGTAAATAATAAAGATTGTCCGTTCATGTATGGGTTGTGGAAAATAGGGGGGGGGGGGGGGGGGGGGATTCACATAATTTCGGCTGCACTAACATTTTCGATCACGGGCCACCACTGACATTGTTATCTAATTTTCTATTAAACGTGGCAAAATTTATGTCAACCGTGCTATTTGTCATGGAGATAGTAAGTCATACCTCTATCTTGATATCCTTTATTGCTATTTTTAAACAGTGTATTTAAACTTAACAGAAAAATAACAATGCAGATGTTTGAAAGAAAAACCACACTTGACGTAGGGTTCCAAAAACGCAGTTATAAAAATAGTACAAAAAAAACCTAAGACCAAAGTTTTAAAGCAATATCTGTCAATCATAGACTAGCAATGATAATGACTATACATTGTGTGTAATAGGGGAGTTTCATGCCGAAGAAGACCGCTGTTCCAACTGAACATAGAGAAAAATCTGCGACGCCGAAGAAGTTCCGTAGGATTAGCATGGATCATTAGTTCCTGTACTTTAATTTTAAGTTTTTGTCATTAAATAATATTCTCAATATACAAATATTTACTTCATACACTGAGATAGATTGTACTCATCGTTTATGAAGCATTTTGTGTGTTTAAATAAAAGTATTTTTCCGTATTTCGTTGTAATTCTAATTATATACATATATAATATAAGTATTTCTGCATTTAAATTTATTCACATATAGAATAAAAATATTACTTATTTGGAAAAAAACAAATATTATTAACAAACTGTCCCATAATGGCAAGCGCAGCGACTAAACAAACAAAAGCAAAGTTGCCTGTTGTAGGGAAGAATTCGAAACTAATAGCAAGTTTCCATCTTGATACGTCACGTAAAACTCCCTCATTGCACACACAGTGCACTTAGTTGAGGTTATCAAACTATTTAAATCGAATTTGAATATTTCTGTGACTTGGACCAAGAAGGACCAATGTCAAAATTTACCGTATTGAGTAAAACTGCTTCAAAATTTGAATGTTGTTGAATTGTTGCAAAGTTGCGAAAATCGCAGAATTGTTCGATTTCAACAGTTATAGAAGAATAACGACAATGGTTTCTATTATATTTTCAAGTATAAAATTAAAATATCCAAAATATTTTTTTTTCTTAAAATAGGATTCAAAATGACATTATCCCTTCTACTTCCAAGCAATAGATTTAATATATTGATATGTTTGATTACAATTAATTGTTAAATTTTAATTCTCAATAAATGATGCTGAAATATTTAATTTTACAATGCAAAATATGAAAGGAAAATATGGAATTTAAATAAAATTTTACGATATGGCAATTAATTGTAGAATAAAAAGATTAAATACTAAAGAATTTTAACACTGAATTAATAAAACACACACATTAAGTTTGGAATTATTGGTAAACTTAAAAGCGAATTGGAAATAGAATGATTATAACAATTCAAACATAATTTTATTTACAGTTAACAAATAAAATTTAACATATCCAGTTTTATAGAAAAATATTTTAAATGCAGTTTACAAAAAAAAAAAATAATATAAATAAGTTACTAGATCAAAGAAATGTCAACTTAAATATTAAAAATTGATGAGTTTCTTCACAGCATCGAAACATCGCCATTTTGAAGGGATATAAAATGGCTCATAGACATGAGAAAAGGGGGCATCATGACCAGTGACACGCTGAATAGGGGCTTCCAAATTTAAGAAACATTCATTCTGAAAAATTTTAATTATTTTAATAAAAAATAACACATATTTATATTTTGCATATACACTCAAACCTGTTTTTGTGCAGTCTTTTTTGTGCGATTTTTTTTTGTGCGGTATATGAAAATTTCAATGAAATTGGAACATAATTGATTATCTGGCTACCGAGACATATACAAGCGTCTAGTGAAACAACAGTCATCGCAAAAACTGATCACCGACTACATGGTAACTGAAAAAAAGTCAACACTAAACGAGTGCGAGGTAGTATCTTCAAGTGACGAAAGCGATTTTGAACCAAGTTCGCGTATTGTCAGACTACAAAGGATAATGGTTTATACGTTTTGAAAAGTTTTGTATGTGTAAAATAAGTACATATGTAAATACAATATTTAAAAAATTATTCGCATGTGTATTTTCTAAATCAGATTCCAAAAGGTTTGGCGAGATCCCAAGTAGCTGTCAAGCCTCGTGTCTTGATTTCTTTAAAAAAGCAATTCCTAGTTATTTCGTAAGGTTTTGAGTTATTTTCTATTTAAGACTTTTTTATGCGGTCCCTATCCACCCCGCATAAAAAAATAGTTTTTTAATTGTGTTGTGAAAACTATTTTTTATAGCTACTCGTGAAGTTTTGTGGGATTTTTTTATGCGGTCCCTATCCACCGCACAAAAACAGGTTTGAGTGTACCCTATTTTATGACAATTCAATTATATACACATTTAAAACAAGTTGTACAAAAATTAAAATTGATGGACAGACACAACAAGTTTTTTGGATTACTTTTCCTTTTCTATTATATAATTTTAATTAAATGATTTGGAATAATGTTGTACTAGAACTGCACAATGGGCTTTTGATTATAATTCGTGTCTATCTTGAAGAAAACACCTGGTAACAATACCTCGTAATTTTGATCAGATGACAAGATCAATACCTTAGCTGGCACACTATGCAACCTTACATAGACGTGAGGACATTAGACTATGGGAGATTTAATGTGGAAAGTTGGTAAAAATCGCAGGACGGAAATTGAACATTTTAGTTATATTCCCAAAAGCACAACATTTTCTAATTGGAAAAGGCGGTATTCCATAAACATTGAAAGCTCGTCTCATTGTTCTAAAACAGAAAATAATTATTTTAACTTCATAAACAATTACTGTACTTTTTTTACTATTTGCTAAAAAATTTGGCTACCTAATAGTTAAAATTCAGACTTGAAAACGTGCAACATTACCATACTTATTCGACAGGTCTTTAAATTTAAAATTATAATGCAAAATATACTTTATGGAAAATATTTTTAAAAATTAAAAGCTATTTATCTTTAACTAAAAAATTAAATTCTTGAAATCCCATTCCCAACGATTTTCTGAAGAGGACAATAGATTCCTTCATTAAAAATGCATCTAATAGGGTTCTTTATACAGACAACTATCGTTATCTCGAACTCGAAGGGAAGTGTATAAAAATTCGAGATGTCGAAAATTCGAGTTATCGAAAATCCTATAAAAAAGCTGTTTTGGTAAAAATAAATACTAGTATACTTACACGACTTTATTTAACATATTTATCCAAAATAGTTTGGTGAGTATTTATATTGTTTTCGAAATCAATTATATTTTTTACCGAAAACGTCAGCTGGCTTGAGGGACGATAAATCATTAATCTTCCTTGTTGGACTGACTCTGCATTAAAGACTAGAGGATATAGTCCAGGGAATCCAGTATGGCGACATTCAAACAAAAGGGTGGGGCACAGGTAGGAATCCATTGTACGTATACCCTTTCAATAACGCACAATAAGAAAGAGAACTGATAAAGAAGAACGCGGCGATTACATATATGCTAAAGGTTCTTCAAAATCCGTAATTTTGAAAGGAAAACAAAATTTTGAGTTGTGAAGAAACTTCGAGTTATCGAAAATAATGATGAAAAACTTCGAATTAAAGAGATAAATTTACATTAAATAAGTAATGAAGGTGCAGGGAAATCGATTTTTTTCGAGATATCGAAAAATTCGAGTTATCGAAGTTCGAGTTATCGAGAGTCTACTGTATTTCCAATCATGGTTACAACTTGATGGGATAGTGGTGAAATACATTAATTCTTAACTGTGTGACATCACTGTCTAACATATAACAAGAAAACGAGTAGGTTTAATTGAAAATTTTTTAGCAAATAAAAGGTTGTTCCGTCCTGGATTAAAGTCCAAAAGAATGAAATCCGTTTTAGAACAGAAAACTTTCACCTATGCGCATTGCTTCCCTACACATGGTTGCTATTTCTTGGTATTTAAAAGGAACGATTCCGATAATTTCCAATTACCAGACCACATATGTTGGAATCGAATTCAAGCCCATCGAATGATAGCCCTAGGTCTTCACTATTTATGTACCTTAATTTCAATTTAAAATAACCATTTCATTATTATTTGGTGGAACCTTACAACGTACACTTACTTTATACACTAAGTTTTTTCAATACTATGATCTTTCATGATAAGGATAAAATAAAATATGTCTGTTACACACTTTAGAACGCAAAAATTAATGTCCTTCCACGATAGAATTGAACAAAAAATTAATACTTCCAAAAGTGTGACCGCCTGGTCGGTTTCCAGCTGTATCAGGATGGAAAGAGTAAATGCGCATGAATGAACACATTTTTTTAAGTTGTAACTTTTTATAAATCATAGGACACTGTCATCACACTGAGTGTATGAAGAAAACAAATGCCACAGATTAACACAAAAGGGAGTCTTAGAGCAATCGAATGATCCTTCACCTGCTTGATTTATATTCATTGACAATCGAATTAATATTGCTAAATATATGAAACGCCTAAAAGAAGTCAAGTTTGACTGGAGTTTGCAAATTAAAAGTGGGTTAGAAAAATTAAGTATACTAGGAGGCTCCGCCCCTTGCTCCGCTAACGCTCCGCCAACCCCCGGAGGATTGCTACGCAATCCTCCTAGGTTTTTCTTCGCAAACCAATTCTCGCTTCGCTCGCTATAATGTAGGACACAATAACAATGCGTCCTAGCAACAATATATTTTTTTTATTATATTACTGAAAACTTAAAAGTCGATACTGAAAACTTAAATTATAATTTATCTTGGCATAAATAAATTTTTTCTCCATGGAAATCAATATAAAATTATTTAAAGTATTTTTTTTTGTTAAAGTACAAACGGGAAAACAATGATACCACTGACATGCCTACAATTATTTATTATTTTCCTCAATTTTGCCATGCTTTTCCTGCATTTTAGCTGCATTATTTGTAGTTTGTTTTGGATGTAATTGATGTTAATCCTGCCATAACCTTGCCTACCAAAAATGTATTATTTAATGACGTCAGGCAGATGGAGTTTATAGGAATCGCTAATGGAATAGTTTCCAAATTAGCAACAGATGGCGCCACCTCTATTTCCAGTTTGGAGCACTGATCTCAGTTCAGTGGTTTAGATATATTTTACAAAACTTCTCTTTTGTTAATATAATACGGTATTCTTCCTAATTTAAACAACATTATCAAAATAATTATTTATTAATGAATTAAAGTTGTTAATCGTAAAAATAGCTTACATAATAGCAAAATACAAATACGAAAGCAACAGATATTTGTAACTGTTGCCATTCCACGTAGAGAAAAACAGCGTTTTTCAATCACCGCGTAAGAGAAATATATATATAGATTACTATGTTCCTAAGATTGCTTGGCAATGGAGGACTTCTTTATTTCTTGTTTGACAGTATGTGCTCCTTAATGCGAAAATACTATGTATGCCACAGTTATTAAGGTCG
The DNA here is from genome assembly GCA_963932185.1 of Troglohyphantes excavatus. Lineage (NCBI taxonomy): Eukaryota > Metazoa > Arthropoda > Arachnida > Araneae > Linyphiidae > Troglohyphantes > Troglohyphantes excavatus. The sequence continues at coordinate 69,999,483 of OZ010673.1, read as the reverse complement.
TCAATGAGGTCTTGTGTGAAGGTGGTCTTATTGATAGGTGAAAAAATGGAACGCATATCGAATTTACTGAGAATTTAAAACATTTTATGGCTGATCTGGGGATAATATGGTAAAAGATCCGAAGTATTAGAGCATTCAGATAGATTAGAATTTTTAAGTTTGTGTAAAGACTCAATCCACGGCTCAATCCACTAACTCATAGATTGTGGGATGAGTTCTTCAACTAGTAACTTATATATCCAATACCTTATTCTTCCAATGGAGTTTAGTTGTAGCACTAGCATACACAAAAAAATTTAAATAAAATATAACCGCAGTTCTACCAAAAAAAAAAAGTACTCAACTCAACTATACTCAACAAAAATTCAAAAAAAATAAATATCTTCAGCCTAGTATAGGTTATAAAATTTAAAAAAAAATTAAGACAGACTATCATGCTTCCTTTTGATTGGATAACATTTAAGCGCTAAAAAAAAACTAGTTATTCTGACCAGCTCATCGAACAAGTTTGTGTGGCAAATCAGGAATTTCAAACTCTTTAATTAAAGTTAAAAATTGAATAGAAAGAGGAGTATACCGATGTCTGAGTGTACAGATAAGGTAAGAGACAATTCAATTTGTTTTTCTGCCTTCTGAAAGTTTATAGTATTATAAATTTGTGGCTTGGATCAAGAAAGACTCATGTCATAATTGGCGGTTTTGAGTAAAATGGCTTCAAAGTTTGGTGCTCAATTATCAATATATTTACCTGAATAGTTGCAGCAATTTCAGCTCCAAATCCTCCAGTAAGCGGAGCCTCATGTGCCACCAGTACACGCCCAGTCTTCTTCACTGACTGCAAAATATGAAATGCTTTTAAAGATTGCACAAACACTATTTTAAATAGAGATGCAACAGATATTCGGCCAACATACAGAATGCCGGATAATTGGCAGTAGCCAGATATTAACAATTATCCAGCAATACCTGGCCTGAAATAACATACTGAGAAATAAAAGATGAAAATATACAATAAATAACAAAATACTGCAATATTATTTTTTTTAAAAAAAACACCAGTCAAAAGATTTAGTTTATTTTTAATTTTTTTCATAACATATTGTTATCATGTAAAGAAAATTTTAAAAAAATAAACGCCTTTTTTTTTTAAGATTAGTAAATTACGGTGCAAAAACAGAAATTGTTATGCAACCTTTGGTAGAATATGGTTGCATTTCTTTTCATAAATTAACCCTGGTTCTGAGAATAGTCAATCCCTCTATATACAGTTGGCTGTTGCAGAAAGGTATTTTTTCCACTAATTTTGATTAAAGTAAGAAATTAGTTACATTGATTTTTCGCCAGTTAAATGGAGATGTTTTTATTTCAATAACTAGTTTCGAAAGATAAATTATCTAAGGAAGATCTCCAGAAGAAGACCTGATTGATTAAAATGATCGTTGTTCTCTACATCCAACTTTAATTGCAGTGGAATTGGGACTAACTTCTTGGAAACAATCAAAAAAAGATTTATGATTTTTTTTTTGCTATAACTATTTGGTGAAACCTTTGATATTATTCTTTTTGAGAAATTCAGAAGAATGTTGCTTTATTCTTTCATGAATGGAAGTTAACATTTTTAGTATGTTTAAAAAAAACACCACTATTTTGAGAACCTAGGGAATTGAACCCTAATTGTGTGAAATGCTAGCAAGACATAATTCATGATTTAAAAAAAATTATATAATTAATTATCAAATTAAAATATTAGTACTCAAATGAATTGTCAAATTATTGTAATACGAAAAATTAAAAATAATAGAAAAAAAACGATTAACCAAAAAAAAAAAAGGGTAAAAGTAAAAAAGAAATGCTGAAAAACATACTGCCATCGGATAATCGGTTGACATTGCTGCCGGATAATAAGTATCCATTATCCAGCTAAACCGATAGCCGTTGCATCACTAAATATAAAATCTTTTAATTCAAGTTCTAGATTGACATTGCTTAAAGGATTCAATAGTAAAAAATACAGCCACATAAAGTTATAATGGTTCGGTTGGTTGCATTAAGGTTTTACTAGAGCGGCACAATGACGTACTGGCAATGCAAGTTAAAATTAAGAGTATTACTACTTAGAAACTACATGGATGTAGCCCACATTTGAGTAATTTTATAGAGTTCCTACACCAGCTATTGGTGCTGAGTCATGTAGTGCCTACATTATCATTTGCAATACTAAAATATTTCTATCAGGACTTGATAGCTTGTATATATGTATGCTCACAGGAACTTGATATCATAAAGAGGAATAACAACTACTTAACCCCCCCCACCCCCACCCCACAAAAAAAAAATTAAGTTTTTTATATGCAAAATAGTTGATGTTATATTTCCAGTGCATTTATATTACATATATTTTTTAATTTGTATTATTTTAATAGATATAGTTTCCAAGAAACACCTCAATACTTTTGATTTGAAAAATGTTTCAACAATGAATTTAAAGTTTACGTGTATTGCTAGAAAATCTGGATATACAAGGACGACCTAACTCATTCAGTTCTGTCAGAAGGCTAAAGGCAACAAAACATTTCATGAAGGGCGCAGATGAACAACTTTGATGTAGGTGGATTTAGAATAATGTGTGAGGTTATTAAAGCAATGCGAATAGTGCTGTTAATTAAGAAAATTATCAAATACGATGCACACAACAACAATTGTGTAAAAAACTTAAAGATGAAACAAGGTTTAAAGAATTTTATATCTACGGTTTGGAACAGGAAAGGACAAATGTCATAAATGACAGTTTGAAGAAAAATGGTTTCAAAGATTGAGGTTCAGCCTTGTTGCGATGTTACAGAAATGCTATAAATGTTTGATTTAAAGGGTAGAGACACTGGTTTCTATTTCATTTAGACAATTATAAACAATATGTTCAAAATTTTTTTTTTTTTTAAAAACTGATAAAAATGACATTGGTTCTTCTTGTAATGACTTAGAGAAAACATTTTTATAGTTATATTCCGGCTTCTAATTAAGATGCAGAGGAACAAAATTAAGTTAAAACTTTTGTCCAAGTGGAAACTAACACTTCACCAAAGTCGTATAAAAATTAGAACATTACTTTCTGAGGTGTGCGAAACTTACTTTGATGATAGTTTCCTTGTCCCACGGAAGAACGGTGACTAGATCTATGAGTTCGCAAGAGACGTTGAGTTTGTCTTGAGCAAGCTGACACACCTCACGCAGAACGTGCACTTGCGTTCCCCATCCAATGACGGTTACGTCATCACCTAGAAGAAACCAATAAGCAGAATATACGTAAATCAGAGGAGAATATAACAGACATGTAATTACATGTCTCCTCTACAAACAAAAAATTAGCAGATATTTTATCACAATGGTGATAGATAAGCACATTATATAGCATAAATCAATCATTTAATAAAATGAAATTCACAGAAAAATCTTGTGCCTGATATAAGTAAACCAATAAGGAATAATAAGGAGCCATAATACAGAGACATTTTTTTTCTTTAAAAATTTTATGCTTTTAATAATTTTTGGTGAAAGATCAGATATTTTGTAATATTAATTTTCAAAAAAAAACCAATAGTTTACTCTAGAAGTGTTTCACACAAAATTTATGTATTTATCAATGGCAATTTAAGATTATACATATGTAATATGTTTTCCTTAAATTACCATATTTTTAAATTTCTTTTGTTACCACTCCTTTTAATAATAATTTAATTACAATGTAATAATCTTCCCTAATCTCAAGAGTTCTCATAAAATTTTGCTGACATTAAATTCCAGTTTCCATTTAGTCCTAACAAACGCGCCTACATCGATATGTGGTGTCGTTTTCCCACAGGAATAGTTTTCAAGTTTTTTTAATACATCCATACGAAAATTCCCTTGACTGAACCATTCTGACCAATAGCTTATATCTCTGACTCAAACTACCTGAAGATAATCCCTAAAAATCCCCGTCTTTATACATGAAAAGTCCATACGAGAGGAGACACTGATGTAATGTAACAATGTACAATGTAACCATGATGCTGATGCCAATATTCTTTCGGCTTCGGAGGAATAGATGTTTTAACTCATCAGCACTTATTGCTGTGCTTTTTATGAGTGAACCTCTGAAAATTGGGACAACCCCCTCCCCCTCCAAATAAAAAAATACTTAATCTATATATATTTAAATTTACCTATCAGATTTTGAAGAATAAAGTTGTTGTTTTTAACATGCATTACATTTTATAAAAGCCTTTTTAGAGACAGAATTTTGTGAACAGTTAAAATTTTTTATCTGAATTTCTTCCTTACAGTTTGCAAATTGTCTTCCTTACAGCTAGCAAAAATAACATTATATGAAATTTTGGAATAAACTAATAAAGGCATACATATTTTAAACAGTTTTATTTTTCTTAAAATAATAAGATGACGTTTAAATCATACAAAAATGTGACATTCTAAATTTTATAACTAGTATAATTTTGCATTTCTCTAAATGTGTGTAGGATAATTATGTTTTGCAAAAAATATATACATTTGCAATCCCCTATTCTACAACAGTTAGATAGGGTACAATACGATGATAGTAACAATTATTATAAAAAATACAAGTTTTAAGACCCACTATATCCAGTAAATTAAAAAAAAGAACATTAAAAAATATGTTTAATAATAAATATGTTTCAAGATCACAGGTCTTGTTTCGTTTCAATGACTAGAAAATCAAGCATAGGTTCAATTTTTCTCACTGACACTTAATACGCAAACCTAAGTTTCCAGTATACAATTCCTCAGGGGCTTTTCATGTGTATAGTTTAAAAATAAATAAGATATTTGGTTATTAAATTACAGCAGTTCCAACTCTTCTCAATAGATGGCCAACAGTTAGTGACAACCCCAAAAAAGTTTTTTCCCCCTTTGGATTAGCATTTTTACTTTTTTTTAAAAAGAATTTTGTATATTCTTTGCATCAAGGTTTTTCAGCTAACATGACCCTTGAAACATGCATAGTTCTTAAAAATATCCTAGTAATTACATCATTTGTATTTAAATATCAATTTTACATTTATTCAGAATGATGAAAATAAACAAATAAACAGAGAGCTATTTAACAAAATACGAGCAAACTAAGTTATTAAGTAACATTATATCAAAATTAAACAGTTGCTAGTGAGCTAGACCAATAAATACCCACTTACCTTCAGTAAGAATTTCAGCTTTGGACAATGGCAAAGTATAGTCTTTAAGGGGAACCTGCTCAACTGCCATTCTATAAAGAATCTTGGGTTCGAAGAAAATGCATGGGTTTTTGTCCCGAATGCAGCTCAGCAGAAGACCTTTTGCCTGCAGAGGTCCACGTGGAATGACTACCTGCCATACACCAAACAAACTATGAGTTCGTAAATCGAGAAAACAAATTTGAATGATGACTTTTTAAGCTCAGTCTATCATCCAGTGACTTAGGACACATTCAAAACCCACATGATAACACTTGAAAGGGAAGGTTGTAGAGTAATGTTATTGAGGCTGCGGTTGCACAGTGGTAAAGTATAAGGCTTGTAATCAGAGGATTGCTAGTTCGAATATCACAATCTCCCTACAATTCGTAGGAAGATTGTGATGGGAGGATGGTCAGATCGCTCTATTTGGTTCTATGTGGCTCTTTTTGGGGGTTTTGGGCTCTATGTCGCTCTATTTGGCTTTTTTTGGCTCTTTTTCGCTCTATTTGGTCTATTTCGCTCTATTTGGTTCTATGTGGCTCTTTTTGGTTTTTTTTGGGGGGGGGTGTTCTATTTGGCTCTATTTCGCTCTGTCTCTATTAAAAGTCATTTAAAAAATATCCACAATTTCAACTGTCATGTATAAGGGACTGATGAATGTTAATTCTGATCGTGATGCTAGCTTAGTTATTGATTTTATAATTTGACCGTGGTTCCAAATTAAAGGAGTTACTTGGTTGTGTTAAGTATCTTAAATGAGGACAGAAATGGACAGCCAGAGAGGTCTCAACCAAACATTATTTAGTGATTTGCTAAAAAGTTAAGAGTTGTCGAAGTTTGTGTGCAGGGTTCGAAATTAGGAGATAAAAGTTATGCATGATTGGCACCTTACAAGTTTTTTTAGTTGCCGAAATGTTCTGCTAAGGCGTAATTTTAGTGATTGAAATTACTCAAGCAAAGCTGCCAACTGTTACTATATTTTTTTTAAATGTTCTTCTTTTGCATAAAATTAGAAGCATGTTTCCATTTGTACTCTCAAAATATAACCGTCTTCATGACAAAACTACTGAAAAATATAAAAACAATTATTTTGAAAAGCCATTTTTTTTTTATTAAAAACATATTTTTTCTCCTATTTTGCCACCTATTTCATTTTTATTCTCTGCATCAATCTTCAAACACTTCTTTTCAGAAGCACTTGATGGGATTAATAGTTAATAGAACTTGCGTCTTAGCAGTAAAAAATATAAAACTAAGTTATACGTGATGACTGGGTGTAAAAAATACGTTCATCAAACAGAAATTTTTATAAAAAGTTAGGCATAAAATATGAGGACTGGGTGCAAAATTACAGTCGTTGAACTTACATTTTTAAGTGCAAAATACGACTTGGTAACGATTGTTAACTTGTCTCTGCATGCTAATTTTGAACCTTTTATGTATTGTACTCGAGGGGCCTCAAAAAGTGTAGAAATACAAAAACCTAATATTAAATTTAAATATTGTACTATGCTTCATATAAGGAAATTTAAAGTAAAAATGACTTTAAATGAGCATGTTTTAAAATTTTGTTGGAACTCTCATGTCTGAAATATGGTTTTCATTAATCCCATATACAAAAAACAAAATGCAGAAATAAATACTCAAATTACTTTTATTCCAGGAATATGGGCAAAGAATGCCTCTGGACTTTGAGAGTGATATATGGCTCCATGGCCCACTGCTCCATAGGGGGCTCGTATAGTCAGGCCCCCACAGTTGAATTCATTCCCAGAGCGAAATCTCAGTTTTGACGCTTCATTTACAATCTGAAAGGAAATAAACATATTGAACAACGATGAAACATTATTTTTATAAATATAAATTAAATATACTACTTAACATCCTTTTTTATTAAAAGAAACAACATGTAAAAAGAATTTTTAGTTATTATGAGTTACATATTTGATAACATATATGTTGAGTATTTGATAACATACTTTTTATTTAAATTAAAGATGTTTTAACGCATAATTTATTAACAATAATTTATTCAAAGATAAATATATAGTGACCTTCATTGCTTTTACACAATTAACATGTGCTTTAAAATAGACTGGTGTGATGATGGAGTGATATGGAAGCCTGGTTATATCAAACTTAAGAAGCTAAATATTTTTTTAATAACAAATATGAAGCAAACTGAATATTAAATTAAGTTCTTTTGATTTTTATACACAAATACAAATTTGTATTGAAAAAAATATATAAATTAATTTTATAAGAGTCAATGTCATTTCTTGGAATAAAACAATCAATTTAATATTTTGTAAAAAAAATTTCAAAATAAAATGTATTTAAAATTATACTTTAAATTTTCATTATATCTATTTCTCTTTTGTGATTTTCAATATGTAGTGTTTAAAAAAAATTCCCCAAATGCACTAACATTTTTAACAGAAAATTCTAAGTTTTTTAAAGAATTTCAAAAAGTTTAATTGAAATGCCAGAATGCTAAGTTTCTGTTAAACAATTGCCAGACATTTGATAATCCAATGTAAAGTGTGCACTGTACCTGATCAAAAGCAGGGAAAATGTAGTCAGCAAATTGTATTTCTGCAATAGGCGTTGCACCAGCAATTGCTAAACCAACACCGAATCCAACTATTCCTTGCTCACATAGTGGAGAGTTGAAAACTCGATCTCGACCTATAGAAAGTAGGGATGAACCGGATAGTGGTTTTGCCGGATACCGGATATCCGGCGCACATTACAAACCGGATATCGGATATCCGGCAGTTTATTTTTTATGAAAATAACTTCTTAGACACACTAGAAAAAACGGAAATCGGTCAAAAATTGAAGAAAAAAATTTCATTCTGTAATATTTCCCAATTCCTTATCTTTAAGGGGAGATAGTAGTTTTGAACTTTCAAAAAAACGATTTTTTAAAATTATTTTTAAAAAATAATATGATTTATTTAAGCCAAACCGCATTAAAATTGGACAAAAATTAAACACACAGCGATGAAAAAGAAAGTAAAGAAATATGGGTAATTATATACAATTCTATCTTTAAACCTCTTTTTCTCAGTTTCACATTTTTATGTCGATCCGCATGATTACAAAAAAAGTTTTCTTTCGATTCACTTTAAATTTATTATACATGTTCAACTATCAAATATGCATGCACTAAACCTAAAAAAAGGTTTTTTAACACAATATTTTTCAATAAAAACATATTTTTATATCATTAAAAAACAAATTTTCAAAAATTATAATTTTGATTTTTTTTTAAAAATACTTTTCATTAAATATTTAATTTTTTTTTTGGTTTGGAGTATAGAAGCATTATATAGCTTCACTTTTTAAAAATAAATTTGTTTCTAGTGTGTTTAAATAATAAGTAATCTTGCGGACGGTGAACTCTATTTTAAAATTTTTTAGCAACGACTTGTATTTCAAAATATTTTTTTAAAAAACAACCAAGCAATAGATTTAATTTATAATAATATTTTAATAAAGCCAACATTCAATAGTTTAAGTTCCAAAAATTTTAATTATAAATATACAAAACGTATTATTTTATTCAAGTTCGAAATAATTGTCAAATACCAGCCAATTTCACCTTTGAAAACTACTATCTCCCCTTAAAGTGATACCAAAATTGAATAAACATTCAAAACACTTTTTTATTTACAAACGGTTATTCTAGGGTGCTGCTAGCAATGGTCATATGTTTTGTACATTTTACACTTAATTTCTGAATAATTGTAATTTTACCATATGCCCTTTCATTCCAAACATGAAAACTCAAGTTTGCTTAAACTTTTGAGAAATTTATTTTTCAATTCAACTTTATATTAGTTGTGAGATGTGATGATCCTCCACCATAACGATTCGTTAAAAATATAATTTTAAAGTTAAAAATTTGAAATAAAGTGGTTTTTTTAAAGTCTTTATTGGTTAAAGGCAGAATCTGCACACTGTGAATACATTGGTAAAATTTTCAGGATAATACTTAAAGCAAAAACAAAGAAAATTGATCGCCACACAAAAAAAAAATCTTTGATGTTTTATTCATCCGGATATCCGGCATGGAAAATCGGATATCCGGCACTTTACTTCCGGATATCGGATAGTTACCGGATAGTTAAAAAGCAGCCGGATACCGGATAGTTAACGGATATCCGTTTCATCCCTAATAGAAAGCAATTCATACTTTATTTAAGTAAAGTTATATTTGGAAAAAACAACCCAGTTTATTTATTTTTTTAAAAATCATTAAATGATTAGTTTTACGCGAACAGATAACATTACAAAGGACGTAATTTTTTAAGATATGTTAAAATTACGGATGAACCAGATAGTGGTTTTGTCGGATACCAGATATCCGGCATGCATTACGAACTAGATATTTGAAATGGATTTTCTCAAAAATCCTGCAGGTATTTTCTTACGAAAAGATCTTCCCTTAACAGTTCTAAGCTATTCATAGTCATACTGATTTTGAAATGGCCGGAGCTATCTGTACTGGACACAGCGTTCAAAAATACAATTTGGATTTCTTTCCAAATTGCTGATCTAAATTGCACTATATTTAAATGCTATAACTAGCTCTTACCAAGAGTGGTGTAAAATAATTTCTAATATATAATGAACAGAGATGTAGCTATGCACCCTAAACACCACAACCCATGTGTATTGTTCAAACTCGAATATAGTGCAAGATAGCTAGTGGCTGGTACCGAATGTCTGCAGCATACTTTCCTTACTATCGATTCTCTGTGACACACCGTGTCTGAAACGCACTTGGTCAGGTTTTAACAAGAAAGTTATTACTTCAACACTTACACACCAGAATAGGCCTCAAAAAAATTCTAAGGAGCATCTGCAGAATACATTGGTAGTATGTTCAGGAAAATACTTAAAGCGTGAACAAAAGATAATTGATCACAACAAAAATATATGCAGCGTTTTAATCATCCGGATATATGCATGGTAATCGGATAGTCGGCACTTTGTTTCCTGATATTGGATAATTACCGGATAGTCAAAAATCAGCCAGATAAACGGATAGTTATTGGATATATCCGTTTCATTCCCAGCTAAAGTATTCCAATATAGTATTGTGATTCAAACTTTTCCTCAAATTAAAAAAAGAAAAATTAGGTATAGAAATGTACAAATTATGTTTCAAATGTTCTGAAATTTTTTCTTTTGGGGATATTGGATTCTATAAGGTTGACGAGGAACAATTGAGTGTTTATGTGTTTTAAGTTTTTACACGATGGCAACACTACAAGTTTATAGAAGATTTCTATATTATATTTATATATATTTAAAACATATAAATTATTGATGAACACAAATAAAATGTTAAGAACTTGAAGACCACTTAAAAAAACTTATGATGAAAATGGTAAACAAGAGTTGAGCTATACCGTATTTGTCTTGTAACCCAACAGTGCATCTGAACACTCCACCAAAAGCCACATCTTCACCAAAAATCACTGAAAATAATACAGTTTTATATAAATAACACTTAACTTTGATTTTTTTTTTGAAAAATATAACATTTTTCAACAAATTTATTGATTTTTTAACTTTCAGACTTACAAAAAAATATCTGAATTGTGCTGCTTAAATCTACATTTTTTCTTTCTAATTTAAAAAAAAAAACAATTATTATGATTTAAATAATTACATTTTTAATTTGTCACATAATACACTAAGTAAGATTTTTATACTCAATAAAACAATTAGTTGTGTTCAGCATGCAACTTTTCATTCAAATGATTGTAAAAGTTATTTAACTTTTCATGTTAGAACTGATGAATGAAACAGTTAATTAACAAGAAAAAAAATGTGGCATATTGTATTTATTTAATTGATGCAGTGATTCAAAAGTGTCTTACTTATAGTTACTTAATAGTGGTGTTGGTCACTTTTGACTTATATGCTTATTACTTTCATCACTTCATATGTTAAAGCTGTTGGATAATTTGATTATGTCAAAGGGCCAAATTTTCATATCAGGGAAAGTCAAAAGTGACACAACTGATATTACTTTCACCAACTCAATTATTTTAAAATCCTTTTAGAGATCAATGTGCCAATAAATTTTTTAAAAAAATCTCGGAGAATTTTATTTTTTAATATTGAAACTTGTACATTGTCATACAGTCCTCAGCTTAGAACATTTATTTTTAGTCATTAAGTAGATTTAAGTTTTTTTGTAAATTTTATTTTCACCCATTGTGTAAAAACCCAATACAAATCTTTTTCAGAAATCAAAAATATAACTCATTGAGCATTAATCATAGAAAATAATGCGGGTCAGATTTACTGTACGGTCACCCTTGGCGCGATTTTTTCCACATTTGGCGATAATTTTTTTTAAATGGCAACCCCCTTCTGACCCAACAAGGAATTGCAGCAACCATATTGTGCAAAAAGTCGCCAAATTGGCGAGATTTTGAAAAAGTCGCCAAGGGTGAGACTGTACAGTAAATTTTTACCAATAATTCAGTTAAGTTATAGAAATTATCCAGGGTGGCAACAACAATCTGGAAAAAAAGTTCCCTGATATTCAATGATGGTGTCACAAAAATTTCTCTGATTTTAAAATTACAATAAGAAATAATGCAATATGTGCTTTGTATAGAAGCCACCCTACAATAATACTTATAAATAAATTGCATTATAAATGAAAAATTATGAGCAATACTTATTCTCAGTTAAAATAACAATTTATGGATACAACACAAATTATACAATTGCGACAGGCATAATAGTAATTAAACTTGTTCTCTGGAAACAGATAATTTAAAAAAAGCAAGTTTTTTCTTTGTAGCAATTATTTCTTTTGTAGATAATTTTAAATGTTTTATATGCTTCCTATTTTGTATTCCAATCTTCAATAAATCCCATATTCATGAGTCCCTCACACATTGCTTACAATTCAGGATCCAAAGCACTTTGCTTTTGCTTCTCCCTCCAGCAGTGGTTCAACGTTTTTAAAAAATAAAACTGAAAATTCGCATAACTATGCTTTTTTTAAAAATTCTTTTTCAGAACTAAAAGGAAATATTGACAACTAAATTACCCAGAATGGAGGGCATAACAGATGATAATTACCGTTTTAATGATCCAAATTTGAAAAATCGAAAGGTTATCGTTTTCTGCACTTTAACTGAAAATTGTGTTAAAATGTGCTCTACAATCCCCCTGTCATTTTCTAAATCTATTTACCATTGTCGGAAACCCTGCAGGGGGAATTGAGGTTTCTTTATTGGTAAAAAAATGCTTTTTGTTAAATGAAAGTATTCAGGTTGTGAAAATCACTGTAAGTACAATATATTTTAATCGAAAATTGATTTTTGTTATACCAAATTTATAATAATTATGTTACAATAAAAATGTTTGACGTCAAGGAAAAATCATTTAAGTTTTACAATAACATAATCATAAATGTAATTCCTATTCAAATACCTGCTGATGGGTCAGCTCCCATTGCAATATCTAAAGCATTTGTCACCGATTGAAAGAGATTCATTCGAGTAGTTTGTCCTAAATAGAAAGACAATAAACCGATTACAAAACAAGAATAGAAATAAGCGTAATTTGAACACGCAGTTCGAAAGGATTTAAATGAATATACCATCATTAGCTGACACTGTGTCGGGAACATATGTAAAATGGGAACTTCTATAAGACAGTTTGTTGATATCATTTATTCTAATACATTTATTTTTAAACGTTGTCAAGTTTTTAAGAAAGGTAGCATTTGTTATTAATTTCAAAGCCATCTTGTAGTTTAATTTTAAAATAAGGTTTCTGTATTGTTTACAAATCACAAAAATTACATTTTTTTCCGCTATTATTGTAAGAGCTGAGTTGAGTTATGAGGATACGAATAGTTTTATAGAATATTTCGGATGAGCTTTTTAATATTAGTAATTTATAGAAATATTATCCGCTTTTATTTTATTAACTTTGATTTTTTGATTATAGAAAAGCATTTACAATTAACTTTTATATTATTTGTACAAAATATTCTATCTGACAGACCGCCCGAACTTTGTGGATCTAATAGATTTATAGTGGCAATATCTTTTTCATCTCTTACTAATTTTTGTAAACAAAAGTAAAATAATCGAGGCTTTAGTTTTATTTCATGGTTAAATAAGTGATTCAAGTGCAAGAGAACCTGGTAAAGTTTTTATATTATATATTTTTAATATCTTTAACCTTTATAAAGTTTTGCAATATTACTAGTTATATTGCCATTTTAACACATTTTTTTATTTCAGTCCTGCTTGACTTCTTCGTCTTCATTTAGTAAATTCTCGAAATTCATCATAAATTAAATCATTCTGTTTAATATTATTATAATATCTATCTTTCATTTTTAGGGAAGGTTTCTCTGTACATGTGAATAATTGTCTGACTGTAAGAATATCTCTCATGACTATCAGAAGAACAGATCTCGAATATTAATTCTTGGAACTTATATTTCGTGTCTATTTTTTTTTTCAGATTGAAAAATATACATAATTAAAATAAAATTAATGCACTGTGAATTCAATTGACAATTCATCGAAGCCTATAAATAATCAAAAATGCAAAACTTGTTCTTCAACAGAATGAGAGGCAGTGGAATTACTTACTTATAAGGATTATTTTTTTATGTTACAGCTATCAAATCTTAAATGATGCACCTGCCATCTATTTCATCGAGTTGCATGAAAAATAGAGGCGGTGCACTGTTTTAAAATATCTATTGAACATTGCAATTCAAATGCATTTTTTTGAAAAAGCATTTTTTGCAACGTTTACATGTTTTTGGTGACAAAAACCGCTTTTGTTGCAAAAAAAAATCAATTTCCCCCCCCCGTAGGGTGTGCGAAAAAGGGTAGGTAACCAGATTTGTCAAAAATCAGGTAGACTGGCGAATGCATTTGAACCAAATTGAATTTTTTATTAAATATAAACTAGTTTTATCGATGTTCCAGACTAAACTAGTTTATAAACTAATTCCAGACGAAACTTTTTTATTTGCTGAATATATAATGTATCTTTGAAATTTTATTTAAAATTTTACTCAATAGAAATGAGCTACAGTTGTAAATAAATCGAAAGTTTGGTAAAGACTCAGAATAGTAGACGGGTTTGGCTTTGTTTTCAAGTAGACGCCAAACGAACCGATGCAGAGCGCACGCCTCTTTCTTTTCTGATGTTAAGGGTTACTTCCGGTTTAATTCACGATTACAGTTAACAACTTTACCGTTGCGTCTTTTCTAACCACAGTCGGATGATTGACTGATTGGATGACTTCTACTGTGTAATGGGCTATCGGTGACGGTTCAAAATCCATTTTGCATGGAACGCTACTTATTATTACAATCAAGACAGAAGTCTAAAGTAGCTAATATTAAAGATTTATTGGGCTGTAAAATATAAAAATAGACAAACAAACACGTACGCAGATTGACCATGTACACAGTGGGGACTACCTGAGGGTCACCGTAGCCGGGTGGCCAAGACGTGCGGGCACTGGGATCCCTCCAGAGTTGACAAGCTGAACAGAGCACCGAGCAATCCTCCTTCGCAGCTGGGATATCTTCTGTAGCGGATCCGGCGCACAAACACCACCCGAGCCGTGGTGAACCACGATGTACGCACCACTGCACCAAAGAGCTCTCTGCCTGAGCGCACTTAAAACGTAGACTGGCCGGCACTATACGAGACTGTAAGATTCCGAGACTGACGAGAGATGCGAACGATCCCGCTTATAAGGTAACTCCGCGCATGGGCACTGGCCGGCTGTCGCGATTACCATATCAGAACTTCTTCTTTGCTAGACATAACGGCGGTCGCGCCGAAACCAACCAGGCCACGCAAAACCTCGATTCAACGATGGGGAAAACGGGACCGTCACATCTCCCCTCCTCTCTCCAGTCGAAATCTTACCAAAAATATTTCGAAAAAATAGGGCAATTTAGGATGGTCAATCGCAATAATAAAATACATCAAAAAGGTTTTACAGATCCAGCATAGTACTTCAGACGAAAGACAAGGCCAAAAATTCAAACATACGATCACAATAAAGGTAAACTTACTAATAACTAACATAAGCAAAATAGAATAAATAAACAGTAAAACTTAATACAATTTGCTCGAATATCGTACACCTATCTTCCGCAAAGATACACCTAGCTAGCATAAGTGCATAAACTTTCAAAATATTTTAATCTTATTCCCAAAAATTTATAAAAATTACTTTATGATTCATACGAATTTCATATGCTAAAACTTTACTATATTCCATCACAAAGCTTAAATCTTCTACTTATAAAAATTACTGAATCCGCCAGAAAAATACTTTCTAACCATAAACACTAAAACATTAAATTAGTAAAAACACAATTCCAACATTTTAATAATAAATTAGTAAAAGCCTAAAACTTCCTCAGTCTCTACGTCCACTCATCACCAAACAAGTACATGCAACCATCCCAGACAGATCTCCAATAACAAATAACCTATAAATATCACATTTTTAAGAGTAGCATACCATACTTCAATAATAAATATCAGTCATCAAAAATCACAATATATTAAAGTTCTACAGACTCTGTTGTATAGTCAAAATATCCAGCATCACAAAGAGTTCTGGTGATTACACTCTTGCAGGTCGACGGATCCAAGGAGTAGGTCTCTTCTGTATATAGCCACTGAATCCTCCCCCTCTCCCACAACTGCGGTGAAGCCCAAAACTAATGATCAAATTAACCACAAGAACTCGTAAATCCAAACACTTTCATACAAAATTTATAGTATAACAACTCATTTTTACATAACAAAATTCAAACTTATCACCAAATAATTCCAACAACAATAAATAAACACTCAAAACTCACAAATCTTCACAACATCCCAGACCCAACAAAAACTTTTCACTCACAAATCACAACAAACTTTAATCTATAACTACACTTTAAATACTCAAACCGCAAAAACCCAATCTTCAAATACTGAACCACAATTTAACTATAAACAACACTTTCCAAAAAGAATTCCAAACTCCCTAATATATTACAATTTTAACTGCCATCAAGAAAAGAACTTCAAACTTACAAGATTCAGAACTGTAAAACAATTAATTTATAACACACATCACTCCTAACACCAACACACAAAACATCACATTCACTCCCAAACTTAATACAATCAACAAACTACCCAAATGCCATCACAAAAAATACAATCTCAAAAACTTTATACACCAAAAACTCGAAATGAAATACCTGTCCCACAAAAATATGTTATACCCCAAACCAAATCCTTATTCCATACAAAAATCAAAAAATCAAATTTTCTGAAACCCATCTATTCTATTCCGCTGTAGCTCTGCCAATCTTTCAAAATTTATACGAGGACGACTGTTCGACCAAACTCTTTTATAATCCGCTGGAGCTTTCATACAAATTTTGTCAACCTCCGAATCATAAACCGGAACATCAACAGAATTTCCCTCTGAATCACTCGACTCGTAACCACAAGCAATAATCTCATTCAAATCGTTCCAACCTAATCCTGAATCCTTCACTGGCGGTTGTTCTATCTTATCACAGGCCGATACGAAACCGCACCAAGATTTTTCAGGCCAGGGATTCAAGGTTTTCGATGTAGGGGAAGCAATTACTAGGCTCTGAGATTTCTCCTGCTTACTATCCACGTGGTCGATCGGATATTTAGGTTGCGTATTGATCAAACCTCTAGAAACACCTGTTTCGACACTATTTTGTTGGTCAGCATTGGGACGATCATTTGCAATTCGCCGATATTGATCAAAAGCAGGTTGGGGTCTATAAAACGATCTACCGGCCTTCCGAATATCGCACCTCTGACCGTGGATATACTGTCGGGGACACTTGCAAACTTTTCCCATAGTAACCTCCTCCCGAAAAATTACGAAGCAAAACCACCGTCGCTGGCCTGTAAATCGGTCAAGCGGGAGCTCGATATCCTCTACCTTCCCAAACTGTTCGAAATGCTGACAGATATCAACCTTAGGCATACTTGGTCGGACACCTCCCACAAAAATTTTACGGGCGTCGCGCCGAATGATAG
Source organism: Troglohyphantes excavatus (assembly GCA_963932185.1). Classification (NCBI taxonomy): domain Eukaryota; kingdom Metazoa; phylum Arthropoda; class Arachnida; order Araneae; family Linyphiidae; genus Troglohyphantes; species Troglohyphantes excavatus. The sequence goes on along the minus strand of OZ010673.1, from coordinate 69,982,138 downwards.
CTCTTTTCGCCTCAACATTCCGGTTCCCAATCGTATGATTATTACCACCTTTCAAAACTGCGTCAATAGTACTGCCCCTAATAAAGGTTACGAATGCGAAGCCTCGAGATCTACCACTAACGGGGTCGGTCACAATTTTTACATGGGACACCTTTCCGAATTTAGAGAAGTAATTCTTGATTTCCCAATATCCAAGATTTCCGATACCACCAACAAAAATTTTATTGTCCTCAAAACATGATTTTGTAAAAGCAGGGACCTTTCGTTCAAAACGAGGTTTGTCAAAAACAGCGGCAACAGGTTTACGGTCGGCAACCAATCCTACCTCTGACCTATCGAATCCCAAATACTTTGGTACAGGTACTGACAAAGGTCTAAAATTCTTCCTGATCCAGCCACATAAAAAGAGAAAGACGGGTAAACACATAAACATAACCAAACCCTCATCCCCTAATAAATTCATACTAAAAACTTCCGCAGTCATGGAATCAGGACAGAGACTCAGCCCTATTGCTCCAGGTATGGCGGGTGGCTGCAGCTTGACTTCGAGATTGTTCTTGCTGAAGCGTCAGACAAGTTCAGAAAAACTCTCCCCCTCACTCCGAAAAAGGTAAATGCCCACGTGGTCAACCAACGCAAATGCTTGTTGTCTCAAAAACAAAAATATTATTTTTAAAGGTTCGAAAATAGGTCGCGGACGCCACTTGGAACGCTACTTATTATTACAATCAAGACAGAAGTCTAAAGTAGCTAATATTAAAGATTTATTGGGCTGTAAAATATAAAAATAGACAAACAAACACGTACGCAGATTGACCATGTACACAGTGGGGACTACCTGAGGGTCACCGTAGCCGGGTGGCCAAGACGTGCGGGCACTGGGATCCCTCCAGAGTTGACAAGCTGAACAGAGCACCGAGCAATCCTCCTTCGCAGCTGGGATATCTTCTGTAGCGGATCCGGCGCACAAACACCACCCGAGCCGTGGTGAACCACGATGTACGCACCACTGCACCAAAGAGCTCTCTGCCTGAGCGCACTTAAAACGTAGACTGGCCGGCACTATACGAGACTGTAAGATTCCGAGACTGACGAGAGATGCGAACGATCCCGCTTATAAGGTAACTCCGCGCATGGGCACTGGCCGGCTGTCGCGATTACCATATCAGAACTTCTTCTTTGCTAGACATAACGGCGGTCGCGCCGAAACCAACCAGGCCACGCAAAACCTCGATTCAACGATGGGGAAAACGGGACCGTCACATGCAGGATTTCTATTACGTCTGCACAACTGAATGAAATATTGTCGCACTTTAGCTCCACAATGGGCTAATGGTGGCGGTTTAGAATTAATTTCGAAACTTTGCTTTGGTTAGTTAACATCGCACTAGTGCTTTATATTGGGCTGTTGGCAGCAGTTCGGTGCCTATCTCGAATGTAACAATGTCCTTTTGGACTGTCGATCATGATGCTTACAGGCAATCCTCCGGGCCGTTGTTTGGGGCATTTCGATGGCACTCTTCAGCGCACACGCGTTCCGCGCGCTCAAAGTCACAGGCTCCTGACGTCGATTTTGTGGTCTCTAGCCTCCGACTACTTAGGATCACATCCATGACCCCCTCCGGGCTGTCGATCATGGTGCTTACAGGCAATCCTCCGGGCCGTCGTTCGGGGCTACTCATCGTTTTGAGCACCGGTGAATGGCGAAATTTCATCAAAGAACAGCTGTAATTGTCATATTGCTAACATCATCTTTCAAACTATCAACATACATCTGATAAAAAAAAGAATTTAATCTTTCAACCAAACCACATTTGCTAGCCATACCAACAAGCAATAAAGGGTACTTACTTTAAATAACGGTATATGCAGTGTAAAAATCAACTTAAAAATTCCAACACTAACTCCGTCCGAATTCTATTCGAATAGAATATTCTTATTCTTAATTCTTCCCGCTAAAAAATTACGTCACTCTTTTTAAACCAATCATCGAAATTCCTATGTCCGGAAGTCACGTGACCTTCCGAACCAATCAAGCAAATTCTTAACTTTTCATATTTGTAAGCAATTGTCCCTGTATTCCCATATTGAGAAGTGAATCGCTCGAAAAAGTCGCCAAGAACAACCCGTCAAGAACAACCCGTCTACCATTCTAAATCCCAGCCGAAAGTTTTATTTTTAATTCTGTTGTTGAACAATGAAAATCATCCAAAGTTTTTTTTAAAAGTAATTTAGACTTTTCAGATTAAAAAAAAAAAATTGGTATTTTTGAATATTTCTTATTTTGGATTTCGGTCCTACGGTTTTGCATTAAAAAACATGCAGCAGTGTCTGTGCTTGTATTGTATTTTTTAAGTTTCTGTGGTTATGTATTTCACATAATTTAAAACTTGTCTCTGATTGGCAGAAAATGAGCGAGAAGAACCTCCCGACAGCCAACCAGCAAGCTCTCCTTGAGCAGTACTTGCTCCTGTCCAAATCGGCAAAAGGAGCCGCGGCTGTGGAGCTCATCAAACAGGTCCTTGTGGCTCCTGGTATCTATGTCTTCGGGGAATTGCTTGACATGCCCAACATTCAAGAAGTAAGTTTCACTTTAAAAATATATTTAAATTGTAGTGTTCACTATAAAAATGAAAAAAGGCTGGATGTATTTTTAAAAAAAAAAAAATCCCATAAAGAGCACTTTAATGACCAGATTGCCCATTTTACTAAAATCAACTTTCGCTGAAATCGGCAATCTTGTTAATAATAAATACCTAATAAACCCAATTACAACTAAAAAAATTTTTAATTGCAATGCATCTGCAAAAAAATATAGTTATATTATCAAAGTTGGAAAAACATGGTGTCGAATTGCATTTTTTTGAAAATGCTGTTTTTTTGTGGAAAAATTGATTGAATTAAAACTATAAAAAAAGTACTTCAAAAATTAGAAAATTCATTTTAAATACACAGAAAATCTGAAATATTCCATACTATTTAAAATCGGAAAATCGCTTTGCTAAAATGCTAATTTTTGGCAAAACTGGTGGAAATTGCTGATGTGACAAAGAAAAAAATTGTTTTATGCGATGTTTATTAGCCATGTTGAAAAATTTCATATAATTATTTTTCAACATTATTGGTTTATAACTTATATTATAATTATATACTTTTTTACAATATGTGTTATGTATTTTATATATAAACACTGTATATTATATATACACTGTTTAAATATTTTTATTTTTTGTGGCAGACAAAATTGTGTATATTATTCATGTCTTATCCTTTTACAGCTAAATACTACACCGTTTTCTCAGTATTATCAGCTCTTGCACTTGTTTGCATTCGGAACCTATAGTAATTATTTGGGTAAGTAAAAAAAAAATGTACAGTTCAGTAGTATTATTATGTTTATTTTATATGGTATACTTGCTAAATTTATATAGATATAGACATTGAGCTTTGGTTTATTAATCATATTAAAATTAAAGGTATTTAAAAACACTTGATGATTATGTGCTGAAATATTTTTTTATCAGTTTTATTTCGAACCAGATTTTTTTTTAATTGAATTCCTTTAAAAAGTGCATTTAATTAAACTCTTGTTTTATTAAACTTTTTTTAAATAAAATAAACCTTTGCTATTTTATTATTATTAATAATATTAATCTCTTATGTATCTATTATACAAAAATGGCAACCAGTAAGAATTACTTGCTAAATTAAACGGGTATAAAAATCCAATGATTACATTAGTCTTAGAGTTGAATAACAGTTCATAATTGCTGACAAAAATCTCTTGAACATTTTCAAATGATAAAGTTTTTGCTAATCTACTTATATTGTTAAGTGGATGTAAAAAGAAAGCTTAGAAATATTTAAAAATGAAATTGAGCATCATATTTTAAATATAAAGATTTAGGATTATATTTTAACATCTCAAAATAGTTTTATGTAATATGTTTAAAATCTGTTCTTAAATGCTCATTTTTCATAAAAGGGCTATCATTTATTATTATTTTTCTGTTTCTACAGAGAAAATATATAATTTTGTATTGATTTTATTCTATCGTAATATTTTTTTAGAAAATAAGTCCCAATTCCCTGAATTGACACCAGTAATGATCAACAAGTTGCGGCATCTTACTATTGTATCTCTGGCAACAAAGGAGAAGGTATATATTTTAAAAATATATTTAGTATTAGTTGTCTTCTGTTTATCAAAATAAAGATATCTGTATGATTTTGTCCTTTTGGAGTACATTCAAGTTGGATAATAATTATATTTATTTGTACCTTTATAGTTATTAAAATTTAGACTTTAGTGTTAGATATATCTTATGGTACTTTTAAAGTAATTCACAAGTTTAAATTAATTTATAGATATGTGATTTTTCTGCCAATTTCATTTTATTGACTGATTGAATGACTTATTTCATGTATTGCTGTCATGTCTGCATGTAATTTTATGTTTAAGAAATGAAAATCTTTAATTCTTTGTGTTGTGAGTTTAGTTATTTTTATTTACTGATAGTAAAATAGCTCAAAAAAAATTATAACTTCATTGTAAAAAAAAACATATTTGCTTATTACAAGGCACCAAACCTTCAATGTTTATAAAATTGAAAAAAAATAAACCTTATAAAGTAAACAAAAAATTACTTATAGAAAATGTCTCAAGAGAAGAGAAAAAAAATGGAACATGCCTTAGAAATGTAAATATTACTTTTACATCTATTACCCCCTCTCCAAGTGTAAACAGCCCATTTCTCTTATTAATCCAGAACACATCATAACTGACATATAAACACATATTTGCTGTGTTGGCTGCAAAAGGCTTTAAGTCCAAAAACAGAGTACCAAGACAAGGATTTATATTTAGCAATTCGTCTTGGCTCTATTGTTAAGTGAGATGACACTCAACTCATTGGGCAACCTATTGAACTAGGACCCATACCACTTGGCAAACTAATATGCAGTGTTCACTCTAGAAATATAAAGGGGCAGGGTGCTGTTGGTAGTAAAAGGGCACCCCGTTTTTGAAAAGGCACTTCTTGTTTTTAAAAGGGCACTTTAAAAAAAAAGTGTGGTGTGGGCGTGGCCACCATTGACACATCTGACCCTTGACCAAATAAAAAAAGTTCCAATTTGTTGGTTGACATTGCGCTAGAGCTGCATATTGGGCTAGCGTTGATGGTTCAAGGCCTAGCTCGAATTTTACATTTAAAAATTAATGATTTTCATGAAAACCAAATCTGTAAGTAACCCAATCAGACTCCTTACAAAACTGATGAAAAGGCTACTTAAATCCAAAATTTGGTAAAAAAAATGCATAATCTTGCAAATCATCCCCAAACCATGATTTGCAATCTCCTCTTTAAAAAAACCATCTCCTCTTTAAAAAAACATAGAAAAAAAACTTAGCATTTCATTTGTGGGCACATGCAACCAATAGAATTCGTAGAATGCCCTGTGCTCGAAATATCGGAATCATTGCGATTGCACAACACGCGTAGTTATAAAGAAGTTTGCTTTTCTACTGTCATAATTCACTTAATTCTAATTTACACAAAAAAAAATTTAATCGATACCTTTTTTTTAAAGACAGTTAGGGAAGCAAGGACGCTTGTGCTTGACTGAAAAGGGCAAGAGGGGTGGCATTTTTGAAAAAGGGGCATGAGGGTGCTATCATGATGAAAAAAAGGGCGGGCAGGGCGGACCGCCCTTCAAAAAACACCTAGAGTGAACACTGTAATATGTATGCCTAGTAATAGAAAATGGTGTTAATTAATTTTATAACTTGGCAGCCAGTCCTCCTATTTATGAAATAACAGGGTGTCCGTAGAACAGGGAAATTAGTCATTCTGGAATAATCAGGGAAATTAACAAGACAAAATATTTTTAAGTTGATTTCTGACTATGGAACATTGCTGGTTGAATGCTTATATGCGGATAATTTCAAAATGCAATTAAAAAGGAAAAAGGGCTTGTTGAACTGCAAAATGCGTACTTAAAAATGAAATTTTTTCTTCCGAGATCATAGAAATTACACCGAAATGCTGATGTTTCTAGAACTTGCAGAATAATTGACTGTCTGTAGTTAAATACTTATCCACTGATTTAATAAAGGATGTCAAACTGTTTAATAATTGTTAATTCTTAGTAAAGCTTGATTTTTTTTTTAACATCGCTAAAACATTTTTTTTTGCCAAATTTGGCAAAACTGATGCTCATTTGCACTTCCAGTTCTTTTTTTTATTTATTATTTTTTATACCCTGATCCACACCAACTAAGGCTATAAAGCTTTGGAGCATACAGTGCGGGCCGGGATGATGGTTCCCCAACACACCGGCAGCCCAAACGGAACCTCAGCCCCGACAGACAGGGAAAGCACGCGGCGGCTCCGCAAAGAGCACGCCCGCGGACCCGGACAACGTCTATTAAAATATTCAAGGCACAAAACATTACATCCGCTATGCACTCCTTGTGCGCGGTTACAAAAAAAACTTATAAAAGAATGAGACAATACATCCACTGCTGCACTATATGTGCGTGGTAACAAAAACAACTTTTTAAAGAATAATAATCTCAAATAAACACATTAACCAAACACTAGGAGTTAATTGCTCCCAAATCATAAAGTAAAAATGGGGGACTTTCTAGGTTCGAATTCTGTACATCAATAAATTAGCACCATATCATTACATCAATTTAACCATCATACATTAGTACAATAATCCCCAAGGGCGAGTCCCTCGATGGTTTCCATTAAATATTTCTCTTTAAACATCTGAGTTATCGCTATCTGACTCATTCTCCTCTTCCTCATGCAAATTCTGATTCTGAGCACTTCCTTTTCTGAAACTATATTAAATGTCAGCAAGGGACTAGATCTTAAATTACGCAAAGAACGATTGTTATAAGATCCAATCATTTAAAATCCACAGCCTACTGTTTATGAGTTCAAATATTATTAGATGTATATTGCATACAGTTAATCGGCTTAATTATTGACTTTAATTAACTATTAGTTTTATTAATCAATTATATTAACTAGGGATGAAACGGATATCCGGTAACTATCCGGTATCCGGCTGATTTTTAACTATCCGGTAACTATCCGATATCCGGAAGTAAAGTGCCGGATATCCGGATGAATAAAACATCGAAGATTTTTTTTTGTGACGGTCAATTATCTTTGCTAAAAATATGGTATTTAAGTATTTTCCTGAAAATTCTACCAATGTATTAACAGTGTGCAGATTCTCCCTTGAATTTTTCTCATTTTTAACTTTAAAATTCTATTAATTTTTTTTAATGAATCGTTATGGTGGAGGGTCATAACATCTCACAACTAATATAAAGTTAAAATAAAAATAAATTTCTCAAAAGTTTAAGCAAACTTTTGCTTTTATGTTTGGAATGAAAGGGCATATGGTAAAAATACAATTATTCAGAAATTGAGTTTAAAATGTACAAACATATGCCCATTGTAAATAATTGGGGAATATTATAGAATAAAAAAATATTTCGTAATTTTTGACCGATTTCCGTATTTTCTAGTGTGTATGAAAAGATATTTTCATAAAAAAAAAACTGCCGGATATCCGATTGGATATCCGGCAAAATCCAGTTCGGATATCCGATATCCGGTTTGTAATGTGCGCCGGATATCCGGTATCCGGCAAAACCACTATCCGGTTCATCCCTAATATTAACCTGCAATGCTCGGTAGGCTTCACTGTGGAGAATGTATTAATGTTATAGAAATTGGAATTCTCCGCTATGGAGGTATTTTTGTTATCGCTATAGACAGAGGAAAATGAATTATTTTTTAAATGTAAAATTGGTGCGTATGTAAGTTTAAGGCCCCTTGATAAAACACCGATGATTTCACCAAACCGACGGCAGTAAAAATAATCAACACCAAAATATGCTTGGCGCTTAAAGAGTTATCCATACTCCATCTGTTGGTCGATATTATAAAAATAAGTCTTTAGTTTTAAGGGTTAATTTAACACTACTTTGATTTGAATCCTCACTTGTCTTTTTCAGCGCATTCCATATTCCAAACTCCTAAAAGAATTAGACTTGAAGAACCTGCGTGAGTTGGAAGATATTATAATCGATGTGATTTACGCTGACATCGTCCGGGGCAAACTCGACCAGAAGAACAGTCGCCTGGAAGTGGACTACACCGTGGGCCGGGACATAAAGCCAGCTGACGTTGATACGATTATACAAGTTCTTCAAGACTGGTATTCATTGGATAATTTAATTTTTTTAAATTTTAATTTGAAAATTCAATACATTTAGCAGGCATTTTATTTTTCCTCGAATTAGCGGAATCCCGTGAATTTCATTTTATTGAATGATTTATTTTAGCTAATTATCATGCCATATCTGCCACCATGGAAATGCAATTTCTGCTCATTTTTCCTTTTAGATTTACTGATAACAATTCAAATAAAAGTGCAATCAAGTAGATATAATTAAAAAAAAATTATTGAAATTTTTTTTATAATTTGTAGTTGTAAGTAATTACATTTGTTTTTGTCTATAACAAAAATCTTCGTTCATAACCTTCAGTGTTGCCCTAAAACAGGAATAACACTATATATTATGCTATACTATCTTGTTTAAAGGAAAATAGTTGAATTGAAAGGATTGTATTTGATTATTTTGTCAAATATTTTACTGATGGTTAAATTGTATGTTTTAATTTCCGAGTTTAGTGCTAATGATAGGCAAATGATAGTGTAGCATTTTTGTTACACATAAGCTAACAATTTTTTTTAAGGTTAATTGCTAATGAAATTGTTTACTGTAAAATCCTATAAAAAAGAGAGAAAGTTCGAGTGTTTTCCTCAACCACGTATTTCGTTTTATATAATCTATATCTTACAATATACAAAATCTGTTGATATTTATTAGTATTTGTGCTGTATTTTATTAGTTTATAGCAATTTTGTGTTAAAATAGAATTAAAAAATATTTTTTAAAGTTGAAAAAAACTATTTGTATAAAAGTACTATTTTGAATGCCAAAAATTGTGTTACAACAATTCCATTTTATTAATTCGTCACTTTATTTCTTATAGGTCAGATGGTTGTGAAACTGTTCTAAATAACATTGAAAACCAGATAGTTAAAGCTAATACAATGAAAGACAACCACCTGAAATTGAAGTCCCAGATTGAAAATGAGGTATAGACTAGTTCTTTATTACCAGTACAATTCAAATTAATGTGGCGTAAAAGCATTACTTTAATACTAAACTAATTGTCTTGTATTTTAAATTTATATAACAGCCTGAAAGATAATTTAAGTGTATAAATCTTGGTCAAAGTAAATTAAATTCCTCTGTGTACATGTGTTATAGAATAATTTTTATGGTAAGCAAATAAATTTGATTCCTTATCTGGGTGTTTTGTATAGAAAATAATAAACACCAAACAATGCTTTTTAAATTATATAATTTTTTGTGGTCATTAGACAAGAATTTCAGTCAGACTTCACTTCAGACCCGAACACGGACCATGATTTGGGAACTCATGTGCGAGGTCACTTCTTATACCTGATACGCCCAGTTGGGCTCGAATGATCACTTAAAGTATAAAAAATAAGAATATTGTTGTTTCCACATCGCTTGTCTAACAACACACATATAGTAGAATTGGATTGTAAAAAAAATTCATTAAATTATTTTTTTTGTAAAATATGTGTGAAGAATGAAGTGGTAGCCTTAAAGAGGTCTTTATGTACTAGCTGAAGTACCCGATGTTACTAAGGCACTATTGGCCAATTTCTTCACTGTGGCGCCATCTGACAATTTTTGTAAGAAATTATTTCTGCTTTAAGGGTCTTCAGACTCTCTCTATTGTGCACAAAAATTTCATTAAGCTTGAAATAAAACTGTAGATTTGTATATTACGCTTACAAACCCACAATCTTCTTTGTATATAAATATAAAGAACATGTTCATATTTTTAAATATATGTTTGGTTAATTTAAGGCATCTTTGGGAATTTTACTTTGGAATTCTTCACTAATTTTCTATCATCAAGCTCTTTATAAAGCAATAATTTTGCTCTAGTTTTTTACTTGGATGGTATATATGACTTGACATTTGGCAAAACATATAAAGTAAAACTTGGCTTTGATATATATTCCATAAATTATATTAAACTTTACTTTTAATAGTCTTCATGCTGTAATTTTTATGAGCACCTATGGTTTTTCAGGTATATAAGAATTTATCATTGTATAATGATATCAGTAGCTCAAATTAAAAAAAAAAAATCTGAAATAGATCTTATTAAATAATATTATTTTGTCAGTACTATAACCAGATAATTTTAAAATTGTCATAACATGGTTTTGTGTGATTTGTAGTTACCTAGTTAAAGTTTTTGTTGGGTGATATATTGTAACATATTAAAAATATTGAGTATCAACTTACAGTTAAAAAAATGCCTCCTGCGTATATTTGAAACGAAAATTCATAAGTAATATATTTATTATAAATAATTATTTCTTATGAATAAATATTGTATTGTTCAATTTCTTGCAGTATTTAAGCAATTCTTTTAATTAATTGGGGCCTTCAGTTGCCCAATGGATAAAGGCATTCAGCTGGTAATCAGAGTTCTAGTTTGTGTCCGTACGGTGGACTTAACAAAGGAAAGTAGTAAAAAAGTTTCTTCGATATTGGAGGATTGCCAGCTTCACTACAAAAATACTATAAAGTCATCTAGAACATCCAATAAATTATACTGGCAAATACAGGACTGGTAAACAATAAATCTGAACGGAGTTCAATGTCCTGACGCCTATTGAGGTTGTGTTGGGTGCCATCACAGGTGTTGTCCTCATCATCTGACCATTAAAATATACGAGGCATTGTTCCTGTGTCTTTCCTTTGAGATAGGCCCTGAACTGTTGTCAATAGCCCACTGTGCAGCTCTAGTGCGGCATTAATTAACCAATAAGATAAAAACTCGTCTTATAGAGCATTGCGTTAAGAATATTAAAATACAAATGCAACGTTAAAATACGCAATAAAAGTCCGTAATAATCCGGACATGTTTCTCCGAAGTGTGATGTATCTCCCGAAACATGTCCGGATTATTACGGACTTTTATTGCGTATTTTAACGTTGCATTTGTATTTTAATATTAATTAACCAAACCAACTTTTTAATTAATTAATGGTTTGTTTTATATAATAAATTGGGGTGGAAACTCAATTTTTGGTAATATGTATTGATATGTCTTTATCATTTCTAAATCCAATTCATTGATAAGACTATCACCAAAATCTTTTATGTAATATTGCAAACTTAAAAAGAAATATTTTATTTTTAAACATTTTAGGTGTCTACAATAAAGAAGAACTTAAAGGCTCAAGCGCAGGACAGCGATTCTGTTGAAGAAATGAGAGAAGTTATGCAGTCAGATAAACCTTCTAAAAAGAAACCAAATACTAAAGGGTAAATAACATTAAATTAATATTTACGTGTTCATTAGTGTTTAAAAATGTGTATAACTGAAAGCAGGTTTACCTACTTGTACACACAAAAGAAGGGAAAAGTTCCCATACAACTTGACAAAAGACATTCTGTGGTAAATTATTCCCGGTTTCTAAAATTCTATTCATGCGTTTAGAAGCATTTTAACACATTGTCTTTACTAAAGTTTTAAATAGAATTGGGGAAATTATACTGATAAGTATTTAAACTTGCATCGAGACAACTAAAATATCAGTGATAAATGTAGGGCGATTGTGAAAATATTTGCAGTTTCTAGTTGCATTAAAACAATAGTAGTTCAATACAATTGTTAGCAGAAAACTCTTCGTATATGTAATTATAAAAAATTTCTTGCCATGAAAATGGATAACGTAATATTAAAGCAAGAATCAGTCCAATTTATCGATGTTCACAGTATCATTGAATATAGTATTACTTGCAAGTTTTACAAAATAAAATTGAATTTTTATAAATCAGGTTTTGCTTTAAAAGCTGATTTGCTGAATTAACTGATAGATAACAGATTAGCAGATAGATCACAGTTTTGATTCACTTAATGAGAGTGATCAAATATTGTGATTATTACATCTGGTTTAATTTGTCACCCAATGATTTGAGTGGAACAGTATACTTAGTGTTCACATAGTTTTAAAAAAGGGCAGGGGGGGATTTGTCAAAAAGGGCACTTTTTGTTATGTAAAAGGGCACTTTCTGTTGACTGAAAGGGCACTTTCCTTACCTTTAACTAGATTTTTTTCTGGAGGGCCAGAGTTTTCTCTTTTCTAAAAGCTTTTTTAAAATTTGTATAATTTAGTGTTTTTTTTAGAAATGTTTAAAATTTCAAAAAAATAAAATTAAAAAAAAATTAAAAATCTGCACCATAAACTCATTACATACAAAATCCCAAATAGTAGTTTTTTTTTTCCTTTTAATTTTTTTCAAAAAAGAAAACTTTGAAATCTTAAAATTTTTCTAAAGTTCCTTGTTAAAAAGTTTTTACTATCTCAAATTTAATGAAGAGGGGCGAGCGATAAGTTTCAAATAAAAAAAATTAACAAAATATATCAGCAGTAAAACAAATTAGAAGATTAATACCAAACAAACAAAAAGAAACAAACTTCTTCGAAAAATCAATTTTTATAACTCCAAATGACAAGTCCTAAATTTCAATTTCGTAAATAAATTATATTTTCGAAAAATTTAATGCAATTTTGTTATGTAGTGCAAATCTAATTATGATGAAATAGAAACTGGTGAAGTATAAACATTTATTCATCAGATGTAAAAGGATTGTAAGTCTTTCAAAAGGAATACCAAAGCAAACCTACGTTTTTGCGGAAAAATATATTTTTTTAATTACAAGGCGCAAAGAAGATACTGGAAAAAAGGCAGGGCACATTTTTCACTTCTAAAAAGGGCAGGGCGCATCGGCACTTACAAAAAAAGGGCAGGGCGCATCAGCACTTACAACAAAAAGGACAGGGCGCGGCACTCTTTGAAAACCGCATAACAGGAACACTAAGTATACTACAACACGGACACACCCAAGTCTTTTTACAATTCGGGATAAAGACTTTGATTCTAACTGATTGCAGCTTTTGAGTCTATTGCCCTGTGTCTTCGAATGTTGTTGTTTTATAACGCCTAGAAAGTGTGTGTAGTTTCCTGATCGCCCTATAAATGAAGTTGCATGAAGACAGCTAAATATAGTGTTTTTGTGGTTTCAGAAAGAAGGGAAGTAAGGAAGGTAAATTTTGGTCAAAATCATGAGTGTCTTTTAAAGATTTGCGAAGAGGTATGCACACGTTTAGATTGTTTGTAGCTTTGCATAGGCCACACAACATTAAAAGTGCATAAGTTTGTCTTCTCTTGCTTGCTTTCAAATTAGAAATTAAGCAAAAGGAATTTTAAAATTAAAAACTGTTTGTAGGATAAAGTTGTGAGCAATATTCATTAACTTCCTAAGGGTTAATTAAGGATTTGGAGGAATTCTGTGTTTCAGATGCCAAAATTTGTAAGAAAGATTTTTAGTAAAACTTTTTTTTTAGTTTTATTTATATTCAAATCAATTGTACTTCCATCATTAGTGTGCCATTCTTTTTGTAAAATTATACACCTAAGTGCCAATGAAACAAAATATTTCAATAATTAATTTTAAAAAATCATCGTTTAAAAATTTAAAGGCACTCCTATGATTTATGATGTTAATTAAAAATTTTAATTGTTTCAATGAGGATTTTTTGTTGTAACCTTAAATATTGTGTCAACCTTAAATTTGCCATCATTTAAAATTTTTGTCTATGTCACTCACCAATTAGCAAAAAATACATCTAGCTGATTTTGAATAAATTTCATTACACTAAAATTAATTGCTAGTACTGAAACCCTTAAGAGAAAAATTACACCTTCATATACTCGCGTATAAGCCCACCCCCCAATTTTTATCAGGATTTTTTACTAAAAAATGAAAACTCGCATATAAGACAAGTTATATTTTCGTACATAAAAAATCCCGATTCAAATCGGTAAACCATCAATAAATATGAAATTCTTACAATTCAACAATTCTTCATGCCTAAAAGTATATACCACTTGCAATATTATTGTGTCACACTCCATTGGGGTTCTTATATTAAATCTCCCTCATTATCATAATAAAATATTTTAAACCACATACTTAAATACAAAAATGTGCAATTTCTAATCCTTGACATCGTTTTGTAAAGAGTTAAAAACTGAGAAAACATCGATTATTTTCTGTCAACATCGTTGACTATCATTATAAAATACGAATGTGTATTTTTTTTATCCATCTCAGAAGGAAATACAAGTATATTATTAATTAAAAGAATATTATGGATAAATGTTTATTAAAATATTTAGTTTAACTACAACAAAATTTCTTGAAGGTACTTGATTTCGGAGATTAGCAATGTCCCGATTTTTCCGCTCCAAAGTAAATTCCATCCGAAATTTTCATAATACAATCATTAATGTCTGTACATAATATTATCAAAGACTAAAATCTGCACTGCTTAAATAAATTGTGTTTAATTATTGCAATCTAGTAAACGAATTTAAAGTGGTTATTCGATACACACAATGACAACTTCTTTTTAAGTCTTCCATCCAAAATCCCATTAAAGTAACGTGTACTAGCGTCATAGATTCTACAAATCAACGAAATATTTATCAAAATATATACTTTTTAATTAGTTGCTTGATTATTTATGTGTGTAGTGTAATATTGTGTTTTAATTACGCTGTGATGTGCAGAACATTCTTCGGTCAGCACATGTGACTCACACTCTCTGCGATGGGATCAGATCAACTCCAACCTGCTTGATCCCAGCTTCTTCCCTACTCCTACCTTTGGCAAATTATATTATAAATTTTACTAACCCGCATATCAGCGAACCCCTCCCCACTTTTTGATAAAAACATTGTCTTAAATATTTCTCGGCTTATATCCGAGTATATACGGTAACTATTTTCTCTCCGAAGACTGTCTCATGGATTTTTTTATTGTATGATCAAATTTCACTATTTACAAGAGTCTGTGTGTATCTTTTATCAGATATATTATTACTAAGAAATGATGCTGCACAACTAGAATATCTGTGATAAAGCATCTGTTCTCCATTGAACATAAACTTACCAACATTGCACTGACTATTAGTAATGGTCCACAAATTATCCTACTACTAAAAGCAATGTGAAATTAATTGAGTATATTAATAAGAGCAACAGTGATTTTTTCCCCTTATCGTTCACCAATAATGCTAATAACCACAACGGTTTTCTTTTTAACACCAATGATAATACTTTTTGTTCTAAATCGGTGAATAGAACAGGAACTTGACCTAGAAAGTTGAGGAAATTTAAAAATATATTTATATAAGACCGCTAAACTATTTGTATACATTAATTTCTTTAGAGCAGCCATTCCCAATTAGCATTAAGCCATGGACCCCTAGCTAAAACTAAAATAGCACCAGGTACCCCTTTTTTCATGTGTGCTCAAGGTAGTCCCATTGCTTTCTAGGCATGTATACGTTTCAGTTTTGTTGGGATATAAAAATTAAACGAAGAAAAATTTGTGAAATTAATTTTATATTTACATTTAATTTTAAACAGCTTTTACTCAGAATACGGATACAAATTTTCCCAACAAATACATAAAAGAGATAACACCACAATCAGAAGTTTAATTAATTTTAGTCTCTTAACTTGTATATTTAAAAATAATGTAAACTCTAAAAACGTTGTAATAATCATGTGTTAGCGTTTAAAATATAGCTTTTTCATAAAAGTCACCAGGGGTACATTCAATGCATTTTATTATTATTTCTTTGAAACCCCGCGGACCCCTAACATCAACTCACGGACCCCCGGGGGTCCGCAGACCACTAATGGGGAACCACTGCTTTAGATTATTCAAAATATTCTGTAAATTATAGTATATGTTTTTATACTATTTATTTTCTTTTTAAGTTATAGTTAATAATTATGTTTTATAGTTAATAGTTATCTTTTAAAGTTTGAATTCTTTTCGTTAAAGCTGTATTCTTTATAGGATCTTACTGTGGTAAATACAGTCATTGGCTGAGTTAGAACTGCCTGTTTCCTGTGAATGCCTATCTATTCTTTCATTTTTCTCTAACTATTTATTTTCTGTATATATGTTGATTAGCTATTAAACTGACATTTCCTTACCTGTCTCTTCTACTCTTTTAACTATCCACTAACATTACACATTTACATTAATGTCAATTTCTGTAAACTAATAATAATTACAGTAGTCTATTTATGTTAAACTCTATTAACTTTATCTCTAATTTAGGTTATTGCAATGTAGTTTTTATTTTCTGAATTATTTACTGAAGCGTTATTAGATTTGTGCCCATATCGACAAAGTACTGAATGAATTTTAAAACTAATTTAAAGTGGGTTAGAATTTGACATTTTAATACTAACAAATTTCATGAAATTATTATTAATAGGGGATACTTTTTACTTGTTCAAACTGATAGGCTATGCTTAAAAGTTGGGAAATTTCAATGAATCACTAGAAACTGTTATTCTAGATAGGTTTGGAAATATTGCTTCTTTTAGAAAGTTTAATCAAGCATCCAAAAATATTAAAAGTGATTTATGATGTTATTTATGCCATATTTATTATTAGAAATTAAATATTTTCAATCAATTAATAAAATATCTAAAATTTCTTTCAAACTGTTTTATTTTTAGAAAACTCACAATATACAGGTTATAATTGTATTACAGCTTCAACATGCAACTTAATAAATAACTACAATCTGTAATATTTGAAATTTAACAACTTCTGACACTTTTTAAAAATTTTGCCTTAAATATTTTTGTTTCCATTTGTAATATCTTCTTTAAATACCCAATCCTCTTGTAATAATCATATTAATTAAGCTTTCTTATTATGCGAATCTAAATCTCTGTCTGAACTTCCAATTTTTTTACCACTTTTAAGTCATAACACACCTGTCTAACAGTTGTAATAAACATTGCACACTAAAAACAAATTCCGACTATCTAAACTATTACAAAACCTTCCGAGCATTCTTACATTAGGACACACTTCTTGTCGAGTTTTCTTTCCAACTTTGGGCTCTTCCCCTGCTTCCCTTTCTTCTTTTTAAATTTACGGAAACACCCGCTTCTGTCGTTGCTGCTATCCGACGCGGAATCGGACAAGATCTCCCGTCTCTGCGAAAAAATACTTTCATTTCTTACGAGACGGGGCTCTCCACTGCCACT
Organism: Troglohyphantes excavatus; assembly: GCA_963932185.1. Taxonomy (NCBI): domain Eukaryota; kingdom Metazoa; phylum Arthropoda; class Arachnida; order Araneae; family Linyphiidae; genus Troglohyphantes; species Troglohyphantes excavatus. Next base: position 69,964,833 of record OZ010673.1, on the reverse strand, counting down.
ACCTTCACTGAACTTTCCCGCTATTCCACCGAATTCCCCGTCCTTAGGTGTTGCATATTCCTCTTTTCTCGCATCGCCCCCTTCTCTGTTTCTAGTGACAAGTTGAGTATATTTCCTGATATTTCTCGGATTGGTGTTTGTGGCCTTGGCTCGAAACTTGTCGTCTTCTGGAATTGCCTCTTGACTTTCGATGTTGTTTGCGGCGTTTTCGCCCGGTGGAAACTGGGTCTTTGACTTAGAATCTTCCTTCTTTTTCTGGAAGAAATCCATTTCCGAACGACTCCGATACTTCCCAGACTGTGAAACTTTTCCTATAGGGGGTAGCTTTGGAAGCATTGGTGCAATGTTTAATTTGCTCATCGATGAGGTAATCCGAGCCTCGTTCGATTTTTCAGCCGTTGTTAATTCCCCTTCGATGTTAAAATCCTCACTTCCATCTGTATTTAATATTTTTCCTGGTTCTCTGGAATAGTATTTAAAAACTAGTTAATCAGATGAGTAGTTGAAAAGGTTTAATTAGAAGGGATTTAATTATTTAAAGAGAATGTTTGGGATTGTAATGAATCAAGAAAAGTTCCCGATAGTTTTAATTTTGACAGATTCACAAATCTGTTGTTACTAATATTCTCCATGTGAAAGTTTGATCTATTGTTTGAAATTTATTAAAGATTAGCTTTAAATTCAAGTTTAAAAATCCTGGTATGTAGTATTGCACAACTGTCTGATCTCTATTAAAAATCTGTTAACCCCCTGACCTTACAACTTAAGTTCCGATTGTATGTTCCATAATTGACAAAAAGGTCGGACATACATCGGAGCCATTTTACTTCTCGAATTAACATTCTATTGCAACTACTGCTTACCAAAAACATAGGATATAAATTTGTTTAGTTAATTACAAGATTAAGTTTAAGGAAGGTTTTCAGTTGACGATTTGGCCAACATCGTATTTAACATATTTATAACTCTAGGTTAAGTTTCTAAGGTCTCCTCTACCAGTCGGTAATTTTAAAGTAATATATGTTGGTCAGAAATCAGTAGATTACTGTATAAAAATACGATTTCAATTTGCAAACTATTAAAAATTTTAAGAGCCATGCAAAAGAATTAACAAATTAATTTTCAAATAGAGTAACTTAACCAACAATTTTACTATGTCTGCAATTGTGTTTGTTTTTGACTAAAGAGACAACACTAATGTAAAATTAATGTGACGTTATGGCTGTCATAATAAATAAAAAAAAATGTATGTAAAATTTGTTAACTCTTAAAAAAGTTCTTTAAAAATCTATATTGTTTTTAATTCACTTGGATTATGTGGTTGTAGTTTAGGAAGAGATATAAACTCACACTGTTTTGTTCTATTACCACTATTGACAAAGGGGGAAGTAAGCCAAGTACAATTGTATAAACAAGCTTTTCCGAAAATATTTCTTTAAAAAAATCAGTAATTTGTGGGCCTCCTGAGGCCTTAGCCTAGTATTAAACCTGGCACTGGGTGTCGGGGGGAGAAGTTTGAAGCCTATTATATAAATATTTAAGTTCGCTATTTGAACAAATGGAGTGACAGCACACCCGCTAAGCTGTATTAATAAAATGGAGATAAGATAATAATAATAATTGTTCTCTTTAGTTTCAGTAGATTAAGTATAAAATTTAAATGATTTTTTTAATTAAAATATGAAATACTCTGTAAAGATATCTAATCTCACATTTAAGTGTTGCATAAAATATAAACATTTTTATTAAAATGCATTAATATGTTTTGAATGTTAAGGTGCAGTTTAAATGTTTTTAAAAGTATGTATTACTTTTTTCTTTAAAAAGTAGATTAATAGTTCAATATGACATTTACAAAATTCAATGCTTTAGATCCTGGGAAATTTCATTGTGAAATATGAACAGTTTTAATTTGTAGTTAATAGATCTTTATAAAATAATTACCTAATATTTACAAATGTTTCTTAGACACATTTTAAAACCGTTTATTATTATTATTACACTATTAATGCACAGTGTAAACCGATTATCGGAGATCGCATCTTTTTTTTCAATTACAAACTACCTATCTGTCAAGATAATTAGTTTTTTTTATATAAAAGCAGGAATGTTAAACATTTTGTTGATTTTAAAACATTAATATTAAAAAACAAAAACATTTTTTTAAGTGTTAGTATTTTTTTTCCAAGAAGAAAATTTCGTTACATATTTTATGAAAATGCAATAGTTATTTAAAAACTAGAATTAAATGCCACTACTTGAAACATATGTATTAACATCTTACTTTTGCAATGGATCCTTCTTTGCCGTTTCACTGGCGAAATTGAGTTCCAAAACCGCCAAACCTGAGCCTCCCAGGAGGAACTTGAGTGCAGTCTCGCTTCTGAGCATTATAATTCTAGAGACCCATTCCATATTTTTGCAGTGGTATGTGAAAAGGTGATCAAAGTCTTGGACTTGGTAAACTGAAATTTAAATTAGTTTCATTTTTAACCGACTGAACAGGGCACCAACCAAAACTCCAAAATAAAACCGCCAAATCACACGCCAAGGAGAGAGGTTATCAAGTCAGCTGTTATGTATTTTTTTTTTATGTATGTTCACGCAAGATTTCGGCTCTAATTTAGATATTTGGACAATGTTTTATTGTTGTTGTTGTATAGGGGATGTTTCACTTGGGAGCCATTTGAAAGAAAAAAATGGTTATCCGGCATTTAACTATCTGGAATTCTCAATTAACCAGACCGTTTTAAAAAAAATATTGTCTCCGATTTCGATTTTTTTTTTTTTTTTTTATATATATATATATATATATATATAGAAAAATCCACTTAGGCAAAATCTGCAAATCAATTTTATACTTATTAAAACTTTTTGAAGTTGGTGCCAATTTACAAAAATCATACATACATTTGGCGCTGATTTAAAAAAGTTTTAATAAGTATAAAATCGAAAATAAATAATTAATTTTTTTTAACTTGGTCGTAAAATAATAAAAAAAAATACATTTTGGCGCATTTTTTTTAAAAGTCGTTTTTTTTTTTTTTTTTAAATAAGATTATTTTATATATGCAACCATCACATCTGCTGGAAAGTTACAGCAAGGTAAGAGCTTGTGGGCAGAAAGGGGCTGTTCTTTTATCCGCGAGTCTGTCTTATTATACGAGTTCTATCTTCGTCATACAAAAATGGCTAATCCACGTTAAATCTGTTCTAATCCAAATGTCTATGTTAAACTATTGCTTGATTTGACATGGGCTCAGGAAGAACTTTTCGCTACATTAATCTGATATTTTATTCTTATTTCAGACTGGGATATTCCATGCCTGCATACGTCAATTAGGACAAGACTCAACACGAATGGATATGTTTGCACCTTAAGAAACAAACTTTACAGCATGAAGACGAAGCGCACTTCTTTCTATAAAGTGCACAGGTCTTTCTTCGGAGATTAAGCAATAGTTTGCGAAGAAGATGTGAACTTCTTTGTCCGTGGTTGAGTTCTAATTTGAGTATAAATTAACATTTGCCTATTTCACAAACATTATGCTTAAGATGCATGAAGCATGAACATGTGCTAACATATTTGAATTCAGTGATATTCTCTTCCCTAATTTGGATGCAAAAATGTCTGAATATATTTATTTGTAATAAACTGTTTTATAGATATAATTGTTTTTGTTGTATGCAGTTGTTTTGGGATTACCGATTATTTATCCAAAAAATATATTACTTTTAGTTAATTATTTGAGAAACCTTCATACAACTTTAATACTTGGCTGTCAAATGGTATTAATCACAAAAATACCAAAATTAATTAACACTGTTTTAGCTACCTGGCTATCATTTGGCTTAGTGATATCGGTTCTATTTAAATAGATTTGCCAATAATGAGTTAAATTCTATTCCACTTAACATTATAGTTAAGGTGAGTTTCAAACTTATACCACTTGGCAGCCAAGCCATCCAATTTTTCTTGATAGGTAACTTTTTGTATAAGAGTCCTTTTTTTTCTTGGTGGGTAACTTTTTGTATGCAAGTAAATTTTTTCTTGAAAGGTAACTTTTTGTACGAGTCATTTTTTTTTATTGAAATATAACTTTTTGTGTTTGATTCAAGATAGTGGCGGCTCGTGGGGTACAGCCGGGCTGCGCCTAAATTTATTAGTATATTTTAAAACTAGAATGAGATATTTTACTAATTATCGTAAATGAAGATTAGAATTGAAAATTAAATTTGTATGGTAAGTAAAGAAAATCTCCGATAAATAGCAAACCTGTTGCTGTAATGCACAATTCAAGAGGGGGGAAAACTCCATTCAATCAAAAATGCAGTTAAAAAGTGAAATTCGAAATCGGCTGCATTGTTGCCATGGCAACCTCTACGTAGTATGGAGATTCCCCCCATGCTAATGCACTGCATTTGTGAGAAAGTACAGCCGAAATGAATATTCTTGTTTTAGCTGTACTTGAGGTTCCATATGCTGATTGGCTCGTTGGTGAAACGAGAACTTACTAGAATATCTCCAAACGGAAATGGTATTCATTTACTGTGTGCTGTTGTTTCAGGACATGTTCCTGCTGTTGTTTCGTTATGTAAGTTAATATTAAAATTGACCGATTCGCATGTTTAAAAGAAAGCAGGATTGTTTTAATTTTCAAAAAATAAGTAAGTGTTTTCCGTTTTTTTCGCATGGTATCATTTCGTAAAAATCGTAAGGAAACTTTGATTTGAGTAGTAATAATAAAGAATTTCCGTTCATGTATGGTTTTTGGAAATGTATGTTCCGTTCACGTATGGTTATCAGCGGGGGGGAGGGGGGATTCACATGACTTCGGCTGCTCTAACATTTTCGACCACTGCAAGGCATCCAATTTTCTTGAAAGGTAACTTTTTTGTATGCTAGTCATTTTTTTTCTTGCAGGGTGGCAACATAACCTGGAATTATCATGGAATTTTTGAATTCTGGAAATGTACAGTTTTCAAATTTCACAAAAAAATCAGGGAAATTTTCCATTTGGATAATTAAAAGGGCAATTATCCTCTATTATGCTCTTTATTCTGGTTAGTTTAGTTGTCAATATTTCCTGTTAGTTCCGAAAATGTTTTTTTCTACAGCATGGTTATGCACATTTTTATATTTTCTGTTTTATTTTTGTAAAAATGTCCCAGTAGCAGAAAAATTCTTAACAGTCTGCGACAAGATTTTTAGTGAATAAGATTTGTCTGCAACTTAATTTATTATATAACTATTGGTTTTATGAGCAATAGTATACCTTTCATGAGCAAGAATTCGATTAAAGAGAGAATCTCAACAATAGTATTACTTTGTTATTTGCAGTTTTTTTTACATGCGCTGTTTAATCATTGTTATATTATATGTATTCATCACTTAAATAATAAAGTACCAATTATTTAAATATTAAACATCTTTATCAACAAACACATGCCCATTTATTAAATAGTTTCAGCATTTGAAACAAAAACTCCTTATATTAACAATATTTTCTATGGAAAGGACAATACAAATTAAAATTTTATTGCATTGTTAAAATTTAATAAATGAAACTAAAAAAAGATTATTTCCTTGAAAAATTAAAATTGGAATTATAATTTTAAAGTATGGTAACTTCATTTAAATTTCAGAGTTCAAACGGGAAATAAAAAAGGGAAGGGTGCAAAAAGAAAGCATTTCTTTTTTATCTGCTAGTACTTTAATATGCAAATATCAAAATTGCAAAAATGAACTTCTAAAGCAATTTAAATTATTATTTATTATGGTTTTAGACATTTCATAACATGCAAATCTGATAATTCATGCTTTCCCCTTTCATTGAGAAATAGGCATAGTGAATAAAATTTAATGCAAACTGTCAAACTAACTAAATGTAAACTAACGTTCAAACTGTCAATTTACATGTAAAAGAAATCATGACATAAAAAAAAATCTAATATTTTGCAGTATAAGTTTATTTTAAAATTTTAGAATTCACACAATATTCTCAAGAATGTTCAAATATTCCAATTTATAAAGATGGAGAAATTAGCAAAGTCCGATTTTTGACAAAGTTGGTAGAACTAATTGGTTTGCAAAAGTATAAAATAAAAATAAACCAAAACTAAAGAAATGCCTTTCAAAACGAGAAAATTGGTTTTAAACATATAGATAGACAAGTTTTCTGTCTTGAAAATCGGAAAAGCCACCTGGCTAAAATGACGATTTCGGATAAAATCGGCAACTGTGGTTAGCTGATAATAATCAAATTCCTAGCAAACTCAATAAAAAATTAAGAAAACCATGTTAAAGCTAGACAAAAATTAATAAATATGCAAAAGAAATGCAATTTTAGTCACCAAAATTGTAGTAATTGAGGCGTCAAATTGCGGATTTTTGAAAAACTTGCATCATTGATTACCTATTGACTATCAAATAGATGAGATAAGAATGAGTAAAAAGAAAAAAATTATTTAAGTAAAAAAATGAGCTCTAAATCCAAAAGAGAAAAAAAATGATCGCCAAAGTCTGAAAGCTGCCGTGGAAGCTGTATAAAATACCGTTTTCGTTTAGCGCAAATTCCTTTCTCAAAGATGGTGCTGCTAATTATTTTCTAGTAATGTATCTTTTCAAAATACAGGTACTGAAATGTACCATAGAGTTGACAAAAGAGAATCGACAACAAAGAAACGTCTGCGGAGATTTGTTCAAACACGCGCAATTATCGCGATTGCGACTTTCTATTATCCGGACTTCTCCCCCATCACGTGACTTTCTTAAATGAGAGGAAAGTAACTGTCTAACCTAAAAAGAATCTGCAGAAAATATTCTAAAGTAGTGCAGACATAAAAAAAAAATTGTCTGCAGACCCTTGAAAAAATCTGCGTCGTATGACGCACGTCGCCGCGTTTCTGCTTCCGGGAAAAATGTGAACCACTGCTGGAGGAAGAAACAAAAATAAAGTGTGTTGGATTTTAGATTGTAAGCACCATGTGAGGAGCTAATGAATATGCGATTTATTGAAGATTGGAATAGGAAGCATATAAAACATTTAAAATTATCTCCAAAAGAAATAATTGGAATTTTTTTTTTTTTTTTTTTTTTAATTATCTGCTTCCAGAGAGTGTTTACCATGCCTACCATGCCTGTCGCAATTGTATTACTGACAATAAGCATTACTTATAATTTTTCATTTGTAATGCTATATATTTATTGTAGTGTGGATACTTTGCTTCTATGCAAAGCAGATATTGCAACATTTCTTAATGTAATTGTAAAAGCAGGGAAATTTTTTTTCCAGAATTTTGTTGCCACCCCGTGTTAGTAGGCAAGTCAATTTTTTCTTGAAAGGTAACTGTTTGTATGCAAGTATAATTTCTTTTTAATGAAATATAACTTTTTGTATTTGATTCAAGATAGTGGCGGTTCGTAGGGTACAGCAAATACAGCCAGGCTGCACCTAAATTTATTAGTGTATTTTAAAACTAAAATCAGATATTTTACTAATTATCTTAAAAGAAGATTAGAATTGAAAATGAAATTTCTACGGTAAGTAAACAAAATCTCCGATAAATAGCAAACCAGTTGCGGTAATGCACAATTCATGAGGGAGAAAAACTCCATTCAATCAAAACTGCAGCCAAAAAGCGAAGTTCGAAATGGCTGCACCGTTGCCTTAACAACCTCTACCTAGTATGGAGATTTCTCCCCCATGCTAATGCATTAAATTTGTGGCGAGTTACAGCTTGAAATGAATTTTATTATTTGGGCTGCACTTGGATTTCAATAAACTGATTGGCTTGTGCGTGAATAGGTGGGAGAACCGAGAATCTCTCCAAACGGAAATAGTTTTCGTGATAAATTTACTGTGTGCCATTGTATCGTTATTTAAGTTCATATAAAAATTAACTGATTTGCATGTTATCATTTCTTAAAAAATTAAAGGAAACTTTGATTTGAGTAATAAATATTAAAGAATTTCCATTCATGTATGGTTATGTAAAATAGGTGGGGGGAGGGGGGGGGGAGAGACATGATTTCTGCTGCACCAACATTTTCGAACACGGGCCGCCACTGAGTCAAGAAATAAAAAGTTGCCATTGTGGCCACCATTTTTTTCTATTGTAGCAGCGAATGAGTTATTGAATGTCAATAACACAAAATCTTAATACAATATTGTATGGATTCGTAATTCAGCTCACCATGTAAATACACCAAATTGTTTTCGTCCACGGTTGTGGCGAATACGAGGTTTTCTGTTACATCCATCGCCGTCACTTGACCCGGTCCCTCGCACAGTAGCTTTGTGCGGTTCTTTGGTCTCTCGATACTCAAGAAATGCAGTTGCTGTGCCTTTGTGTCTCCAATACCAATTTCCTGGTTGTGAAATGTGAAGGAGTAAATGTCCATCTTCAAAAATTCTTCGATATTGTAGAGCAGGATTAACTTGCCCCAGTGAAGTATCCACACCTTGAGGTTGCCTTGGATGCCATGCATTAAGGTGCAGATGTGGTTGTCGCGAACCTTGAGGCATAGAATCATTGGACACATTAGAAAATTACGGAACATTTAATTTAAATTTTAAAATTGCTTATATTATTGTTTGCACAGTCAGTTTTTATATAATGTTTTACAAACTTTTAAAAATGGACGTAAGTGTTTTTTCTGGGAGTTATTTTAAGTTGTTTAAGGCATAGAAACTTTTGCAAATAGTCATGAACAAGGATTTCTGATTTATTAAAAAAAATTAACTTTTAAATAAAAAACATTACTCTTGTACAATATTGAAAAAAAAAATTGTAAAAATTTATATTTTTGAAAAAAACTTTTTTATTATTTTTATTAATTTGTTCCTGGATTTTAAGCAATTTTGTGATTTACCTTTGCTTATCAATAACGAATAGAGCTCAATAACAGATACATTAAATACTTTGATTTGCTACTGCACAATATTTTGAAAGCAATGCCAAGTATTGGATAGATTTTATGCTGCAGGGATAACACTAGTTTAAAACAAAGGTTGTTGTGACTGCAAAAAGTAGGAAATGTGTTAAAAAACACCAAAGAAATAAAAAAAATTATTAAAAAAGTTATCGTTTTTTTGTAATATGGTAACAGTCTCCAAAAATTTTAAAATATTTCATCCCCCTATTTCTGTTTAAAAAATGAATAAATGTATATATCGCCTGGAATCGTAACTTCACAATATATGCTTAATTCTCATATCAGCACTGATCATACAATGCATACTCACCAGCAAAGCATCAATAGAAGCCATTTGTACTGTATTGCTGGTATATAACTGCCCAGTGAGTAAATGGTAAATTTCCAAGTAACCTTTATCTAAAATAAACCAAAATCTTATTATTTCCTAATGGATATTCCCATGTAAATTCGTTATTATTTTTCCAATTCATATTTGCTATTAAATAGCAGTTGTAAACTATTATTAACCCTCACAGTAACTCTCTAAGCTTCTGAGACCCGTGAGACCAAGAAAATGACCCACCACTAGATCTCTATACTCTCTGGGACACATGTTGTCTCAGCCAAACGTAAAGATTAAAATAACTTTATTTTTATGTTTGCTTTTCAACTTCACAGTCAAATCCATTCAAACAACAGCTATTAACCGAATTCGAGTCAAATGGATGGTAATCATTAAATTTATGAGTTGAAATATATATGAAGGAGGGAAAATACAAACGGACTTAAGTTCAATTTTATAGGTTTTGAGTTATATGCGGATAAAGCTTGATGAGCATTATAACAATGCATATGGAAGTGGATATCGAACCTGTAAACGATAGAATACATTGCAACGACATACAGTTCATCCACCTTTCTTTCGATTCCAAGAAATCGCAGAAAGCATGCACCACTTCAACCAGTGTTTATATCTCAAACAAAGAGAGATCGACAACAAAAGAGGCCCATGCAAGGAGCAGCCGAATTCTATAAACACTGACTCAAGGGAACTCATTCCCAGACATTCCATCCAATGTAACAACATGCACATCTCGCGTGCTCCTCGTGTAATTGCAATACCATCCATTTATCCTTTAAATGTAAATTCTTAACTTTTATAATTGCATCATTAAATCTTATTTGTTCCCTAAATACTATGGCATTCATCAATTTTTTTAATAATCTTTAAACTTAACCTTCTGATCTTAAAAGGAGTCTACAATAGCGTGGTCGTACAACCAAACAACTACGGCCGCCGCAACGTTATAGCCAAAACTTTGAGGTCGTTTCCTGAATTACAACAGGGGGTGTCAGTTTTATTTGTATTGTTAGCCCTCCATATGCTTGGTTTGGTTTATTTGTATAAGCCCTCCATATCCTATGTTTCACACTGGATTTTTATTTGAGATATTATTTTTTTTTCAATGCTTAATTAAAAGAATGAATGTACTCACTTGTTCCAGTAACCAAAAGGTTTCTGCTCAGTAGCCCCATACATGAAATCGTGTTAGAAGTCGTAATGCACCCTATTTCTTCACCTTTCAAAGGAAAATTATGAAAAACTTGATAAATTTATGATGTCATTGTTTAATTTTCGATTTCTTAAGATGTCTGATTTGTGGTATAATTAAATTAATATAAAAGTTATGCAATTAATATATAAAAGTAAGTAATTGAAAGTTATGCGAGTTACACTCTACTTTGGAAAACTTTCAGTGAATCGAATAATAAATGCAGAACTAAGTAATTGAGTTAGTCTTCTAAGACTATCTCTGTGATATCAAATATGTGACTATATATTTAACTCACTGGCACTCACGCGAGATTTACAATAGTAAAGTTGTTTTACTGCTTGAATTTTAAATAGATTTTCCCGGACATGCAATTTGATATTATTTATACATTTTTTTTTAAAATTATTAAATCTGGAGAGATAACTCTTAAGCTGTACCTCAAATCTTAACCCGGGAGAGCGCTCTACAAGTACTTATGCGAGGACGCGCGATAGGTCTATCAGACCAGGTCAGCCGTTTTTTGTTAAATAATACTACCGATAATGTATTTTACCACGTTAAATGCATTTTCTCTGAAAGAACAGTCACTAAGTGTATATTAAAAATAAATTACAAAACGTTGACACATTTATTCTTTTTTGGTACAAACGAAACTAATGTCATGGGTTTCTGAAAGCCGAACCAAGACGAATGCACTTCTCGGGTTTTTCCTGTGATGAATTTCTTTGGTAATTTTCTCGCTTATTCTTTCTAATCGGTCCCAGAAGTGTGATTTTTACCCTTTAGCATAGTTTCAAGCCCCTTCATTTTATCTTTGTACAATATACATCGCTTCATTTTACTTCAAAAACTTTAAAACAAAATGAACTTGGATCTGAATACACGAACACGCGCGTCGGGCCTGAAAGACCCTGTAATCCCAAAATATCCACAAAAGTGAAATTCAGGAATGTGGATCCAGAATATCCAACAAATTATACTGGCGTGTATACGGGACTGGTGCACGATAAATCTGATCGGGGTTCAAAGTCCCGATGTCTATTGAAGGCGTTGGGTTCAGGTGTTTCCTCGTCATCTGACCATGGTTCTAAAATAACGAGGTGCATGTATGAATGTGTGTGTGAATGTGTATGTGTTCCCGGGTCTTTCCTTCGAGATTGACCCCGAACCGTCGCCAATAGCCCACTTTGCAGCTCTAGTGCGACGTTAATTAACAAAAACCAAACCAAACCAGGAATGTGGAAATTCCAACCATCAGAAAGTGATTGACCCTAAATGGACACCTAGACCATTTTCGAGAAAAGGGGGTGTTTCTACGGTATGGTTTGAGAACGACCGTGCCTCTAAGACCCAGCGCGCGTGCTTGCGGGTTAAAATGAGTTAAATATCGTAAAACGGATAAACTTTTATGAATCTAAAAATTGGGTGCATATATTGCTAGTGAAATAGATATCCCTGAACGTGATATCACGTCCAGGATCGTCAAGGGGTTTTAATGTGTGATCCTTAACATTACAATAGATTACTTTAATGCTTTCTCTTTTACATTATTGAAATAATTTTACAGAATAAAAACTAGTTTCCAGGGCTGCCACTGAGTTGTACCTTTGAAAATAGTAGCTTTAGTATCCTTAGACATCAAAAATAGTCGCCTAAATAGTCTCCTCAATTAGGCATATATTTAGCAAAGATTACTAAAAGTAGTAAATTGCGACAAATGCATTTTACTAAATGCAAGTAATATTACAAATTGATATTATTTTTATTTTTGTCACTGTGTTTAGACAATTCTAAATATGTACTTTAAACTCATTTTCTTAAATAGATTGCATAAATTTAAAAATGTATATATTCACTAGATATGAACAAACTTCATTTTTAAACCGCACAACAATAGTACTGTTTTGTAAAAGTGCATTTTTGCACCAATGCTTTTTTTTAATTAACGTATATAAAAATACCCAAAGAACATATGCCTACTTTTAAAGAAACATAATAGAATATGACTGAAGGCAATGGTTACAAAAATACCGCATTCACAAAAATTGACAGATTTTTTTTGCTGAACTTGGTAGTAATAAATATTAGTTTATAACAAATAACTTTCTAAAACAAACAGTAGTTTAATAAAAAGTGGAAAATAAAGACAATTTTCACAAATTTTGAAAAAAACTACAAAATTGAAACAAATCACTTCTATAATTGCAGTCTTTTAACCAAATTTAGTAGTAATGATAAGTTGTTTATATCCCGAAACTTGCTAATTGCATTCGTATTAAAAATAGTAGTAAAATTCACAACCAAAAAAAAAAATACACCCACAAATTTTGTCTATGTGTAATCAATCACAAAGCTAAAAATACAAATTTTTCCTTAAACTCTGAATAATTTATTAAGTTTTATAAAGATATCTACTTAATTCCATCAAAGTTTACACAAATAGTTCTGGGAACAGTTGAGGGTTGCATCAAATGCTTCTATTTATGAAACTTTTTCTTGAACCAATGCATAATTTGATTTCTATGCTAACTTTAATACATAGGCCCCACAACAATAAAACACATATACGTTGATATTAATGACTTCAAGCAACATTCATGCCAAATTTGAAGAAAATCAAACAACACATTTGGACATAAATGAGTAACAAGCAAATTTACAAACAGACGAAATGCTGAGGGGTCAAGTTAAAACAAGGACCTAAAATTCTCAAAAGCAAAGACATTTCAACTCTAAAATGCCCATTATAAAGTTCTTTCAAGGTATAACTAATTTTACCAGCTAACTTATTCAAAATTCCTAGAAATTTCCATTTTTGAAAATCAAGGAAATTGCGACGCTAAAAATCTTTTTTTTTTTAAGTGGATGGGTTGTGAGAAAGGAAAATTTAAAATGAAAATAATTAATATAATAAAAATATATAAATGACTAAACAAAATATAATTCAATTGTAATTTGAATACCAACCAAACCAAAGAAAAGAAAACGAAAAGAAATTATATAAAAAAAAAATTATTACTGAAAATGACAAGTCCTAAATTTCAACTTCGTGAATTAAACTATATTTTCGAAAAATGGCATGCAATTTTGTTAAGTAGTGCAAAACAAATCATGATAAAACAGTAAGTAATGAAATATATGAATTTATATATCAGATGCAAGAGGATTGAATGCCTTTAAACGGTGATCTCAGCAGATCGCGTTTAGCGAATTTCTACAATTTCAAGGTTTCCATGCATTAAAAAAAACAAATCAAAAGAGTGTCAATTGAAAGTTGCATTCGGTAGATGTGCCGAAATTTAATCATCTCAACTTCCGAGAGATATCGTCCCCGTTTGACTAAGATCGCAAATATTTTTTCTAAATGTGCAAGATATTAAATTTTTGTGAAATCATCCGAGTTTTTTTAGATTGAACATCGATTTTTCATAAAACAACAAGCGAACTGAAGTAAGCCGCGTTTAATGAATATCTAGAATTTCAGAGTTTTCATGAGCAAAAAAAATTTTTAAAACAGCGTCATTATGCAAAGAAAGACATTGAACCATCAACTTTCGACATAAATGTGGTTTTGTAGCAAGTTGGCGCAGGATGACAATTTTGGCGCAGGATTCCATCCGATATTTTTACAACAATTTTGATTACAATGATTTGGCCCATAACGATATTTTTGTTTAAAATTGCGATGCATTGACACCGGGAAACGTAATCGCCGCGATACAGGTCGAAAATCCACTCCTCCCCAGCTGGTTTATGCAATTATTTTAACTAACATACATATAGGCTACACATTTAATTGAAAATTTTAATTGAAATTTTTCGGAATATACGCGAGTATATTTGGCCCGATACATTTATTAAATTGATGGTAATAAAAAAAGGAAAACCGCGGAACCTCCGAAGATTTTCATTCCTGAGGTGAATCTCATGTTCTTTGCTTCGCGCAGTGAATTCTAGAAGTAACCCACGCAACCTAAACGCAAATTGCTCTAAAAGGTAATGAAGGCGATGTCTATTGGCGATAAATCATGCTTGGCAAGTATTATTTACTTGCAAATACCTCCTACAGCGTTTAATGGTGTTGATTCTTCGACTGTTTGTCCTTTAGAATCGCCAAATAGCAGTACATTGGCGTCGTATGCAACAGCCAATCAGATTACGTGACGCTTCAAAATCAGTTAAACTATGCGTGATTCTGGAAATATTAGTTGAAAATCTATAATGTTAAAAAAAAGTTACAAAAAAATAGTCGCCAAAAGCTGAAAAAAGTAGAGGGTTTTGATGAAAATAGTCGCTTTTGGTACTATTTTAATAAAAATAGTCGCCGAATCTTAAAAATAGTCGCTTTAGTCGCCTGTGGCAGCCCTGGTTTCACCAATTGATTTTTTTAATACGGATTCACCAATTGATAATTTCATCTTCATTTCCAATTCTATCTTCATTTAAGAAAATTAGTAAAATATATAAATTTAGTTTTAAAATACACTAATAAAATTAGGTAATAGCCCAATTGCGGCCGAAAGGAACCGAGTTACCATATTCTTACAGAAGAACACAATTGTTTATCGCCCAGACAAAAGGTTGCCATGGGCCGCACTTGGAACTTTCCGTAAAATTAGATGCAGCCCGGCTGTACTTGCTGTAGTGCATGAGCCGCCACTGGTCCAGTAATGTAAAATATAAATGCAATCATAATGCATTGAGACGATGAAATTAGCAGTGATCTAAGGCAAACAGACTTGCACAACTTTTCCGCCATTTGCGTTGTATAACCAAGGAGTGGATTGTTGGTACAACTCGCGGTAAAGTGGCATATATAAGTCTGACTTATACTATAACTTTCACCGCATGAATTTAAAAAACAACTGAAAGCAGGGTTAATCGGATTCACACTTGTGTTTTTATACTTCAAATTGGACCAAAACATAATTTAAATGTCGTCTTTATATAAAAAAGAACTATCGAATCACACAATGGAAAAAAAAAAGCTATTCAAGGTCATTGATAAAAATAGATTTATGTCAAATCAATAACTTTTTAAAAAGTGGGTTAAAAAACAGTCACAAACCTTTCGGAATAGACCACCGTCTTATGGTACCGTCCTCCGACGAGCTGACAACCAGGTGCTCCCCCGTATTGGTCTGAAAAGAACTGGGCTCCTGGAATTCGAGACCCGTGATTGCTCCAATATGTCCCTTCAGAAGCAGCACGCATTCCTGAGTTTCGGCGTCCCAAACTCTGATGTCGCGATCGCTTCCATTCGTCCTTTGAATACAGGGATACAACAATAAATGACATACAATTAAAGGATTCGGTAGGTCTTTTTAATTAATTCTTGTAGCTTGAGAACGACTCTACAGATTCGGATGATTTTTTTGTTTTTTTGTTATTGTAAACTCGATTACTTAAAAAAGAAAAAGGACCTCCTGTGGATAAAGGCGTTCAACTAGTAATCAGAGGATTGCTAGTTCGAATCCGTGCGATGGAATAATTGACAAAGAAAAGTAAAAAAAGTAGTGATCTGGCGGTCGGAGGGTTGCCAGCTTCACTTCAAAAATACTAGAAAGTCGTAACATCCAACAAATTATATCGGCGTGTATACGGGAGTGGTGCAAGATAAATCTTATCGAGGTTCAATGTCATGACACCTATTGAGGTTGCGTTGAGTGCCAGCTCAGGTGTTGACCTCGTCATCTGTACATGATTAAAAAATACAAGGCATCGTTCCCAGATCTGTCCTTTGCCCCGAACCGTGGCCAATAACTCACTGTGCAGCTATAGTGCGACGTTAATTAACAAAACCATCAAAGAAAAAGATAAATTTTAATAATAGACAAACGTTTAAAAAGATGGAACATCTCAACTTTAAAATAGTATTTTAGATTTGTAATTAAAACCAGATTTAAGACCAAGCGACCACCATATTGGCGGCAAAATAATGTAGGCGTTAATTTTTTGTTAAAAAAAAATGTTGGTGATTAGAGAATAGGAATGTTGAACACTATAATTCTAAATTGTTTCTAAAGCTTACACTGTATGATTTTTTAATTAAATTATACTAAATTAAAACTTTTTAATTGTGTATGGCGACTGTATATCATTCAAAATTAAGGAAACTAAATTTGCTGCAGTATATTGCCTATAAAAAACCTGAGTAATAATTCGACTTATTTTTCATCAATCAGTTTGTGATTTGCAAAATATTTTTCTTTATTATTCAATATATTTAAGCAAAATAATAATTTTCTTGAATATCGTTTAACGCTCAAGTGGAAACGCGTGGCAAATGCTAGATGCTAGCGGTCTCTGAGACCGCACATCTCATTGTCACATTATATGTACAACTCGCTATCATCTCATGCTGTGTAAAATAAAGATACGCATATAACTTACGTAATACTCAAATCCCCAAATAAATAGAAATTTAGTTTCGTAACACTATTCGATCTATAAGCATTGCTAAATAATGTTTGTTGAAGTATATAAAGTAATTCTTCTGGGTAAAAAAAATATTCACAGTATAACTTACTCAAAATATTAAAAAACACTAGGAGGCAACCTAAGTTGAACCTGAAGTGGAAACTATGATATGTATAAAATATTCAATTGCTTTAGGCTCAACTTAGGTTGTCCCCTAGTATAGTTAATAAATATTTTTAATTTGACAAAAACAACCTCCGCCCCTGGCTACTACCACATTTAACTCTACAAATTTCCTTAATTTACAATGCCATCAGAACTAAAAAAACAACATAAAACCTTAATGGAAATTGTGAAATGCAAGCTTTATAAACGGAAAATTCAGATTTAAAATAATTGAAGAGGAAATACATTGATTTTATAAGTTTTATACGGGCAAATTAAAAACATGCATATTTTATAAACTTCCTTAGGACAACATGAAGGTTTCGTAAAGGTTTTAGATAAAAGATTTATGCTGATTTTTTTTGTCTGGTATACAATATCATACAGATTTTTTTAGGATTGGTCAGTCTTGAATAGGAACTACTCTACTTTATCCTTACTGAGAAGTAACAAAGAAATCTCCATCTGCGTCCATATGCTCGATGGAACTGCGCTTGTCCAGGAAATGGAAGCTTCTGGTGATGTTTGCAGCGTCTTTTTCTACGGAATCTACCTCGCTTTTCACCATTTCCTCCTCATGTTCCATCATATTATCTAGATACGGAAACATAATAATAAAGAAATGGGTGTGGCTGTGTCGGAGCACGGCCAGAAGGGCTACCTATATCCTGATTTCAGTAGATTATATTATTATCAGAATTTTTTGTCAACATATGGAATATGCACTAAAAAATGATAAGCATCGAATGTATTCAAAAACGATTACATTTTACTTATTTTTGAATACCTATTTTTAACAGTGTAGTTTATAAGAGAATTTAAATTGTGTTTGTTATTTCCTCATTTCAATCGGTACAAATTTAATTACATTATCGCTCTAATTTAAATGTATTTATTTGCCTTTTTATTTTATTTAACTTTTATATCAATTTCATTTTAAATTTATTAATCAAATGACATTGTAAGGATTTTTTTTAATTAACTATCATAACCCAGTAATTAAACACAAATCATTCAAAAGATTTATGTGTCAATATGAGTTTAATATATTATAAAAATTGTACGCCCATGGATTTAAGAAAGTAATCTCCATAGTATTCAAGTAATTATTTCAAATTATTGTTTCACGCTTTAAAACTAGCTCTACTAAATGGCTTATATTAAGATAACATTTCCTCATAAGTGTCAGATGCGACAGCTGTTGCGTACACTGCTAAGAATAGGTATTCAAAAATAAGTAAAATTTACTCATTTTTGAATACGCTCAATGCTTATCATGGCTTCGAATACATAAATTTCATTTTTGAAAAAGATATGTACTTAAAAACGAGTTCAATTGGTAAAAATGAACAAAAACAGCAGATGCTAGCTAGCCTTCACAGGTTGCTTTCATAAATCACTTTCAATAAATATCAACAATTACAACAAAGACTTACATTGAATCGAACCCAGATTGCAGGCATCGTTGCCCAAAGCCTTATCCGTTAAGCTACCAGGGTGACGCGAAGAAGTTATAAACAGCAGAAATGTTAAAAAGGTATGCCAAAAAATGGGATTAAGATAATTGAATTGTAATAATTTCCATTTAAGTAATCAACATCATATAATGTGGAAAACCATCTTGTGAACAACTATTTTAGGCTTGTCAGGTCGCTTTGTTAAGATGGCTTGCACAAAAGCTGAGATTAGCAATAATAAATCACACTGCTTATTTTTTCGAAAGTACGATTACTTACATTTAAGTACATCGTCGCCCATTTAGGATGCAATTGTAGTAAACAAAATGTCATACTTTCTGAACACACGAGATCATGTCACATTATTAAAATCAACAATTTACCTATCGCAGATTCACTATCTTCTTCTATGTTAGTATCACTCTCCATGAAGTCCCCAGCCGCTGCGTTCCACATGTTTCTATAACAGACAGTTATATATAATTTTATGATACAAGGTAACAAAATATAAATTAAGCAAAAAAAGAATTTTCGAAATCGGACAATATTTTTTTATAAAGGTCCGGTTAATTGAAAATTTCGGATAGTTAAATGCCGGGTAACCGGATATTTTTTTCAAATTGCTCCCAAGTGAAACATCCCCTATCCAACAAAATAAAATTTGTGCAAATATCTGAATTCGAACCGAAATTCTGCGCGAACATACATATAAAAAAATACATAACAGTCTAATCTGTAACCTCTCGACTCGGCGCGCGATATGGCGGTTTTAATTTAAAATTTCTGGCGGTTTCATTTTGGAGTTTTGGTTGGTGCGCTGTTCTGTCGGTTAAAAATTCAAGGGAATGAAGTATTTTATAGTGTAGTTAATTACGTTATAGAAGTTATCGCTTTGGTAAAGGTTTACTGTACGGTCACCCTTGGCGACTTTTTCAAAATCTCGCCAAAAGTCGCCATTTTGGCGACTTTTGTCCAATAAGGTTGCTGCAATTCCTTGTCGTTTCGGAGGGGAGTTGCCATTTAAAAAAAATTATCGCCAAATGCGGAAAAATCGCGCCAAGGGTGACCGTACAGTAAACCTGACCCATCGCTTTCACTATTTAAAACAGAACTAAGTTAGCAATCAGTTGTAATCTTGGTACCCAGCTAAGAATTTTCTGCAAAAAATTTTCAAAAAAAAAATCTGTAGAAATCTGTAGTTATTTGGGACTGAAGAAAATTTTTTGTAGATTAATTTCTACAGAAAATTTGTAGATTTTGTCTTCAAAAAATCTATAGATTTTTTTCTTCAGTCCCAAATAACTACAGATTTCTACAGAAAATGGGCAAATATTT
This sequence comes from Troglohyphantes excavatus, assembly GCA_963932185.1. Taxonomy (NCBI): domain Eukaryota; kingdom Metazoa; phylum Arthropoda; class Arachnida; order Araneae; family Linyphiidae; genus Troglohyphantes; species Troglohyphantes excavatus. The sequence continues at coordinate 69,944,980 of OZ010673.1, read as the reverse complement.
TTCTTCAAATAATCTGTAGATTGATTTTTTCTAGGCCAAAATAACTAGATTTCAACAGAAAATGGAAAAATATTTTTCGTAAAATAATCTGTAGATTTTTTCTACAGTCCCAAATAACTACGGATATCTACAGAAATTGAGCAGATATTTTTCTTCAAAAACTCTGTAGATATTTTACAGATTTCTGTACATTTCCTAAAAAATATATCTTAACCCTCCTACAATTTTGACTATAAATGAGTGCAATTTATATTATTTTTCAAATCATAAAGCAACCTTAATAACCAACAGTATGTCGCAGTAATATTATTTTAAATCAAAACAATATTTGCATTGTAATATTATCAAATATTACAGCGAGGAATTAAAATGAGATATATATTTTTGCAGTAATCTAATTCAGAATAAAAATTACTTTTTTAACTTTGTCAAACTTAAAGTAATCATCATAAACCTAATATTTATAGTATAAGGACGCCATATAATAAACACGGAAATATAATTCCTAATATTTTTAAAAATTGCATTTAATTATAAAATAGAATTTTGAAACAGTCATTCCATTTGTACAAAGAAAAAACTTTTTACAAACTATGCATACATTTTTCCAAGGAAAAAAAATTTAATTATAAATCAATATTAAACAAATTAAAAATATTGGATTCCTGGAATATAAAATCATATCACAATTTGTATATTCATAAGTTAAATAAATATAAAAACATGTATAAACTATATATTTAATCTAATGCATTTTAAAATCTTGTTTTTTAAATTCTTTACAATGACTTTTTAAAAATAGTGATTCTGAAATCAAAAGTAATACAAAGAAATTTTTTCCAAAACAAACAATGTGGAATGTTTTTAAATTACAATCTTGTTTTTACTTTAGGTTGGAAACGTACAATGTTTGCAAAAGTTTGCTAATGTCGATTTTGAAACTACAATTATATCATTAGGGAAAACAACAGATTCCTTTCTTTTAATGCAATAACCTAATGGGAACGGAATATGCTTTTCCATTGGTCAATAGTCAATATGACACAATACTCCATACAATATCACGAATATAAAAAAAATTATGTTTTTTATACGATTCCAATATATTAAAATCAGTAATAGATTTATATTTTTATGCCTTTTGTTTACAATTACACGATTTTTTCCGACTGAAAATGCGATAAAGAATTACAAATTTTTGAAAAAAGAATAAATCAATATTATTATAACCATATATACAATCTTAAAATAACAAATTAAAAAAAATATTCATTTTAAAAGATTTTAAAACTTACCAGCAGGACCACGTTTCTGAAAATAATTTAAGAATTAACGGTTATCGTGCAACCATTAAAGGAAATCGCCAAAGAAAGAAGGACCTATGGAATATATTTAGGATAAACACTACATTTGGCGAAAAGCGCAATAAAAATCGAGATTTGGCTGGGGGAAACCGGAAATGACGATAAAAAGACGACTTTTTAAGCAGATTGACAGAAACAACACTAGTATACGGGTTTGCCAAATTTGGCTAATAATCAAATAAAAATGTTTTTTTTATGGTTTACCATTTATGTTTATTGATGGATTGAGATATTAAAGTGACATGTATAGCAAAATTACATATTTGTATTACGATTAAATTAAATAAACAAATTTTATCATTTTTATTATTCTTATATTAAAAGAAGAAAATCGCATATGAAAATGAGGTTTTGACAACCTTTAAAATGGCGATTCTTAGAGATAAAAATTAATTTGCCGACCAGGACCTATAATGCTGGCGACATGATGCGTTAACCAACTGAGCCATTAGGATGACGACTAAATATTTTTGTTTAGAAGTGTTATTTTTATATAATAATTTTTTTTAAATAATAAAATATGCTTTAAATGTATTAAAAAAGTTTTAAAACATTAAAGAAAATATTTAACGGCTTTAAAATGAAAGCGTAGAACAATCGAACAATAATATTTAAACATATTGTTTTCAAATTCTTTTTACTTCTGATCATTTTTATATAATTTAATTTAGTTGAATCACCCGGATATTGCTGAATAATTACATTAATTATAATAATTTAATTTATTATTTTAGTAAAATATTCAAAACATTTGAATTTAACTAATTTTTTTTTATTCCAATCGTACATCCCGAATAATGCCCGGAAGAAAAAAATTATTAATTAAGAAATTATTAATATTTTACTAATGTTTAATATTTTAGAAGATGATTATTTTTTTAACCGGACCTCCCGGATTTTATAGACAAAATCACTCAAATAATTTTCTAGTTCAAAATAAGTATTTTATGCGCATCAGATTTCTCAAATACACAAATCCCAAAATTTTCAGTCCGATATTTCAAAGTTATGAAATCTACAGATTATCTGCAGAATTAAACTACATTTTCAGTTGAAAAAACTCTAAGTCAAGAATCTTCACATTTCTGCAATAAAATCTGTAGAAATTTGCAGATTACTTTAAAAGTCAAAATTCGCATTTCAACTTTGCAGATTTTTTTAAGATTTTTGCAGAAAATTTGCAGATTTTTAGTTTTCTGTAGATTTTTTGTAGAAAATTTCTAGCTGGGTAATAAGTTGTAATAAAAACAAAAGGTATTTTTTTAACCCTTTCGCTCCTGTTGGTCTCAAACTAAAACCAAATATTTACAAATTTATAAGATGAGACCCAGTGGTTTCCATGGCAGCCACATACGTGAATAGGAGACGTAGAGCGCAATTGTTGACGCAATCTAAAATGTTAGGTTAATTTGTAAATAACAATGGAGTACTCAAAAATTATTCTCACAGAGAATTGTGCAAAATATAAAATTTTTGTTTTGCTATTGTGATTTTTGTTAAAATCTGTGGAACAGATGTAGTTTAGGATATTTGGCGTGTTTTTTTTTTTTTGGCGACGAAAAATTCCCATTAAACATAGCATAGGGTTGCCAGATTGAAAATCACCACAGTAATCGGAAAATACCAACAATGCCAGGTGGGGTTGCCACACTATAAATTTATCTCCCCTATAAAACACGCCAAAAAAAAACATCGCGCGCCTAATCTGTTAATATTTAGCATTTGGTTTTTTGCTGATAAAGTAAAAGGGTCATTTTCAAATTCCAGTGTCATTTACCGTCATAATAAAAAATATTTTCCCTATAGGTTGTATTTATCTTTTAAACTTTTTTCTATTTTAGTACAGATTTTGTCAAACAGTTGTTATTAAAGAAATACAAAATTGGATTAAAATATTTAAATAAAAATTATGTATTTAAACAAATGTGGTTGTGGAATAAAAAAAATGGCTGTCCCAAACAGAAAGTATAATTTGAATTCTGCAATAGAATTATTCCAATGCCGAATTGTTTTTTTTGTGATTTAAAATTGTTTTAAATATTCTGAATTTTGCATTAAAGAAGGTTTTCATAATATTTAAAAATGAATTAAGCTTTTAATATATTTAATTCTTTTGTCCAGAAATGTGTGTCATGTCTGTTACCATACACTTAAAAACATATTTTTAAATCAAAATCTACATTTTTTGAATGGTAAAAGTTGTTTATCAATGCAGCAGGATTAGAGAGATAATTTCAAGCAGCCATTTTGAATTTCTTGTTGTTAATAGATGAAGAAGGAGACCTTTTGTAGAAAGTATTTTTATTAAATGTCATGTCTGTTACCTTAATTTTTTATATAAATCAGTTATATATTTTTTAATTTCTCAACTGATTTATTTAGCTAACGAGGTTATTTATCCAAAATAAATGTATTGTTTACATATTTTGGTTTAGATATTCCAAGTAAATAATTCTTCTCCTATTAAATGTCATGTATGTTACTTGTCATGTCTGTTACCGTCTTTGGTAACATGATAATTTGACATGATAATTTGTTGTATATTTTATAATAACAATTAATAACAGATATTTTAAAAGAAGAACTACATGAAAAACGTTAAACTATAGTTAATAATATTCAGTTTAATGTTTTTTTTAAAAATATTTTTTTAAAAATGATATTATTTTTTTTATTCTTAATTTCCCTTTTGTCACTGGATTTTGAAAATGACCCAAAAGGGAAATCGGATGCTTTAATGATTGCTCCATTGATGCTTTTAATTTTCTAAATGACTGATCCAATAATTCTGTAAAAATATAAGGTTTCATATTTCGAAGACCAGAAAACACAATTTCAAAGAAAAAAAACTGCTTTTAACCGACTGAACAGCGCGCCAACCAAAACTCCAAAATAAAACTGCCTAAAATTTTAAATTAAAACCGCCAAATCGCGCGCCAAGTCGAGAGGTTATCAATTTGACCATTATGTATTTTTAACTACGTCAAAAAACTTGGGAGTAAAAGGTTACTAAAGTCTCCTAACGATTCTGATATGTAGACGAATAACCGCCTTCCACTGAACAAAATGGCTGCTTAATTTCGACATTTAGATGTAAATCGTCTGGAGATTTGTCGCCAAGCATTGGGGTTACAAAGTAAAACACATGTCTATCAAAATTGCTACGTCACTTGTACTGGTGACTAATAAGAACGGGGTACAGATGTAGTATAGGACATTTGGCGCGGAAGGTTTTTTTGGCGTGTTTTATAGGGGCGATAAATTTATAGTATGGCAACCCCACTTGACATTGTTGGTATGTTCCGATTCTTGTTTCGACTTTCAATCTGGCTACCCTATGACGTCATAGCACTGTTTAACGGCAATATTTCGTCGCCAAAAACAAAAACGCGCCAAATGTCCTATACTACATCTGTTACAAGAACGGTATAATGAACACTTACTTTGAAATATTTTCATTTAAAAATAAATTAATTTAAAATTGATGTTACCTAAAAAAAAACTAAATGGTTGTGTTTTTTTTATTAAATAGTGTATTTAGATAATGGTTCCACTAATTATCTTTTTTAAGAAATTAAGCAAAATGAAAAGTTTATTTAAATTATTTTCTACTTCTTAATTATTTCGAAAATTAATATCTCTCCTTTAATTCAATAACTATATTCTTCACTTTTATAATATTTCACGTCTTTCTATGTAACATAAATATAAATTTAACCTTATGTATAGAAATTTTACGAAATAAGTCGACCTATTCTCTTATAATTGAAAATGGGATTTGTAATAATTTCATATTCTAGATTCGTATTCTACATCTTCTAATCCAATAAACATTTTTTGCAAAACATAGCCAAATCTTGATATATTATCTAAAGCTGCGAGTTGCAATGAAATTCTAGAAAAATGCTTTACAAACTTAATTCTTTTTTAATCCAAAGGATTTTGTCACCGTAAATATTTTATACCTGGTATTTTTTATAAATGCTTTTATTAGTAGCCTCATTCGAACTATAGTCACTATAATTTTACAAGTTTTAAAAATCAATTCGGTTGGTTGTCAATACCCATGAAACAGTTTACTACATTTTACAGCATTGAATATGTAACAGGGTATCGTATCAGATTAAAAGAAGGGAGACATTTTGCAGGTGACAGTTTTTAGACGCCGATTTTGGCGATCTATACATTTGGCTTGTTCGTAAATCTATAAATTCTAATTTACCATTTAGCATTAAATAAAATAAAGACAAAAAATTGACTTTATGTATATTTATTACAAAATAATTACTTTATGGGAATTGAAGAGTTTGGTATTATACCATTTTGATAGAAAATGTTCAAGTAATAATAAGTAACAAGAAATGGAATATAATAATTTGTAATTCTTAAAGAAATGTTCTTAATTTTATTTTAGTGAAGTAAAACAGTTTAAAGGATTTCTAAACAAACTTGTTTTTATTTCGCAACTAAATTCATAATAAAATATATTTTAAATTATCAATTCAAAAAATTACCTGATTGAAATTTCCAATATTTCGTTTTTCGTTAAAACTTTACACACATTTTGTATTGCCAATCGGAATTTCTTTTTTTAATATTATTGTTCTAGTACGTGCGCAAAATTAATCGTTTGCTTAATAAAATTAAGATTTAAAACATGAAAAATTATGAATAATACTGTTAAAAATAAAACTATTTTATAAATTTCTAGTGATGATAAATAAAAAAGATATTAACTTTTAAATATTTTTTTAAAACTTTTTGTATTTTAATCTTGCAGTCGATTTTTTTTAGATTTAGCACGTTCTGGTGTCGAGATTAAATCTTGTGGATAAACGACTGAGCTAGAATAACTTAACTTTAAGCACTGGAGCGAGGAGTAACATAGCTGACCACTTTACACCTTTATGAGAGAAGGTATAAACATAGTCCTATGGTAAAGTTTTTACCATACTTGTTTCTTTTTACATAAGTTGAATATTTGGTACAATTTTGGTTTCGATTCAATTCAAACAGTGTATTGTAATTTTGTTTATATTTATCGCTAGCCTTTCCGTTGCTGACTTACACCATTTGGCTCGTATTGTACCCGGCTTGTCGCGTCTCTCTGGCACCTCTGACTATTCCTTTTTCTTTCAATCTTCTTCTTCGTTCAGAGGCTGTAAGCTAAATTATGTGATTGGTCAGAATTTAATTTCATTTTGTACAACGCGTTACAGCACTAGTGGCGGATCTAGGGTCATCCAAAGGGGAAGGCTAATTATTCTGTTTTTGGGTGAGGGGGGGGGGGGGGTATATATATACAAATTCCTGTTTTCGACGATTACCGTTAAATGGTATGCGTAAATTCCACCTGAAAAATCTTATTTTGATACCTTGGCGAGATAAATGCCTCCAATTTAAAGAAGCAACTTTGTTGTGTTTTATTCTGGTGCAATGTACTTTTTTTGTATAAGAATAAATTTTGTCTCGATAATTTTGCCTTCTGATAATAAAAAAGAGAAACTTTTGGCGCACCACGCTGCTCATAAAGAACTAGTTCAACCTTGAGATGGATGTTTGAGGTATTCCCACGAAGCCAGAGCCTGAATTAGAGTTAGTGGACCCTAGGCTATATATGTGGTGCGAGCCATTAACTAAATTATTGATATGGAATACTCTTTCGTAAATCGATATGGGTAGGGGAGATGGGGAGATCGGAAATGTTTTTAAACACAAGAATTGAAAATTTGCAAACTAAATAATTTTTCAGTTTTAATAAAATTGTGATGCACTTTTTTTTCTCTCTCTTAAATTTCCAATACTATGTTGAACAATTCAACAATTTCAAGAAATTTCAATGTGCAATGTAATTCTAGAATTTATGAAAATTACGATAAAATATTGCTCTTGTCTCCGTATCACCATGAACAGAATAACGGTATAGAATAAAAACAACTGATTTCCAAAAACAGTAACACAATGCCATTTTAAATTATCACAAATTAAACACATATTTTAAAAGAATGTAAAAGTGTAATGTTATATTTGCATTGTACATATCCATTAAGAAAAATAGAATATTTCTGCATCATAAAAATGTTGTAGAATATTATTTTCATTAGGATTTAGTTTAATTTATTAGTTATTTAGGAACTTGTTTGGTATACTTATAACTTTTTTTTTGTCTAAGTGACTTATTTCGTTTTCATAATTTTGAAATGTTGAGACACCCATTTTTTTAGTAATCTATAATATTATAGGTGAGTTGTGCGGGTCACTAGAATGCAGCCTATGCTTAAATCCTGCCGTGTACCGAGTAGTCAATTTTGTCATGCCAACTCCCTTTTGGGTAGTCGTTTTGGGATTCTCGTATCATAACAAAATTTTCCAATGAATGTAACCTAAATTAAAAAAACAAAAAACAAAAAACTTGCTCTAATTTCGCAAATAATAAAAAAAAAGTCACATATATTATAATTTTATATACACGGTTAAACAATGTATTTTACTTAGTATTTGCATCACAATAACTTACAGGGTTGACAAAGTTTGCTTAGTAATCTATTTGCCTACAATATATATTGCGTGAAAGAACAGATAATGTTTGCAGCTGAATTTACCTATCGATTTAGCAAAACGAAAAAATTTGCGCCGGAAATTCCTCATACCGATTTATAAAGAATATGTTTATTTTGTAAGCAAACGTAAGATACAATAAAAAATTAGTAGTACGACATAAAAAAAAAACCACCAAAAATAGTTTCATGTGAAAATGTACACGAAGAAAATAACAAATATTGAAAAAAATTTACTACCGTTTAAATATTAATTGAATTTTGTGTTTTTAAATATAAAATTAAATGTTACAAAAATTATTGTTTAAGTCCAATTTGATCTTATTTGAATCTTAAGAGGACGTTTATTTATTACGACTCACACCCTTGGAGAAGGGGGTCCATCATGCGTAACTGCGGTGTGACATGAGGGAAAAGAGCCTCGGTAATTACGTGACGTAGAAAAAGTTCCCGAAGCATTCCTTTCACAAACTTTGAGATAAGAAACTTTTTTATAGAAATCACTATATTTTTCTAATGGGTTGAAATGTTTTGTAAAATACACAGAATGAAAGTTTTAATTACTATTTTTTAACTACATAAATTTAAAATGAAGTAACATAGGAAGGTGGGGTGTACAAAAAGGCGAAAAATATTATGACATAATAAAAGAATGCTCCTTAACAGTGCAATCAAATATTCTTATTTGAATTTTAATATAATAGAGATTTTAATTACGGAAATATATATTCATTGATTTGTTCCAGATTTTTTTTTGTCCAGCTCATATGATTTTTTCTTTAATTAAAATTGGCTTCGGCTCCATTTAAAATTATATGCAGCAATCTTCGCCACTGATGAGTAATAGACTGCTATCAATGAATTAGTAATGGTTGTGGAAATCATGTAAATATAAATAGTCATGGGTTAATTGACAGAGAAAGAGACAAACAATATCTCACCAAATCTCTCGAAGAATATTAAATTTCGTTGATTACGAAAATTTAAGTACAATGGTGATATGTGAAATATCCTCATCGTACTTAAATTTTGATAAGAACTTAAATAGTTAGGTAGATTGGTCAAAATAATAAATTACTTCAAACTATGCAAAGGAAGACTTTACGCTTTTAATAAGAATACCAACTAGTAGTTACTAGTACTTGCTTCAATCCACACAAACTCAGACAAATGATTGACATACGAATAGAAAAAATTCAAAACGTGTTTTGTCACTTGAAACGATTATTCGGAAAACTCAAATTAAATTTTCTAATTCGCATAGACAGATTTCAATTTTGCAAGTTAATTTCAAATGTGACAAAAAGTATTTTGGACAAATAAAATACCTTAGTTAGATAAAAAAAAATTCGGTGGCGAAATCAGTGATGTGTAATATAATTTTTTTTTAGCAAACTGCGTTTTTATAGTTTGCTTTTCATATATGGTACAATATTTCTTATTTACAAGTCAAATTAAAGTTTAAAAATATCATCATTAAGCATCTTCAGTCTTTTAAATTTTTTTTTTCAATTTCCGTAAAATTGATGTTTAAAAAAAAATACAATTTAAAGATATTTGGTTCGGTTTTCCTAATTTAAACTGAGCAACTATCATATAAAAGGTTAAGAATTGATTGTCAAGGATAATGTGATTATGTGATATAATGTGATAAGGTGATTTATAAGATATAATGTGACAAGGATAATGTGATATCACTACTTCATTAAAATACTTGAATAAAACTTCAAGAGTATTTGCAACTGCAGTCTCGCTTTTTGCATAGCTGAAAATATATAAAATTACACGAATAAAAACACAATAAAAATAAAAATTACCTGACTATCTAACCCAGCTATTAATGATGCAATAGCATAGAATTTGCATTTTCCGTTGTTTTCGCTCATCAAAACTAACCATAGCGACAGTAATTTTTATTTCCCTCCTTCACTCTCTCTGACATCCACTGACCCCTCATTTCTACAGCGAATCTCCCGCCTCCCTTAAAACTTTTAACGAAATGACCGTACTCGTGTAGTACAAGAAAGGGCTTCAGTTTTGCTGTTTCTGAGCATTTGCAGTGTCAAGGTCATCGTAATAAGGCGAAAAGACGCGTAGCTCCCTCACCCCAAAAAGATGGTCATAAAACTTCATTTTCCCCCAAGAAACTCAAAGAAAAATGGGTCTCAAAGCGAAAGCTCAAAGCTATTATTTTGCAGAACAATTTTTAAAGAATAAAGATTATTTCTTGAATTTTTTTTAGTTATAAGCTAAGGAGGGGGCTATACCACCTTTTAGTCCCTATGTAAATCCGCCAATGTTTTTCTGGGCAGTTGCAGTGTTCAAGGTCATCTTGATAGTGGACAAGACGCGTAGCCCGCCCCGCCCTTTTTCCATCCCCAATGAGAACCATAAAACTTGGTCCTCTCCTCAACTCCCTGAAAACTCTAACTATATGAGGGGTTACACCCTGTTAGCTCATATACAATATTTTCCAAAAAAAAAAAAACATTCAAGAAAAAACTTTTTTCCTTGATTTTTTTTTTTAAAAAAATGGCTACAGCCCAAGGGGGGGGGGGGGGAGGGGGGGGGCTATAGCCCCCTTTAGCCCCTATGTAAATCCGCCACTGTACTCCTCAACTCCGCTCGATTTGAATTCTTGCTGAAGTTCTCGCACCCTTTTTCGCCCTCTTCTACTTAAAAACTCATGTGAACAACATGTTCAACATGTGAGCACGCTAAAATTCCTCGTCGCGTTATGCGACAGTCCATGTGGCTGATCGTCATTTTCATATCTTAAATTACGTAAAAGAAATTAATGTTAATTTAAATCTTGCTGTAAATCTTTACTCTGCTCAGCCAGTGGCGTAGCTAGCATTGGGTTACTTTGGGTTAGAACCCCCCCATGGCCAGTTTAAAATCAAAATTATTTTTTTTAAAAAATAATAAGGGCAAAAAAAAAAAAAAAAACGAAGATTTTTTCTTTGATTTCTATAGAGAAAACACACGTCTCATTTCCTGGTCTACCCCACATGCAGGCACGTCGCACCGAGGGGGGTTTGGTGGGAGTCCGACCCCCCCCCCCCCCAATAATTTGGAAACCCTAAAAGTTGTGAATTTGAAGGTTTGAAAATACCCGAGTTGGGAAAATTTATGTCTGAAGAAAATTAATATTTTAAACAAATGAAAGCAAAAACACCAAGGTTATTAAGGGAAAATTAGAAATTGTCCAACTTGTAAAATTAAATTCGTGTGTTTGGTTTCAGAGTTTACTGCACACTTTATACCGATATGACGCTAAGGCTCCCAAGGCTACAGATAGAGTTGACTAATGCAGTTTGCAGCCGACACAACGCTAGTGGCGGAACTGTTTTATAAATTCCATTGTAATTTTTTATTGCGTCAAGCGAAAAAATTTTTTAACCGTGGCATAGTTTTCTTAAAAAAAATAATCCCACATTTTAAATATATAACAAATTCTTTAAATTAAGGAGCAATGTTTTCAGATTTCCAGACAGGTTGGCGCCTAAAAAATTGCTCGCATCTGCGCATTCTGTTGTTCTTTATTGTCAAAGTTATATTATATGTTTTAACGTTCAGCTTATCATTTAAAGAATTTTAAAATATATGGCGTTGCTCTTTACGCGAACATCACACAGTGTTCTTTTTATTAAAATAACTTATCTTTTAATTGGGTTAGGTGTGATTGTCTAAATCAAAATCCACTCCTTTTTATTCGAAAATCACATTTGTTTCATATAACTCTATTGGTTTTACCTTCCACAATGTAAAATTTCTTCGAGCTAATATTCGAAGCGCCATGGCGTTTTGAATATATGGGACTGGCGCGCCGGTCACATATAAATTTAATGTCTCGTGTCTAGGATTTTTTTTTGTTTCGTTTTGTGATTGGTTAGTTGAATCTTCCCATATTGTGCCCTGATATTGTGTAATGTTGACGCAGTGCGTTTTCCTTTCTGTTTTTCTATAATTTTTTTTTTTTACCGGTTTCTAATAGAAACTTCCAGAACTTTCGATGGGTTCTTTTATTTAATTCACCCCTCGGTTAAGAGTTCCGAAACATTTTATGCGCGGAGGACGCATTTTTCAGTACCTATTCTCTTTACCTAATTTTATGTGATATGTGTTTCGTTTTAACATTAACTTCGGAGGACTCTCTCTTTGAATACTTTTAAGTTTATTGAATGTATTTATAATAATTTAAATTCCAGTTTTCCTGCATTGATTAATTAAAAATTAAAATGGTTATTAATTTAAAATTTTTAGAATTTTATTACTACTTGATAAATATGGTCATATTGGTATGTAGGTACTTTTTGTTTTTGAATATTATTTTATTTATGTTAAGATTAGCAATGGCTATTGGGTTGGCACAATTGTCGAGTCCCTTTGACTCCCACTATTTACAGAACATTTTCAGAAAATAGCTGTATTTGTTAACCCCCCCCCCTCCCCCCTTATGACTTCCACAATAAAATTATCTATAAAAAGTTGACATATGTTTGTAAGTTGGTACTAGGAATTTTTAGCACCACAGAGTTCGGAATTTCCAATCGTTAAGTTTGGTTTGGTTAATTAACATCGCACTAGAGTTGCACATTGTTCGTTAAACCTTAGAAAGGACACTGCACTGGAACATGCAGGCAACAAATGTTGCGTGCCACAACGTTGGTTCGGGTCTATCTCGAAGGAAAGATCTGGGAATAATGCCTCGTATTTTTTAATCATGGTCAGATAACGAGAATAACACCTGAGTTGGTATCCGTACCCGACGCCGTTAAGTTGGGAATTTTGAATCGTTAAGTTGGGAATTTCGAATTGTTAAGTTGGGAAATTTTTTGTTTCAAGGTTGATGCACATTCGTTTGAAAATTTTTATGGGGGATTATTTAAAAGTGATAAACAACTATAACTCAACTCAACTATAACTAAATTCGAAGGGCACATAATGGAAAAGTTGGCTCCATTTATGAAGGGTGGGGTCAACAGATTCTCTTTTAAATCTCTGTTCATAACCTCTTTCTGGATTTTTTTTCTGCGGCGCTGCATCTCGTGCTGATGATTAGGCAAGCATTTTTCCATTGTCTAGCTTCACAGATTCTACAAATTAATGTTTTCTTTACGAGCAACGCCAGTTTCCGTTATGATTTTGCCGCAATGCGCCGTTTTGCTGCGTCACGCAACCAATGAAACCTCCTCCCCCCATGTCACGCCACAGTCATGCATGATAAAAAATTAAACGGAAAATAATGGTTATTATTCTGTTATTTTTAATTATATATTAAAGAATTATTTACAAATTTAAAATTACTACTTAAAATTTATTATTATTAATGAAAATTACTAATTTAAAATTGCTTTGATCCGGACCCCCCCATCAATATTTAGTTACAGACTTAAATCCCAGTAAAATGTCAGTCAGGTTTGTGAGTAATTTAATTTAGGAAATGACTGAAGATTAACCTTCAAAAATTAAGCTTTTAACTTGCATCTTATTTATATACTAGCAGTATGGCCCGGCGTTGCACGTGGTCAGTTTGTGAAGTAAGAGCTGTGCGCGACTTTTCTAGTTAGCGTATCCAGTCGAATATCACTCTCTATACCCTGTCTAAATTTATTCAATTAACTTGAGTAGTTATGGAGATATCTTAAACAAATTTAAAAAAAAAAATTAAATTACCGACTTTACATGATATTGCGTATAAACTGTAAACCGCGTATAACTTTGTAAAATATATATATTTTGCAATATAAAAATTCCCAAAAATTAATAATTAAAAACACTTTTCCTCATATAAGCCTGTAATATGATGTCTTTAAAAATAATGCATTTTGCAGATAATGAAAATAAAACACTTGGCGATGTTGTTTGAATGCCAAATGACGTTGATTGCTCATATTATTAAAAAAGTTTTATATATTATTTTTATTGATAAAATAACCCCAGTAACAAAAAAATGCAATTATTAAACTTCACATTCATTATTTTTAGTACTGATAATACAATAACATATCGAAGCTAAAAAATATTCTGTTCTACCAAATGGAAATAAGTTATTGTATTTGGCGAAGTTTTTTGGTTGCCAATTGGTGACCGGAGATTTGGTGTCGTCTTTAATAACTACTTCTAAGAAAAATAAAGAATTATTTTATTTTGTAACTGTATACCCTGAAATTTCAGAGAATTGTTAAATAGAAAATTTTTAAATATGCCAGCATCAATATTTACAGGCAATACTTTTCTATAAATCCAAATCATTTCAAATAATCATTTCTGAATTTCAATAAAATTATTCTGAAGTGAAACATTTCAAATAAGCAACATGGTATAAATATAGAAAACCTAAGTTCACAATTAGAAGCACCTATTCCGACGCTGTAGCACATTTCCACTTCGTAACAAATATCACTGTTGGCATAAATGTGATAGCGTTGGATAGAAAATTAAGCACCGACGCTTTTAAGAAAGATCTTGAAACAGATAAATGTTCGGGGCATGCATAGATACCCGTAGCAAGAAATGAAACTGGTGGTTTATCGTCCTCCTTCGGTTGGCGAGGTTTAAGTTAACGACCAATTCCTATAATCTGCTGCCTAATAAATATGCTTTTCAATGAAACATCGCAATAATAGAAGGCAGCCATTATTGTCGAAAAATTTTTTAGTCGCCAAGGGGATTTTTAAAAATAATGTTATGAAGGGAAGATAAGATACACATGTAAGATACACATGTAAGATATACATGTAAATTTCCTATTGGAATAATGTATAGGAAAATGGAAAAAGTTCCATAACTTTTAAACGGTTGCAGATATCCACCTGAAACAAAGTGCAGATTTTAAACTGGGACCATATTGTTAAAATGGGGCAAGTTTCATAAAAATCCGTGCAGTAGTTTTTGAGTTAAATCCGGACAAACAGACAGACTTTGGCGACATTTATATTAATTTGGCAACATTTGGCGACAATTTTAATTCATTTGACAATATTTGGCGATATTTTTAATTCATTTGGCAACATTTGTAATTCATTTGGCAATATTTGGCGACTTTCTTAATTCATTTGGCGACATTTTTAATTCATTTGGTGACATTTACTCATCAGCCAATCAAAATGAATCATTTATCTCAGTATTGTCGAAAACTATTTTTGGTGGCCAAGGTGATTTTTAACAATAATGTTTTGAAGGCAAGATCGAGATGCAAATTTCCCATAGGCGTAATGTTAGAGAAAATGGAAAAAGTTCTATAACTTTTGAATGGTTGCAGATATCCACATGAAACAAAGTGCAGATTTTAAACTAAGAAAAGTTTGTTCAAATGGTGCAAGTTTCATAAAAATCCGTTCAGTAGTTTTTGAGTTAAATCCGGACAAACAGACAGACAGACAAAAAAAATTTAAATGCGATTTTCTGAATCAGTGTATCCTAATTCGTGGAGAAAACTCAAAATGAGGGGTTTTGTTCGATTCCACAGGCAGACACTCCATTCTTATATATAAGTATTGATATATATATATATATATATATATATATATATATATATATATATATATATATATTTAATGAATTAAAATTATTATTTAGAATTTTAATTTAAAACTACTGCTTAAATTAAAAAATATCATAAATTAAATTACTACTTAAAACTTATTATGATTAATTAAAATTACTAATTCAAAATTATTAATTAAATTTTATTCAAATTATTAATTAAATTTTATTCAAATTATTAATTAAATTTTATTTAAATTATTAATTAAATTTTATTCAAATTATTAATTAAATTTTATTCAAATTATTAATTAAATTTTATTCAAATTATTAATTAAATTTTATTCACATTATTAATTAAATTTTATTAAAATTATTAATTAAATTTTATTAAAATTATTAATTAAATTTTATTAAAATTATTAATTAAATTTTATTAAAATTATTAATTAAAATTATTAATTAAATTTAATTAAAATTATTAATTAAATTTAATTAAAATTATTAATTAAATTTAATTAAAATTATTAATTATATTTAATTAAAATTATTAATTATATTTAATTAAAATTATTAATTATATTTAATTAAAATAATTAATTAAATTTAATTAAAATTATTAATTATATTTAATTAAAATTATTAATTAAATTTAATTAAAATTATTAATTAAATTTAATTAAAATTATTAGTTAAAAATTGTTCAAATCAAAAACCAAATCACACCAAAAATACTTTATGACCCCCCCCCCCCCCATCGAACAATCCTGGCTACGCCACTGTGCTCAGCATGCTCTTCAATCATTATCAATCTGCAAGTTTCGTCTGTATTTTGAAATTTCGAACTGTGCGTATCGTCTTCAAGTCACTGGAATGTGTCAATTTCGATTTATAACTCTTGATACTCGACAAGTGGACTTTCTTCAGCGGAACTCTTGACGCTCTTCTACTTCATTTTCTTGAAATGCTGATTTTTGTGATTTCGTGGTTTTGATTATTATGAAAATTTATTTGATATTTGAGTACTACGTTATTTTCGAGAAGAATTATTTGACATTTTGAATGCCGCATGTTATATTTGTCAAGAAAGAAATCTACGCGTCACGGGTTGTTCCATGGGAGAACATTTTCATTTTGAGTGTCACTTTGTGCTTTTCGAAATAGACAGGTCTTTCCAATTTGATCGTCATATTTTCTTTACGCTGCAAATTAATCGATTTATCCGCAATATAATTTTCACTTTTAAAGAGCTAAGTTAACTTGTGTGGGATTATGAGACAGTAAAGACAGGCTTTGAAGATATAAATATACGTTTATTTGCCTAAACCGCAGCCAGGCTATTATCTTAAGGACCGCTATACGTCCTATCTTCTCCACTGTCTCACCTAATCTGAATACATCCCGCCAGTGACACGCTAGGTGTCGCTGGTAAACTTACATTTAGTGTCGCCATCTGGTGGTGACATCCAATACTACACTTGTATTATCTGCAATGCCTATCCGAGGAAAGTGAGAACAGCACCATCTCCAGTACATCAATTCCCAGTCAATTTTACCTATATTCGTCGCACCAAATTCCTGATGTCAAAATAAACATTTTGAAGTTTTTCCAAGACTTGTACTTTCAGTGGGACTTTCCTTTTCAGCATTCCAGTAACCAGAACTTTGACTTCAACTGGGGTGGCACAACCAGGCAATGTTAAACCCACTTTTGCAATCACCGTCTCCGCCTACTCCTTCCCCCCATTTAAATAAATTATTTCCATACGACAAGTCCTTTCGTATAGGTTTGCGTGGACTTAAAATCGCGTTTCTGGCTTTGAAAAATACATTAAACATTACATATTTAATGTTTTTCAATGTTTACTTACAAGAAGAAAAAAAGAATAAAGGCAAAAAAAACATCCAGTTTTAAAGATTTCATACATTCATTAGTTTTAATACTGGCGATACAATAATATATCAAAAGGGAAAAAATCATTTTTCAAATTTTGAAATAAATTATCGAATTTGGCGAAGTTTTTTTTTTTGTGCCAATTGGCGACCAGAGGTATCCGTCTTTGAACATAATTTCCGGAAGAAAAAAAATTCAGTTGTCAAACTTGTGAAACATTTGGCTATTTTTAAATTGAAACTTCTGAAGCTTTATTGAAAAAAAAAAGCAAAATGTTCCACAAATTTGCTAACTAGGTTTCTGACGTTGCCAATGAATTTACCAACATTGGCGGAGGGGGAGAACAAGGGCCCTGCTACTCTAGCCATGTGTCTAGTGTATATACAGTAGACTCTCGATAACTCGAAATTTTCTATATCTCGAAAAAAATCGATTTCCCTGCACCTTCATTATTTATTTAATGCAATTTTATCTCTTTAATTCGAAGTTTTTCGTCGTTATTTTCGATAACTCGAAGTTTCCTCACAACTCAAAATTTAGTTTTTCTCTCAAAAGTACGGATTTTGAATAACCTTTAGCATATATGTAATTGCCACGTTCTTCTTTATCAGTTCTCTTTCTTTTTGTGCGTTATTGAAAGGGTATACGTACAATAGATAACTAACTACCTGTGCCTCACTCATTTGTTTGAACGTCGCCAGACTGGATTCCCTGAGTTGTATCCCCTCCTCTTTAACACAGAGTCAGTCCAACAAGGAAGATTAATGATTTATCGTCACTCAAGCCAGCTGGCGTTTTCGGTAAAATGCGAGTCACTTTCTTGGAACGTTACCGACCGTCTAGAAAGCAACTCACTTAAAATATGAAGACGACACTCGACCCCTTCTCATTTTTGTTTAGGCAACACACTCTCTACAGCAGCATTTGATGAGAGATCGCCCTCAGAAGAAGAATGATAATGAAGAATGCTAACCTCCTCCAAAGATAACTTTGTAAGAGGCTCCATCTTCTATAAAAACTATGCGTGCATTCATTGAATCGAGGCCGGAAATGAAAACATCGGAGACATTTCAAGAAATCGTGCATTTGGAAAATATAATTGATTTCGAAAAAAATATAAATAATCACCAAACTATTTTGGATAGATATGTTAAATAAAGTCGTGGAAGTATACTGGTATTTATTTTTACCAAAACAGCTTTTTTACAGGATTTTCGATAACTCGAATTTTTGATATCTCGAATTTTTATACACTTCCCTTTGAGTTCGTTCGAGATAACGAGAGTTGTCTGTATATATATATATATATATATATATATATATATATATATATATATATATATATATATATTATATATATATATATGTGTGTGTGTGGGTGTGTTATATGTGGCTTTGTTTTCTATAGAAATCTAAAGTTTTATTCCGAGCTTGATGAAATTTTGTACACTTCACCTTCAAAAGAATAGGAAGGTCAACGTCTGCATGAGATTTCGAAAAACCAACCCCACCTCATTTCCCACTCCTTAAAGCGGAAACGTTTTCTTACTAAAACCTCTAGATGGTGTTACGTTGAAGAAATCGGCCAACACTCTACGTAAAGCCCGGGAAACACCAGTGGTATATTTTAGTGTAATTACTGCAACAAAAATGAACAAGACGGAATTTTATAATGTATGAAATTTTATTATACAATAAAATCAAGCTTCTTGATCAAAGTTTCTCTGCTACCTAAAAATGTTTACTGCTGCAAAACAGGAAGATTGTGTTAGAGATTCTCATACGCAGATTTCATACTCAGGTACATACAACATATCACAAATCGAGCTCTATCATTAGACAACCGTCACATTATATACAGACACTATATGCATTTTAGATACGATAATACAGAACTATTTACAGAATCAGAATTCATTGAAGCAACAAATGCGCAAAGCTTCACTATCAGGCGAATCGTTTTGGTTAGAAGTAGAGATTTTCAAATTGTCTTATCTACAAATCAGTTCAATTTCTGATTTTCAAATCTACATATACATTGATTCTTCTTCTATGAAGGTAAACAATTAATTACAAATATTTTTTTTGTTCGTAATTGAAGTTTTCTATTAATTAGTAGTAAAGTTTGGAGACTTATAACGAGTAAATTTTTGACAGACTTAATCTTAACGGAACGCGGTACCACATAAACTTTTTGTTATTTATTATTGTAGACTTCTCGAATAAAAAGTTTAATGTATATTATTTAAATTTACATTAGAACGATATTTCATACAAAAATTCTATAGTTTTTTGCATTTTTTTAAAAATTTAAAGTCTTTTAGTAGTCTTTTTTTAAAAATATTTTTATTTTTTCACCAAAAACTTTTCTCAGATCTTTCAAACTATAATACATAATAATTGGCATTAAAATTGTGTATACTACATGAATTGGATTTTATGTAAATAGTTATTTAAAATAATACAACATTTTTCCTTGAAACTCATTTTTTAAATTTAGTAATTTTTATAAGATATTATTTCGAATTTAAAAATTAAACAGTTTTTAAATATGACATTTAAAAATAAATGTATCTGCAAATCCATCACTACAATCGATCTTAATAATTTTATAATTATTTATGTACTATTATGTTATGTTATATTAAATTAAAATTATTTAATTTAATGATTATAATATTCAAGTAAACAAACTGCAAAATTTAACATCGAATAAGTATAAATATTGTTTGAATATATAATTAGTTGTAATTTTTTTAATAACATTTGATAATACAAATATTCTATCAGGATTTAGTTCATAGTTGCCACTTTAAAATAGAAAGTAAGATTTTACTATAAAAGACGATTCATATTATTATTATTAAGACATAAATTACGAAATGTGGTAATAATTTTTTTAATTTAAAACATTTGATATTAAATAAAATTCTACACTTTGATAATAATCTGATACTTAAGAATTATAAAAATAATTAACACTTAAGAACATCATGAAATATCAATTTAGAATGCTGGATAATCTTTGATACGTCTAGAACCTTTTTGCTGAGTCAACTAGTAGTATAGACGCTTTTTGCTAAATTCCCTAATTATTTAGACGTTTTTTGCTGAAGTCCTTAATTATTTAGACGTTTTTTGCTGAGTTACTAGTCGTCTAGACGCTTTTTGTTGAATTATCTAATTATTTAGACGTTTATTGCTGAGTCACCTAGTCGTTAAGACGTTTTTTGCTGAATTCCCTAATTATTTAGACGTTTTTTGCTGAGTCACCTAGTCGTCAAGACGCTTTTTGCTAAATCCCCTAATTATTTAGACGTTTTTTGCTGAGTCACCTAGTCGTCTAGACGCTTTTTGCAGAATTCCCTAATTATTTAGACGTTTTTTGCTGAGTTACCTAGTCGTCTAGACGCTTTTTGCTGAATCCCCCAATTATTTAGACGCTTTTTGCTGAGTCACCTAGTCGTCTAGACGCTTTTTGCTGAATCCCCTAATTGTTTAGTCGCTTTTTGCTGAATCGTCTAGACGCTGTTTTGTGAATTCCCTAATTGTTTAGCCGCTTTTTGCTGAGTCACCTAGTCGTCTAAACGCTTTCTGCTGAGTGAATTCACCACGCTTTGGGTTTTAGAATACACACTTAAAAATAAAATGAATACAGATATAAAACTATTAAGCCAATTATTATACAAAGCTTTTTAATTTTTGTGGTTTATCCATTACAATTTACAAAAAATAGTATTTTTAAATTCACACATGGTACATTTATTAAATTTACATTTACCAACCAACACTTCTCTACAAGTTCGAAATCTTTACAAATATACAAGCATTCGCGCCAAATATGGACAAGATATTTTATGCACATTTTAACGCGAGGCATTAAACCTAACAAAGATCTAACTTAGCTAATGAGCACCTATCAAATATTAAGTCTATATTTTCAATAATTTAATTATAATTTTTAAGATTTTTCTTGTTATCTACCAGTTTTGAAGTATTTAGAACGATTTATATTTTTCTGAAAGTAGTTTAAAAAAACAAAGGAGTTATTATGTTTTGAGGTTATGTGCTTCAAATTAACCATGTTAGAGATGATTGTTAGGTTCAATGTCTTAAACTGTAAGGTACATAAAATCCTCAGGCAGTGATAAGTTAGCCTTACAGTTGCAACTTCAAACAGTTAACTTTTAATTTATACATTCTATATACAAGCTTCAAGTTTACGGCAATCACAGCGGATACCAAGTACATTTATTGATCAAAGCTATGAACTCCAAAACCATTTTGTGCGCACTAAGTTATACGAAGATTCCTTTAAAGGTTTGTTGTTATAAAAGTATTTATCAATAATTTTTAATTTCCCTATTCGTTTTTCATATACACGAAAAGCAGTTTAAGAATGATATCTTATCTGTTATAAACTAGTCTTTAGAACTCTACTGTTCCCTATCAGACGAGAAAGAGAGAGACAAAATAACGTTCCGATCTTTTATACCTGTTATTCAAAGTAATATACCTGTTATTCAAAGTAATATACCTGTTATTCAAAGTAAACGAGAACAGAAAGTTCTTGAGTTTAAACTTAACAATTTCGTTAGCTTGTCCTCTGATAAACTTTACAATAGATTGTTATTTGTGTCATCCAGAACAATTTGTTGGGGAAAAGAACAGGTACGTGGGTAATTGTTCCTTTAAAAGAACAGAAATGTCAAAGACGTTTCCGAAGTGCAATAATATTACAACAGAAAATATCGTTTTGAAGGACTTTTGGGTAAGAGATGCTTAGGTATCATCAACAATAATTCAGTTATCAATAATTATAACTTTGAATACAACTTATCGGTACTACAATATAATACAAGTCTATTTCTAATCAAATGAACATTTATTTTAATAACTGGATGAATTCTCCACAGCCGAAACTTTCCGATAGATATATTTAAAATGTGTTTATATTAAACTATTTCTGACATAGTGATATTAACTATACATAGAAAACTCCGTCGACGACAGTGAGTGGTATACGTTACCAACTACTAATATCCTATTAGCCTTTTGAACTCCGCTGACACCGCTCAGGCGATAAAATAACGACCAGTTCTTTTGTTTTGTTGTTCTTTAAAATAAACGATAACAGCATGATCTTGTGTTTAAAAAAACTCGATCTTATCTTCAACTTGTTCTCTAGCAGATCCAAAGCCGATTGCTATTTTTTTTTCTCTCACTATGAGCATTAAAAGAACTGGGGAAAAAAACGTAAAAAAAGTAATAACTGTTCCGTAGAAAAAACTGAAAATGCAAAGTGTTCTTGGAGTGAAAAGTGTTAACCTTTTGCACTAACCTGTCGCCACTCAGGCGCCAATAGAACGACCAGTTTTTGGTTCCCTGTTCTTTTAAATAAACGAGAACAACGTTTGCGTTTAAAAAAAAACATGATCTTTTTTCAACTTGTTGTCTTGCAGATCCAAAATAGATTATGCTTTTGTTTTCCTCTATGAGCAAAAAAAAATGTATGGGGAAAAGAACATAAAGAGGAATAACTATTCTGTGAAAAGAACGCAAAACACAAAGGGTTAAATTGTAAAATAACTAATTACGCATTCCGTATTTACGATCCGATACTTAACACTACCTTCTATACATCGATTTTTGTCCTTTTCACTAATTGAATCGTTTCCTGAAACAACACAGTACCTATTACCTTACATGGAAACATCTTTCACGTTGCATAGTATCTAGTTAACAATACATTGACCACAACGTTAATAGATTACATTACAAAACTCGTTTCTTTACATTTCTTTTACAAACCTTACAATACAAAAGTGGTACGTTTAGTATTCAAATACATACACACAACACAGATAGGCACGATTTATGTTTCAAAACGTTTTCCGTTCATATATAACATTACCAAATACCTTACATTTTCTTACAAATTTCCATGCAGTTGCCTTTTTAAAAAATGACTTTTTGTCATATCAATTCTATATACTTTCTGTCAACTCAATGCTATATACAGTTTTCTTCGTACTATAACGTCAGCTGCCATCTGTCATTTCTAAGTACAATGTGTCAAAAATGTATCGAAACCGTCTAATTTACTTTAAATGTAATACTGAGATGTTGTAAAGCTGCAATAGATTGATATCCAATGTGCTTTGAATACGAATATAAAGTAATAGACACGCTCGGTGTTTAAAGAAGCATTAAAAATATATTTGTGTCGTGTAGCAAATATTCATTTATCTCCAATTTTTTTCCCATCTCCGGTTTTGATACTTTATAATACATTTCATTTTATAAATATACAACAAACAATTATTATTGAGCTTAAAAATCGTTAAATCTATCTGAAATAAGTAGTGGAAAAATAGGAATGTCTATGACATGTGTTCAGTTGTGTTACATAAATTGAAAGACGTGGGTGTAAGAACCAGACAGCTCCAGTTTTCCAAATAACAATGTATGTTACTTGCACCATAAAACACAAAAGTACAGCTTATTTTCATTTATATCTCCATAGTCATTAATTGGAGTTGTCTGGTTCTTGCACCAATCGATGGAGGATTTTTTTCCCTTTAAAGGAATAAGTGTAAATCAGAAAAAGTGGAGTTGCCTGGTTCTTGCATCCGCGCCTTCAATTATTATTTGAATGGGTCTACGTTTACTACTCGGCTATATTACAATATAGATAGTATAAAATATAACAGTTCAATCCATTAAAAATATTCAAATTGAAATAATAACAAAACAGGAAAACTAATTTGGTGATAACATAACCAAATCGTTATTTTTCTACATAAAGAGTCCAGGAAAAAAACGATGATAGTCCATTTTTTGTTGAAATTGAGATCTCAACACCTTATATTATATATTTGAAGATTCTATAGTTAGGAAGCAGTCGCGTGATGATTAGGGGGGGGGGCAGTCATAAAAGTATAGCAATAAGGGGCGATAAATTAGGTTCAAAACATTTATATCTCCATAGCTAAGGGACGTCTCTTTACAGTATCAGGGTTATATTAGGAATGAGAATGCATCCATTCGTAGGGACTTTTCACATTTAAAAAAAGGATTTTTAGGGATTTTTTAAAATTGATAGAGTCAGAGAAGTCAGCTAATTGGTCCGAAATGGATCAACAAAGGAACTTTTAATGTGAAGGCATTCAAAACACCCATAAAGTGTTAAGGTGTGAAAGACAAAATAGTTAGGCAGTTTGTTATGACTAAATTGAGAATGGAATTGGGGTCGTCAGCAAAAAAGTTATGGGAAGTGTATTTCACTAAAGAAAGCGCGAATCTGATATATATTTTAAACGAAAAGAGTTTTATAGACAGGGGGGAAGATTAGTAAGTCGCAATTAAGGAAATTTAAAATATGTTAAAAAAAAATACGGAATGGGATGTACGTTTATTTGACAAAGCTGTGAATTGGAAATAACGATGAGAGTTCTTATGAACACTTTTACAGATAAAAATGTTGTTTACGATACAGGATATGATATATGAACGCCATATGATACATGACATTTTATTTTTCGTTTTATGAACAATGACTCATGATGGACCGTTATCGTTATTTCCCTGGACCCCTTCAAATAACACTCTAGATCAAACATAAATAACTCATTTAAGATTTTGGTCCACAAAATATTTTTTCTGTAGCATTGGAAACTGATTTGCTTTCACATAGAAAAAAATATCCCACTTAACATTTATTAAAAATCACATAAATAAAACTACATGCTGCGCATAATTTAATGACTAGAACTGCGCATTTTGTCTCGGTATATTTATACAACAAATTAATAAAAAAAAACGCAGGTAAGTCGTAATGAATTGGAAAATAAATTCCGACCACATTATTTAAATAGACAACGCAACAAATTAATCATATATTGTAAATTTACGAGTTTTCTAAAGACCAAATTTTATAAATGAATGTGACTAAAATAAAAACTATTGAAATGTCGTTAGTTTCATTTAAGGATCCATATAATTGCCTAAAAAGTCCACTTACTCATTCATGGATTTCTTAAAAATAAAATCTTTTTTTTGTGGATATTTTGTTTTAAAATAATATTTCTTTTGTTTGTTATTTTATGAAATTTTTCCGTTGAGATTTTTAACAAAAACCTGAATATACGTCTGCGTTGTCTAAATAAATAACAGGCATTTTTTAGGGTAAGGTTGGGGTAAAATCGAAAATTAGATATATTGATTTGTATATATATTACAATTGGGCACTCAACTTAGCCCTAGATCTTAAATATCAAGATGGAAGCATAAGAACAAAATTAAAATATCTTGCTTGACATCAAATGTAAACCAAGCATAAGTTTATGTAGCTTAATTAATTTTAAATAGTTAAGAGATAGCAATTTTCGTATAATATACTCCCACTAATTATTTTTAACGTTTCCAGGAAGTTATTTTTTTATTGGTAATACAGAAAAATTATAAATATTAATGCTTTTAGCAACAACGATCTTACCCCATATTACCCTATACAGAAACTGCGTAAAATGCAGGGTCATAAAAAAGGCTTCTTTCATTTCAATGGATACATGACTTGCAAACTACAAAAAAAAAAAAAAAACGCAGACGGGTATGGTGTGGCTCCAATGAATTGGCGGTTAAATAACGACCCTTAAAACTTGTTTCAGCAAGTCAACAAACGACTTTGGCCGAGTTGACCACAGTTGCGAAACGCACGGGCCCGCATGGACCGTAATGCCGGGAGGCCCAGGCCAACAGGGTGCCCGCCCAGTTTATGAAACAAATTTACCTTATTGACATCATAGAAGCAAATAGTACACTGCAACTACTAATAAAAAACATTTTGGAGGGCAATAGTATTTTTTATCTTGTGCGAAGAATAGTTGCATGTTTTTTATTTAAAAAGCATGTTTATATACAATAGCATAGTAAGTCCATTACTAGCACGGAATTGGGTATTACTAGATCACTTGTACTGAAATTGGTTTACGAATTTAATATTCGATTTTCAAGTAAAATTATTTACTGGGCTAAAGGTTCCTAATTGGCGATAATATGATTTGACCTCGGCCATAAGCGTTACGCCACTGGTTGTCCAATCGGCTCATCTAAACCATGTACACCAGTGGTTTCCAACCTTTCGGTAGCAGCGAACCACAAAACAAAGCGCGGACCACCCTTTTTCTATTACCACTTAAAAAAAATTCAGGTAATAATTATAAAAATTTAATTATACTAAATTCAATTCAGATATTAAATAAGGTATCAAAGCTGCAAGTGGAAGGATATCGTTTATTTTTGTTCCCCTCCAAAAACTTACATTCAATCCCTAAAATATATTGACACATTTACAACATCTGTAAGAATCATTATAAACGTACGAAAGTGTAAAAAATGGGATTCCAATGCATAACATTATGTTCCTCTACAGCAAAAAGTGTGAAATTCCCATAAAAAATTTTTGATAAAAAAAAAATTATGATTATTGTTTTAAAACAACATTTTGATTGAACGAATGTTACACGGACCACTTAATACCCCCACACAGACCACCAGGTCGGGAACCACTGCAGTAAACAATATGACGCCATTTAGTTAGAGCCGCACCACACGCCTCGAAACCCAAGACGTCTTTTTCACGACGTCGTATCAAACAACATTTCTACAACTTCAACGCTTCACTTGCTGTTCCTGAAGCACCTTAGCGACAGGTAACCCATGAGTCGGAACACCAGGAGGAACAGGAGCAGGACCAGGGTGTTGGCCCACAGGGGGAGGGGCTCCCCGCCCCTGTTGATGATATCGTCTGCAGGGATGGTAGTGACGTTGGTGCGGCGACAGGCTGCGTACAGGGTGTTATCTGTTGCACATCTGGTAAAGAAAGGGGTATTTTAGTTAATTTGATGCGTAATCATATGTTTGTGTCTTTAGTAATTTATTTTTTATTTGTTCAAACTAATCTATTTATAAAAACTTTCGGCGACTAATCTAGGGGCGTACACTGTAAAAAAATGTGCTTAAAAATGAGTACATGATTTGTTTTACTTTGAGTATAATTGCATCGTAAATGAGTGATGACGTACTCAAATTTAATAAATTGTAATTTCTCAAAAATGAGGGGCATGGTTTAATATTGCTAATATTAACTTCTGTTCAAACCGTCTTAACAAAGCGAAATCACAAACTTAAAATATTTGTCCGGAACCCTCTTTGTAAGGTTGTAGGTGCATAAGAATTAGTGTCGCTCTTAAGGATATGCGACGCGTGCCATCGCACAGGTCCCCACGCTCAGTTAAAAAAACACGATAAAAGTAGTTTAGAGGGAAAATAGTTTTTTTAAAAAAACTGCATCAGGTTTTTTTTTTAATTTGGGTTTACTCATATATCTTTTAAAATTTATAATAAAAACTTGTTATTGTATTACACCCAGGCACGTCGCGCCGCGGGGGTTTGGGGGGGAGTCCGACCCCCCCCCCCCAATAATTTGGAAACCCTAAAAGTTGGGAATTTCAAGGTCTAAAAATACCCGAGTTGGGAAAATTTATGTCTGAAGAAAATTAATATATTTAACAAATGAAAGCGAAAAGGGGGGATAATATATAAAAGTGAAAAGGGGGGGGGGGGGGTAAACTTCTTCCATTGAACGCCAAGCGAAAAAAAATTTAAACCGAATGTGATTTTTAAACAGAATGTATTATCGTTTCTTTAAAAAAAATTTCCCCATTTTAAGTATATAATAAATTATTTATCTAAATTGAGGAAAATGTCTTCACATTTCTAGACAGACTGTTACTAATATATTCAATCCATTATCGCCTAAAAAAATTCTGGCATCTGCTAATTCTGTTTTTATTTTTGGAAAAACGAACTGTATATAAAAATTCAACTGTATGACCTTCAATTCTAAAAATAGATCAGAACCCCTTCTGTTATCTTCCGTCCTGTGTCGATGGAACTTTTTATATTAAAATGTAGCGTTGCGTAACATATAGACGCCGAATGTCTGAGTATTTTCGACATTAAATCTTGTTTTATTACTTTTTGTGGTTTGCGTTTTTGTTCCGGTCGTCAGGCAGTCGCGCCGGGAATGTTTGGGTGGGCGGAGGGGGATGGGACGAGGGACCCCCAATAATCTGGGAACCTTAAAAGTTGGGAATTTCGAGTTTTAAAAATCCATGATTTGGGAAAATTTAAGCCCAAAGAAATTTAATATTATTATCAAATGAAAGCGAGGGAAGATTACAAATTGTCCAACTTGTGAGATTAAACTTAAATTAGACCCTCTGGATGTCGCACTAGAGCTGCATATTGGGCTATTGGTGACGGTTCGGGGCCCATCTCGAAGGAAAGACCCGGAGACAATGCCTCGTATTTTTGAATCATGGTCAGATAACGAGGACAACACCCGAGGCATCTGGCGCCGTAAGTTAGGAAATTTCTTTCAAAAAGTTGTATCTTTAAGAAGTATTTCAAATGACGCATTTGTGTGTTAAATTAGTAAAACTTTTTCCGATTGTTTACGTATTTTATTGGATATCATTATTATTTATAAAGAACGTGTCCTCATGTTTAGAAAAATGCCCAATTTAGAGTTTATATTGCAGACTTACTTTTTAAATTTGTCCACTGCCATTTAAAATGCACATTACTCGTCGTTTATATTTATTGACGGAGGCCGACGTCATCTAAATTATATTATTTTACCGGCCAAGGTGTTCGTTTAGCTGCAATGTAATCTCCGCCCCACTTCAGACCTTTTTAAATATTTGTTAAATTTAATACGATTGTGATATTTGTAACCAAAATCTAATAAAAACTGTTTAATAACTTTCACATCGTATGAATTACCAAGGGACTTCTCTCTACTAAGCCATGATTCCTTCTCTGCCTAAAAAATTTCAGTATTCTACAATGAATAAAGAATAAGTTAAAAGTCAAATCCGTTTTGAGTGTCAAAGTTATATTATATGCTTTAACTCATTTAAACAATTTTTAAATACTTTGAATTTAATTTAATAATTATAATAAGATAAATTTAGTTATTCAATCTTTTAAAACTTTGAATTAAAAGGACATTTACAATTTAAATTGAATTTATAGAAGTTAATATTTATTGGTCAAAAGTAAAGAAATTCCTTTGAATGGGTTGCACAATGCCGAATCTTCGAATCCAACTCTTTAGACCACGTTGCCTTTATATTATTCTTTACCAGTTTTGGTCAACTAAAATGCTTATTAGATTTTTAAATTGCCATAACAATACATTTTTTAACTAATTTATTTCACAATTAGGGAGTGATTTACTAAATTTTAAAATAGTTATTGACAATTATTAAAAGTAGCTGTGGTGTTGCTCTTATAAGTCAACTACCCCCTCACATCTAATATTCCCAATTATTGAATCAATGCTTTTTTATTTTGCAAAGCAAATGCTTTTCGATCCCCCCCCCCTTTTTTTTCAGTGCACACTTTATGCATCCTGTCGGGGGATTGCAATGATTGGTCATTACGTCACATATGCTATTGTTTTTTTTTTTAATCCCTGGGGATTGAATATTTCTGCTATACTTTTTCTTCTATTTCTTTTTTTTTGTTGAGTAACTGGCGTCTTATTGTCCAAGCTTTCTCCAGTATTTTGTTTTGTTTCAAAGAGACTGATTTGAATATCAGAGGTTAATTTGTTAATAGGTATCAGTGTTTTTACTATGCAGAGCTCTTCTCTCTTGTGAATTTTAAGGTAAATTTCTTTTTTACGAGTGTTGGAATATTCATGTATTTACGTTGTTGCCATCAAAGATACCCCTAAATTGTATTCAATGTGGATTAGTTCGTCGCCATGGAGATTAATCGCATTGAAAATGTTTTTAAAAGTTCATTGACTATTAATTGTATCTCCGACACATTTTTGATTAAAAATGATTAAATGTACCGGTCGGTAATCACATGTTTACATATAACAAATATGAAAATAGAAACCTGATACATCAACGCCCCATTCTATTTTAAAGTTTCGCATCTACTTGAACAATCATATTTTTAATGTTATTAAGGTCCGGTACTCATTTCATTATTAATCTTGAAACATTTTTCTGTTTCTTATTAATTGACAATTAATATAATTGTAATTAACTTTTACTGTATTTATATATAGCTATATTCTGCATCTGTATTTGATCCACACAGTTTTCACATTTTTTAGTTAAGAGTTAAAGTTTATTTAAATATAATTTATATAGGCTTTTGCATTAATTTTCTTAATTAATGTAAGGTTTTCTATCAAGAAAATTACAAATTATCTACACACATGAATTATTTTCAAATAAAGTATTCTGCAATATATGAAATGAATTAAAGCAATATAAAAACATGTATCGTAGTTTTCTATAGTTTATTGTAAGCCTTTAATCCTATTTAATCTATAAAAAAAGACGAAAAATGTCGGTCAGTTGGAATTGGAAATTTCATATCTTAAGTTGGGAATTTCATAGCTTTAAATTGGTAATTTCATATCTTTAAGTTGGGAATTTCATATCTTTAAGTTGGGAAATTCCTTGTTTCAGCCCCCCCCCAAAAAAAATTGCTTGTGACGGCCCTGATTACACCACACAATTCTTATTTTTAAACTAGCTGAAGTACCCGGCGTTGCTTCCGTTGTTGCATTCGATTCGAGTAAATTACAATGGGGGAGTTTCACGCCGAGAAGAAGAAGACCGCTGTTCCAACGGAACATGGAGAAAGTTCCGCGACGCCGAAGAAGTTCCGTAGCGTTAGCATGGAGCTTTAGCGCCTGTACTATAATTTTAAGTTTTAGTCTTTAAATAATACCTCAATTTAGAAATTTTTACTACATACACTGAGATAGATTGTACTCATCGTTTATCAAGTATTTTTGTATTGAAATAAAAGTACTTTTCCGTATTTTGTTGTAATTCTAATTATATACAAATATAATATAAGTATTTCTGTACTTAAAATTATTCATATATGGAATAAAAATATTACTTATTTGGAAAAAACAAATATTATAAACAAACTTTTCCATCATTGCAAGCGTAGCGAGTAAACAAACAAAAGCAAAGTTGTCTGCTGTAGGGAAGAAATCGAAACTACTAGTAAGTTACCATGTTAATACGTCACGTGAAACTCTCTTATTGTCTATATTAATTGAAAGTGATTTATGAAGGTCGTCTATGTAGACAAGCATGTACTCATCTGTACTCATTTTCGAGTACATGTCATTTTCAAAATTTAAACTCATGCATTCGGAGCTATGATAATGACCGAATGTAAACAAAAATGAGCATATTTTACTTATTTTCAAGTACTTATTTTTAACAATGTTACAACACCACTTACGTCACCGGACTGCCTCCTCCGAACTCGACAATCTGCATGGCGTGGAAGGTGTAGTGCACCATGGACAGGTACCGCATCCACGAGAGCCAGGGGGGTACAGTGGAGGCGTAGTAACCCCCGAACAGCATGGTGGACAGCGAGAACAGGGAGGAGATGGTCACCGACATCTGGAGATCACGACATGCGGCCCCTACAAACAGGCCCACGCTCTGTAAGAATAAGAGATTCACCGCAAATGTTGGTTATAAGTTTGTTGAACTTACTTAAAACTATAGAACAATTTTACTTCAAATATTAATTCATTTACTTCAAATATTAATTCATTTACTTCAAATATTAATTCATTTACTTCAAATATTAATTCATTTACTTCAAATATTAATTCATTTACTTCAAATATTAATTCATTTACTTCAAATATTAATTCATTTACTTCAAATATTAATTCATTTACTTCAAATATTAATTCATTTACTTCAAATATTAATTCATTTACTTCAAATATTAATTCATTTACTTCAAATATTAATTCATTTACTTCAAATATTAATTCATTTACTTCAAATATTAATTCATTTACTTCAAATATTAATTCATTTACTTGCTTTAGAGCGTTAATCGAGATCCAAGAATAACTATTGGAGCGCATTCATTGTATTTAATATTGATCGCTTAATTTCGCAGCCGTAGTGAACGCTGCTTGGCGACGAAATTCAAACGATTCATGTTTATTACCCCAATTCTACATTTTAAAGTGAATCGCTTTAATTTTGTCGTTAAGCATTACGGCTTCTGAATCCCAATTAGGAAAATGTTCTTTTTTGAAAATAAGTTTATCAAATTTAAAGGAATTATTCGTTGTATGAAATTGATCAGAAATTGTATTTATTTTCATAGTGATTACTAAAATATTCTAATATCTTCCTATTTCATACTGCTTAAATCCAATAACAACTTTTCATAAAGTCAGTAAGTATAAAAGAGAATGAAAATTGTTATCATATGTATTGTATCTATGTTTTTGGACGATTCCTATAATAATCTTTGGTAGTTAGAATATCGTGAAATGATAATTTCACTAAATAATTTCCATAGACAATTTTATACATGTGTATAACTATTATTAAATGTAGCAAAATAAAATATGGTAAATATTAGTTAAAAATCAAAGCCATCAACATTTCACTAGTGAAGTTGCAATATTTGTTAAACAATTAAAAGTTAGAATTTAGATAATGAGCCTATTTCCTGACGGTTAAATAAGTTATAAAAGTATTTACCATATGAAATCTATCAGTTATGAAAAACAGTTCTATAAAACAATTAACATAAAAAAATAAGAGAGTCGCCTATTATATCGAAACCAGATATGTCCAATTTCATAATATTTACCGGAAATGCGAAAAACGATTGACAGATCCATACTTTTGGATCTAAACCCATAACTTTGAATACATTTTTAGACTGGACTCAAACGCTTTTGATCAATACCGCATTTTAATGTAATGCATTAGGCATTTAAAAAAATATTAAAAAAAAGATTTATCGAAAAATGTGGATCTATCTGTTT
The DNA here is from genome assembly GCA_963932185.1 of Troglohyphantes excavatus. Lineage (NCBI taxonomy): Eukaryota > Metazoa > Arthropoda > Arachnida > Araneae > Linyphiidae > Troglohyphantes > Troglohyphantes excavatus. The sequence goes on along the minus strand of OZ010673.1, from coordinate 69,911,746 downwards.
TTGAAACTAGACAGCTCAAGTGTGATTTACAGAAAATACATTGACATATTCACAGCCTTTTTCTGATCTCTAAAAAAAATGTCTTACTACATTTTTTGAGAAACATTGTAGATTGCCAAGGAATTGTAAACAATCATAATTCACTGGAAAAAAATAATTAAAACGAATATTTCTCATATGTATAGACTTCCATAAAATCCGAATATTTTTTTAATTATTTGTTTTGGCGTGTAATTTTAAAATGAATATGTGTATCCCTCTTTAATATCACTTTCTACTTTCGTTTCAGTTGCAATGAGAGCTTCGGTGCAAGACATCCTGTAGCTGTACAACCCGTTTTTCTACATGCCAATGGTTAAAGCAGCAAAGTTATCGTCTCACGCGCTTTATTAAGGTTCCAGGTTCTCCTTTATCAAATTATGAAGTGTTTTTAAAGATAATTTAAGGACTTTGAAATTAGTCTTGAGTATATTTAGGAAAGAATTGTTAAACATTGTGATTTTTTTTTAAAATATAGGCTAGTAAATTAGGTTTATAAATGTGTCGTCTTCTTGCGAACTATATATTATATATATTTTTCGCTGTTAACTTTGTTATAATACTTTTATATTATATATATTTTTCGCTGTTAACTTTGTTATAATACTTTAAATAATTTAATTATAATATTTTGTAATTTAAATAATTTTATTATAATATTTTGTAATTTAAATAATTTTATTATAATATTTTGTAATTTAAATATTTTTATTATAATATTTTGTAATTTAAATAATTTTATTATAATATTTTGTAATTTAAATAATTTTATTATATTATTTTGTAATTTAAATAATTTTATTATAATATTTTGTAATTTAAATAATTTTATTATAATATTTTGTAATTTAAATAATTTTATTATAATATTTTGTAATTTAAATAATTTTATTATATTATTTTGTAATTTAAATAATTTTATTTATTATTTTTTTATTAATATATTTTGTAATTTTAATAATTTTATTAAATTGTTAAAAAAACGGTTTTAAATAATAAGTCTTATGTAAATAAAAAAATCGATTTAAAATAATCTATTGCTGCTGGGATTTTTGAGATTCTTTATAACTTACAACTATGACCCTTTCTGCAAAATAATGTATTTTTATATAACTTCTCAGAAAACCCAGTCGCCATCTGTTGTTCGTTTACGAAGACTTTTTATGTTTGTTTAGACTTTAAACCTCAAAGCACTGGTTGCACTCCTTATGCTCGATTGACGGAGAATAATCACTCTGGCGCCATCTGTTGTTTGTTTACAAAGACTTTTTTATTTACATTAAATAATTAAAACACTGTTGCGTCCTTTGTTCCCAAAACTACCTACTAACTTATAGGGACTAGTAAACCAACCTGTGCGACGACAGTGCTGAGCAGCAGGAATCCCCACAACCCTAGGAACGTGTATGTGTGGACGAACCCTAGTAAAGGGTACGAGATGAGGTGGAAGACTGTGGGCAGGGTTACCATGAGTGGCAGTTCCCCCGCCATCTTGGCGCAGTAATATGCTGACAGGCGGTAGGCGCCGGATTCGCGTTCCTTGTGGATCACCTCGCGCTCTGGGGGGACTGAAAGGAATGAGATTGTTTAGTATTTGACAATAAATAAAATAATTATATATACATAAAGACTAGTTTAAATTAAGCTTATTAATGAAACAATTTTAGGGAGTATTCCTTTAAAATGTTTGTCATGGCCACCATACAACTAGTCACCATGTTACCAAGTAGTTTTCAGTTTTCACTTAATATTTACATTTCTGTAGAAATTTTAATTAAAAAAACTTGAAGTCAATTTTTAATAATTTCTTAAAACCAAAATCAAGTAACTGCAACCTTCTTTATCTCATAATTGATTTTGATACTAACATTGCAATCACATATCATTAACACTAGTAAAGGTTTTACACAACAGCAGAATATATTTTTTAAATACATATATATATATATATATATATATATTCCTATATTAATATATGCTTAATGTATATTATTTAATAACAAACACGGAACAAAAGTTTTTTTTTACTCAAGAAACCTTTAAGCCATTTTAAACTTACACACAAAAAAAAATTTTAAATATAAAAAAATGTAAGGTATTACTTACATGACACGAGAGCTTCGAATAAAGCAAATAGCATCCAATAGGTAGAACTGAAGAACATCTACAACACATAAGAAATATGGTATTAGTTAAAATAATAACTACATTTGTATTCTGAGATTAAATTGCAACTTAAAATTTTGTAAATTTCTATAAAATATAAAGCCCCCCCCCCCCACATACAAACAGACGCTTTTCTTTATATATAGATGTAGATGTATGGTGTGCTAATATTAAAAACAAAAAGTGTCTCTCACCCAACCCTTGACGTCAAAAATGGTCTCCTCTCTCCTCTCCACTTGGAACCACATGAGACCACTCACCAGACCAAGTCCGATAGTCTGCGCCCAGTTCAGCTTCGACAACATCCGGCGTCGGCCCTCGATGAAGTTCCGCTCGGACAGGACTCGAACCTGAGTCCAGAAGGAGGCGGGCCACTTCGCCTCCGGACGTAGGTGGTCGCCTTCCTCCTCCGACCCGTCGTACGAGGATCTGGGACCGGTCTCAGACCACCACGAGGATCGGCCTGAGTCTTCTTCCTCGTCGTCTATGACATCACCTAGGAAATAAATATTGGTAAATTAGTTCAATTTAAGGGGGTGGGATATAAAATCTTCAAAAATATTATCTTTTTTGTAATTTTTTATTTAAAATATATATATATCAATAAGAGTGAAAAGGTCATTCAGCCGGCAGTCAAACCCGGGACCCCTGGTTTGGCGCACAAGTGCTCTACCACTGAAAGTTCGTTTTTATTACTTGCATTTTATCAATCAACACACCTACACAGAAGGGGTACCACAGGCTCATATACCCATTCCTAAATACTTAAAGTTATATTCCCCTGAAGAATAGGCAAAATATGGAATCTTGGAATTTGGCTTTCATTAAAGACGATTTTAATATATATTTAAAAACGTTCATTAAAAAATATTTTTTTAAATTAGTATCGAAGGATTTAATCAGTCCTCCCAATGCTTTAAATTAAAAAAAAAATATTTCAAAGTAGAGATTTTTTATGAACTACGGAAAAAACTGGCGATTCACAAACGGATATATACGTCCGTACTCGACAGGTGAAGTAAGGAGGTAGTAAAGTTAATTTCCTTATCGTCTAAACAACGGTTAAAAGCGTCAGCTAGCAATACGAAGATTCCTGGTTCGATCCTAGGCGATGGACTTGACAAAGAAAAGTAAAAAAAAGTAGTGATATTGCGATTGGAGGGTTGCCAGCTTCGCTAAAAAATACCAGAAAAGTCGTCCAGAACATCCGCAAAAATTAACGGCGTGTATACGGAACTGGTGCTCGATAAATAAGATCGGGGTCCAAAGTCCCGACGTCTATTGAAGGCATTGGGTGCCAGTTCAGCTGTTTCCTCGTCATTTGACCATGGTTCTAAAATAACGAGGTGCATGTATGAATGCGTGTGTGTTCCCGGGTCTTTCCTTCGAGATAGACCCCCGAACCGTTGCCAATAGCTCTACTGCGACGTTGATTAACCAAAAATCCCCCTCCCTCCCTAATAAAAACGAAAATAGTTCTTAAATATTTTTATAATTTTCATAAGTATCATTATTTACCTTTCTTGGAGCATACAGTGGTTATCTTCTGTCCCCCATCTATCATGACTCGGAGTTCCACTGGGGAAGGAACCATCGGCTGCTTCGTCACACTCCACATGTACTTTTCTTCCGCAGTTGGTTCGTGCTCCAGATGCCTGCCATTGAAAAAAAAAGTATATTTAAATAAATATTGCGTACTAAATTATCGCCTATCGCTGCGTGTGATTAGGAAATGTGCAAAGGTTTTTGTGACACAATGAAAATACTTTAGACATAAATATTTTTTGAACGAGAGTGAAGTGTTAAAAATAGATGCTCAAAAATAAGTATAATATACTCAATATTTAGTACAATCGATGCTTATCCTGGCTCCGAATATGTAACTTTCAATTTTGAAAAAGACATGTACTGAAAAATGAGTACAACGAATACAAATAAATAAAATAGTAGATACTAGCTTACATAGGCTGCTTTCATTAATCACTTTTAATAAATATCGACAATTACAACCAATATTTATCAGGAATCGAAATCAGGTCCTCATGCGCAGCAATCCAGAGCCATTTTCGTTAAAATACCATGGCGACTTGAAGTAGTTATAAACATAATTTTTTTTAAGGGTGTGCAAAAAAAAATAGGGAAGTAAATTTAAGTTGTAATAACACAGTTTTTATTTAAACAATTGACTTAAAGTAACGTGAAAAACCTCTTCGGAACAACTATTTTAAGTTCGTGAGGTCGTTTTGTTAAGATGGCTTGAACAGAAGCTGAGATTAGCGATATTGAACAATACTGGTAATTTTTGAGAAAGTGCGCTTACTTAAAATTGAGCACGTTATAGCTCATTTGCGATGCAATTGTACTCAAAGAAAAACAAGTAGGTTCAAATATACACTTTTAAATACCTTTTTTATATATTGTAATATTTTTAAGGAATATTCAATAAATTTAGCTCGTATGAGAACAGATCGAAATAGAGTTGGTCAATGGGATATTTTTACAAATACAAATATTGACATCCAAGAACAGGCTCAAGGCCCAACAAGGTTGAGACATTCTAGTATCCCTCTAACCAGGCACGTAGGTATAGATTTTTCATGGGGGGGGTTTTCACTGACTGAGCAACGGAGTTCTTTACTTATCCTCCCCCCCCCCTTCCCGAGGGGGGAGGGGATAAGGTACCTAAGGAAATCCGTTTTTGGGGGGGGGGGCCCTTAGAGGGGGAATACTTAAACCCCCTCCACCCCCCAAAAAAACATCAGCCAATTCCCCCCCCCCCCACAATTTTTTTTTTCTCAAACAAATTTATAAATTTTTATTAGTAAAAAGGAATACGTTGGCATTTGAATATCGAGGCAGCAACAGTTATCACTGTCATTAACTACTTTTAACAGTTGTCAATAACTGTACTTTTAAAATTAGTAACTCACTCCTTAATTATGAAATAAATTTCGAGAACAAATTTAAAGTTTGAGAATCCTTATAATATGTGTGGTAACGATTAGTTAGATAATTTATAGTTATGATAGTTTAAAGATCTAATAAGAGTTTTAGTTGACCAAAACTAGTAAAGAATAATATAAATTATAAAGGCTACATGATCTAAAGTATAGTGGAAGTAAAAACACTCGAAATTGCATGGAATTGTGCAATCCAATCACCACTGCTAATTTTAAATTAAACATTAAATATACATAATTTAATACAGAGAAAATTATTTACTTATTACCAATAAATATTAACTTCTATTAATTAAATTTAAATTGTAAAGGTCATTTTAATTCAAATATCTAAAAGAAACAAAAAAAATTATCAACTTAAAGGCGCCAGGTGTTGTCCTAGTTATCTGATCATGGTTCAAACATACGAGGCATTGTTCCCAGGTATTTCCTTCGAGATGGGCCCCGAACCGAAACCAATATTCCAATATGCAGGGACGTACAATGGAGTGACCATTCGGAGGTCTAATTTAAGTTTAATCTTACAAGTTGGGCAATTTAATCTTCCCTCGCTTTCATTTGCTATTACTTTGGGCTTAAATGTTCCCAAATCAGAGATTTTTAAAACTCGCAATTCCAAACTTCCCCAGGGGGTGCGGGGGGTCGACCGGAACAGAACCGCAAAGAGTAATAAAACAAGATTTATTTATGAAATAACGCTGAAAATGCCAGGACCGAAGGAAAATGCTCAGACGTTCGGCGCCTATAGATTACGCAATGCTACATTTTAATGTAAAAAGTTTCATATACATATTTGATGAAAGAAAGAGCGTCTGATTTATTTTTAGAATTAAATAAAAATAAAAAAGGCGATACGAACCGACTGGTTAATTCGTATAAAAAGTAAGACAAAAAAAACGCTGGATTGTTTTTCGCGAAATTTAGATAATACTTAAAGAGCAGGTATTTTCACGGGCCAACAAAAACAATAAATTAAAAACCATTATAGAAAACATGGGAGATGGTTTTGTTTTAGAATAAACTGGTAACTTATATTGAAGTATTTTAAGATAAACGAAATTATGTGGTCTTGGAGAATCTTAGTCTTGTCATTATTAAGTCTTATTTTACGACCCCGTTTGACGATATATTCTCTTTGTTATCTTTATTTCAAATTAAACCTAACATGACGTCATCGTGTTTAGGTCTCAATACCCCATGCCTACAGTGGGCTCCCCCCCCCCCACTAAAATCTCTGTTTTTATGATTTTTACAGTAATTCGGTAGTTCATTTTTTTTATTTGACTTACAATGGGAGGGGTTTCAACCCCCTAACCCCCACCCCCCCTTACCTACGTGCCTGCCTCTAACTATCATCCCATCCAATTAATTCTTAAAGTCAATAACTCCAGCAGAATTAAAAATATTCATTGGAAAGTTTTTCCATTTGTCTACTAATTTGTCTATTACCCCATATAAAAATAGTGTTTTCTCCTTTCCCGATTAAAATGTGATATGTTTAATTTAAACCCATGACCTCTCGTTTTATCATTCCTATTAAAAATCAAACCCTTGACATCCTCTATTTAATAAATTTGAACAGTTGAATCAAATCTCCTCTCTCTTAATCTTCTCTCTCCCAAACTATACATATTCAAATTTCTAAACCTATCTCCATAATTATTGCCTGTAAAACCTTGAACCATTTTAGTAGTCTTATCCCTGAACATTCTCAACAAATCAAAGTTTTTTTTAAAAGATAAGGTGACGATAACACTACAGGATAATGAACTTAACGAGTTGCATTAGACAACATGTGAAATTACAACTCCATAAAATAAAAGCTGTTTTTACTTCTTGTCTAAAATATCCTTTAAGAAGCTAAAGAACCCATTAGACCTTTATTTAAAGAAAGGAAAACATTTCCCTCTACCTCGAAATAGAAAACCCAATAAATCTGACGAGCTTTTTGATGGGGCGACGACAGAAGCCGTAACACTTAAACAATAAATTATTCTGGAGAAAAAACGTATGTTAGGAGTCACTTTATTTGTTACTATACCCTTGTAAAATGTCTATGGGACTAGAAAAAGATTTCGACTCAATGTAACTCTAAAGGCCCACAACATTCCGCTTCAATAGAATTGCCAGAATCACGTAGGTCTATTTTTGAGCGGGTACCCCTTTTTTCATATATGCTCATGGAAGTCTCTCTGCTTTCCGGGCATGCATACTTTTTATTTAGTTTGAGCATGAAAATGAAAGAAAGAAAAAATTTTGAAATTAATTTTATTAGTTATTTTGAAATTAATTTTATTAGTTATTTTTAAATTTACGTAGATTTTATGAAGTTTACACAACAAATACAAAGAAAAGATAATACCGTAACCAGAAGTGTAATTACTTTGAGTCTCTTATTTGCACATTTAATAATCAGTTAAACTCACTGAAAACATTGTAAAAGTCACTCTCACAAACTTTAATATAAATTATGTTTGTCATCTAGAAGAAGTATGGTGTTGATCTAAAACTGTCTTCAGATAAAAATTCTTCACAATCCCTGTTTACTTTTAAACGTTTGCCAAATGTCATATACAACCAAATATACACTGCACTGTAAAAAAAAGGTATTTAAACTGAGTAGATGAACGAACTCGTTTTTATTTAAGTTTAATTTCATCGTAAATGAGCGATGATGTACTCAAATTTTAGTATTCGTACATTCTCAAAAATGAACAATAGGATTTAATATTGCTAATCCCAACTTCAGTACGATCGATCTTAATAAAATCTGTCAAACTTAAAACAGTTGTTCAAAAAATGGTTTTTCACATTATTTAATGTCAATTGTTCAAATAGGAGCTGAAATATTATAACTTAATTATCTTACTTCCCATTCTTTTGGCACACCTTTTTAACACTTTTTTCTTTATTGTTTCTTTATGACGTTCGTCCTGTTAGTTTAACGGTTAAGGCACTGGTCTGCCATGCAAAGGATTTGTGTTCGATTCCCGTGGTTGCGATTGTCGATATTTATTGAAAGTGATTCATGTAGGCAGGCAGCAACTCATTGTACTCATTTTTGAGTACATGTAACTTCAAAATTGAAACTCATGTATTCGGAGCTATGATAAGCATCGAATGTACTCAAAAATAAGTACATTTTACTTATTTCGGGTACTCATATTTAACAGTGGTATTCTAAAATTAATATTCAACTACAGAAATAACTTTTTTATATTTGTAATTATCCAACCTGAAACGTAACAATAACACACTAAAAATACGTCTTTAAAATGAACAGGACAGGGATGTAATTGTTCCATTAAAAATAACGCAAATATCACACTTGTTCATCGAGTGCGAAGAGTTAAAATATTTGAGGAAAGGTGATCGTTCTTACCTGGCATGCATCCTTTGCCACATCGTCATCTGGCAGTGGGGGCACTCGATGGCACGGAATTGACTCTCGAAGGAGGGTGGCACCAAATCGGATGTTGTGCCACCCCTCAGTTCGTGCGGATAGTCAGCTGTGCACCTGGAAAAGATTTAGTGAAAAGAATTAGCAAAAATAGAAATGCTTGAAAAAAGAATTATTTTGTCAGTAACTACCACTGATCTCTAACTGTAACTTCTGGATCGGGCAAGACATTTTGTTGACTTGAAGCCGATGTAGAGGCAGCCATGGCGTTTCCAACTTTTCTTGATACCTCGATATTTTTAAAAAAATATTTTTCATGCTAAAATAAGCCGACTTTTATTGCTTTTGGCTAAGTATTTTTTATTTTATTTTTAAACCCATTTTAAATGCAATATGCTATTAAAATAGGAAGTCATTTGCAATTCAGAGTCGAAGTGGATAAAAAGCAAGAGCAAAAGCTATTTGTTTGGCAATATAAAAATTAATTCTATAAGAAGAAAATATAATTTTTATATACATTTAATATTTCTACAATGCTATGGTATTAAAAAACACCACTAAATCCCTTTTAAAAATACGTTGGGGCACAGCATGGTTGGTTTCAATTGGATTCAACGCGCCCATAGGGGAAGCAAGTTTTGAGCCTTCCAGCAGTTACAGTTAGAGTTCAGTGGTAACTAACTACACTGTAAAAAAAAGGTATTTATAAATGAGTATCTGAACATACTCATATTTCTTTTAATACAATTGCATCGGAAATAAGCGATGGCGTACTGAAATTTAAGTAATCGCACTTTCTCAAAAATAAGCAGTGTGATTTAATTCATTGCTAATTTCAGATTCTGTTCAAGCCATCTTAACAGATCAACCTGACACACTTAAAATAGTTGTCCAGAAAATGGTTTTCTACATCATTTGATGTCGATTGCTTTAATAGAAACTGAGTTATTAAAACTCAATTATCTTATTTCTCATTCTTTTGACACACCTTTTATTAAAAAAATTATATTTATAACTTCTTCCCAGCGGTAGTACAACTGATAGCGCACTCACTCACTAAACTGCGGTGCTTTAGGATATGGATTCGATTCCCAGTTAGTTCAGATTGTAATTTTCGATATTTATCGAAAATGAATGCATCCTACGTAAGTAAGCAACTGCTCTTTTTATTCATTTTTGAGTACATGTCTTTTCCAAAAATGAAACCTGTATTTGGAGCTAAGATAAGCATCGAATATACTCAAAAATCAGTATATTTTACTTATTTTTGAGTACCTATTTTTAACAGTTTTAAAATCCCAACCCCAAATTTTTTGTATTACTAAAAACATTTATTTTTTTCCTTTTTAGATTATGTTTTCTTTATAGTCATATAAATATAGCATATAACTTTTAACGAAATTTTTAGATCCCTCGTTTTGAAAATTAAAAGCATCTATGGAACGTCATAAAAGATCAACGGATCATCTCTGAAATGTTTAATTTCCATTTTGAACCAGCATGCTGAAATAAGTCTACAAATTACAAATATTTATTTTATTAGCAAAATATGGTCAAATATTAACAGATTTGATCAAAAATAAAATTTAAAAAAACTCATTTCTTTGCATAATTTTCTATGAGAGTGACTCTTGTATTTTTCACCGTTATTTACAAAATAACCTAAGATTGTCGCTATGCACTAACAGATTGCTCTCTATGCTTTTTATTAACGCATGTGGTTACCATAGAAACCATGGATCTCATAATTGTAAATAAGTGGTTTTAGTGTGAGACCACCGGGGGTGAAAGGGTTAAGATGCATTTAGGAAGACACTAACTTCAGATCTTGTGCTGCGGTAATGATTTTCTCTTGTATTTCGCATCCTTTCTTCAGTTGTTCCACTGAAATTATAAAAAAATATTATAAGTTCCAATGTCATATTTCATAAATACGTTCAAATATACATATAGTGTGGTCAGAAATTCTTGGGCTATGGTAATTGTTTGATTGTATCATATTTGCCATGATAAAAACATTATTTTTGTCCAACTACTTCGCTTATAATTCAATTTAAACAAGTCGCTTAGCTTTAGTAACAAGAAATAAAGTAGTTAAATTAGTTTAAGTTTATTATTGTAGTTAAACATCCAAACAATGACAACGCCCAACAGTTTGTAATCACTTCGTAGTGCTTCACAAATTTTAGTGTAAAAATGTTAATGATTTAAAAATAATAATATAAAATTAATAATTTGGATCCCATTTTAGTTTATAAATAAAACTTTTAATACAAATAAAAACATTTAAAAATTTATATTAATAAATATGTTTTCATTTACGGAAATTTATAAAATTAAAAGTGCCGTTATTTGATTCGTGTTAAAAAAATTACAACTTCGAAGTCTATAAAATGTCACATATCTGTTTTCAGGTCGTTTGCGATTTAATTGAGAACACAATCAATAAATAAATCTCTAGAATTCTAAATTAAGTAACAAATAATAATTTTACTTTATCGTTCTAAAATCATTTAAGCAAATACATTTTATAAATAAATAAAAATATATGTTTTTTTTTATCTTAAATAAATTTATATTTTGTTGATTTTATAGATAGCTAATAGTATCAAAAATAAACCATTGAAGAAATTAAGAATAAAACGTACTTATGAAGTCAGCTGGATTGTAGTGAGGTTCAATGCATAATCCGATGTTAGAGAAAAAGTCGATAATATTGTTTTCTTTACCAAAATAGGCTACCTGGAAAACATAAAAATGGTAATACATATTTCAGTGTAAAGTACTTCAAAAAGTATCAATTGGGAAATATTTATATTTATTTTAAATTTAAAGATTTTCTAACTCACTCTTTAAACGATTTACCCCAAAACATGCTTATTCGCTTTATTCCTGCATGCATTAGAAAAAGAGGTTTTCAAAAAAAATTATATTTATTTGCCTCTTTTCAAAAAGTTGGTTAAAAATAAAATATTTCGTTTTTTGAAGAAAAATTAACAAAATACTTTGACATATATGAGGAAAAATTGAATCGTAGCTGATTTTAACAAAACTATATTAAACAGTCATAAAAGAGTGAGTTTTTTTTGCAATCCCACGAGGTCCACCTTCCTCTACACGATGGTATGTCATTTATCCCCATAGGATGATTCCACGTGAAGTTATAAGGCGGATTTGTATACTGCAGTTAATCAAACCTCCTCAAGTACGTGGTACAAAAGTCAGAGGTCGGATTGGGTTAATAATCGGCCTGTTCAAAATTTCTTCCCTTTCTCTACACGATGGTATGTCATTTATCCTCATAGGATGGATGATTCCACGTGAAGTTATAAGGCGGATTTGTATACTGCAGGTAATCAAACCTCCTTAAGCACGTGGTACAAAGGTCAGAGGTCGGAATGGGTTAATAATCGATCTGTTCAAAACTTCTCACTTTTCTCTACACGATGGTATGTCATTTATCCCCATAGACTGATTCCACGTAGAGTTATAAGGATTTGCCGGGTGTCGTTATAGTACACGACTACGCCAGGTACCCTACACCGGTTTCAAAGACGTATTCTCGTGTAAAATGAAAATGGCCTTAAGACGAAACCTGTGTACTTTACCTGCCCCTGGCACAGCAGAAGTATCCTGTCGAACATGTGGAATATCTGACTGGACGGTTGGTGGACGGTGACCACCACCGTTTTGCTTTCTTCCGCAGCGTACTGCTTCAGCATCAGCATGAGGGAATAGGCGGAGCTCGAATCCAGGCCGGTTGTGGGTTCCTGAGAGGAGTTTAAAAGTTCGTAACACTTCTTTTTGTAAAAATGAAGAAAAATACAAACAAAATTTACTAAACTGGGTAAGTTCACGGATTACTGAATCATTTACAATCCAACTTTTAGCCTGGAATAAGGATTTAACTGGTTTGTCAAATGTATGCGCCGCCATTTTTTTATTTTCAGGAATCAAAACCCGCTATATTTCATCAAACAATCAGAAATCAAGTTCAATGGATATAACTGATTTTGCATCTGTTTAAAGCTCGATTAGCTTGTATGCAGCTACTTTTTTCTTCTGATGACTTCTGCTTAGTATGTTTAATATTAAATAACGTTTGTTTTTTTTAAATCTGTATTGTATTTTAAAATTGAAAATACAGTTATAAAGTACCTACTGATACCAAAACCTTATTTTCCGAATTTTTGGATATAACTGCTTTTGCATTTGGGGTACTAATATGTTCAATGATGAATTTGGACACTAAATTTTTTTATCTGACAGAAATATTTCGCAAAGTACATTAATTTAGTTTCATAAAATATTTTTTTATTACTTTATTTATAATCTACACTACAATCTCTGTCAAATGGTGAAATTGAACCAAGTTTCACTTATAAAATTCTGAAATGCAAAAATATTTTTTGCATGGAATAGCTAATATGAGATACGATTAACATGTCGACATTTGCTGCATTGATTAATTTTAATGTAAAAAATATTAATTTATTTTACGTTTACTACAGCATTTATAAATTACCCTTTTCTTTTAAATTTCTTCAATTGAATTTTTCCCCGAATGTTCCACAAACTACTTGTGGAAGGTAAAATCTTATAACTTTAATTTCGTGGAATGCACCCTTAATCGCACAAAAGTTTTCTTTAAAATACTCTATTAGTTTATGTAAACGAAGGTATCGGCTCTCAGCCTATATTTGGAGCAAAATAAATATGTAAAATATATTTCAATTCAAAAGGAATTGTTCAGCTTACATCTATAAGAAGTAGCGATGGATTGGTGAGCAGCTCACAAGCAATGTTGGATCTTTTCTTCTCCCCACCGGATAATCCTCTTTTTAGAGCATCGCCCATTCCTATGAAAAAAAGAAAAACAATATAAGAAATTATATTAAAAAAAGGATTCATTCATTGTATTATACCAGGTTGGCAACAACATTCTGGAAAAAAAGTTCCCTGATATTTCCCTGATGGTGTCACAAAAATGTCCCTGATTTTATAATTACATTAAGAAATGTCGCAATACATGCTTTGTATAGAAACAAAATATCCACGCTACAACATTCCAATAAATATATTGCATTATAAATGAAAAATTATACGCAATACTTATTGGACAGTTAAAAGAATAATTTATGGGTACAACACAAATAACGCAATTGCAAGAGGAATAATAGTAATTAAACATGTTCTCTGGAAGCAGATAATGCAAAAAAAAGCAATTTTTTAAAATTATTTCTTTTGTAGATAATTTTAAATGCTTTATATGCTTAATATTTCCTATTAGAATCTTCAATAAATCCCATATTCATTAGCCCCACATGTTGCTTACAATTTAAGGTCCGATGCACTTTGCTCTTGCTGCTCCTTCCTGCAGTGGTTCACGTTCTTACAAAAATAAATATAAGGCGCATAACCATACTTTAAAAAAAAATTCTTTTTCATAACTAAAAGGAAATATTAACAACTAAATTATCCAGAATAGAGGGCATAATAGACGATAATTGCCGTTTTAATTATTCAAATTTGAAAATGTCCCTGATTTTTTGTGAAATTTTGAAAATGTCCCTGGTTTTTTGTGAAATTTTGAAAATGTCCCTGATTTTTCCCTGATATTTCCAGAATAAAAATTTTCAATGATAATTCCCTTATTTCCAGGTAATGTTACCACCCTGTATACCTTTAAAACCCTAATTTCTACACTGTTCAAAATTATTACGATCTTGCACCCATTTAGCTGCAACCAACATTTGGTGCTTAGTTTCATCATTTTACGGTGCTACCACGGATACTGTTTAGTAGCGAAACGTTGCACCAAAACGTTAGGTGGTCGGCCGAAAAAAAATCTAATGCTTATCATGCCTAACCACCCAACCATGGACCTAACCACCCAATGTTGCAAAAATCTCAAAATTCTGGTTTTCTTAGTATTTTAGTAGTAGTATTTTTGTAGCAAAGCCGGCAACCCTCCTATCGCAAGATCACAATTTTTTTACTTTTCTTTGTCAAGTCCATCGATCGGGTTCGAACCAGGAATCCTCTGATTCATAGCTGAACGCCTTTATCCACTGGGCCACAGAGGTCCTTGTCTTTCTTGGAGGGGAATCCCCGGCTTGTTGATGTAGCGACAGCAAATATTTCGGTTGCAATTAAAGAGGTTAAACCAATTATCGGTGAAACTTCCGCTTTTTTACGATAAAGTATTTTTGATTCAACCTGGTTACCACCATAATATGGTGTCATTTGCTGCAGACCTCTGTTATGCACCAAGACATGGTACATCGTTGAACTGAAATTTTTAACAGTGTAGTGAAGAATCGAAAATCTATACGGGGACAAGTCTAAACTTTTTTATTTTTGTATTTTTAAATAAAATCTCTAAAGTATATTATTTAAATTTACACGAGAGCAATGTTTCACACAATCCACAAAAATTAAAGGCGTGTATACGGGACTGGTGCACGATAAATCTGATGGGGGTCCAAAGTCCGACGTCTATTAAAGGCGTTGGGTGCCAGTTCAGGTGTTTCCTCGTCATCTGACCATGGTTCTAAAATAACGAGGTGCATGCATGAATTTGTGTGTGAATGTGTTCCCGGGTCTTTCCTTCGAGATAGACCCCCGAACCGTCACCAATAACTCACTGTGCAGCACTAGTGCGACGTTAATTAACCAAACTAAACCAATGTTTCACACACCGACACCGGTTTTCTCGGTGTGGAAAAACCGGCCTAATTGTAAACCAGGGGTTTGCGGATTACATGAAGATTTATGAAGATTACATGCGGATTTCAGTTAAGAATGATTTTTTTCATTCGTTTTAGATGACGTTTATTGGTGTGGATCTAATAAGACCGCTATGTAGTGAAAGGTTAAGTAAATAGAAATAAATTCATGCAATAAATTCAAATAGAAGTCATTCATTTCCCGTATTTAGTCGGCTTATTTTTTTAAAAGTAATGCATTCCATATAGATAACTTAAAATTAATTAATCTTGCTTATACTTTTAACACATGCCTAATCTTTGCTTAGTTTTGTCTCTTGATAGAAATCTAAGCTGAGATAAAGATCTAGAATTGTTGACGGAAACGTCAAAACAAGTGTGTTAAATGTCAATTCCAACACTTTTAACTTCCCTATGTAAGGCACAAGTCTATAGTATTCCCCAGTGTGGATTTAAGACCCAAAGGACATAATTAGCTTGGGACGTCGAGCTAAGTAGGGTATCAAATATGTGTCAAAAAGGTTTATTGTAGATTACTATTGAAACTTTAAGCTCTAAATTTGTTTATTATTTCGTGTTTTTTTTTCAAATATTTGTATATTTTATAATGGATATATATGTTTTACTTATTATTTTACACTTTTTATGTTTGCTTTTTATTCTAGAAAACTGTCTATGTGAGACTGGAAATTACTATTGTATTCAAGGAAGTTAGTAACTGTAATATTTTATTTTTTAACATGCTACTTTAAAGAATTCGCAATATTGAAGACCAGGTTTTCTAATTTCCTACAAATTGTTGTTTGTGCAAGAGGAAAAGGGATGCCTTATGTTTGGTGGACTTATGTTTGAAATCGTGAATATGTTGAAATCGGTGGAATTAAGTTTGATTGTGCTAAAAAATTCCTTGAGCCGTCTCTGGTTATCCTTCCGATTTAATTTAGTCTATTCTAGACTTCTAAGGACTTTAGACGTTTCTAGACATCCATGGATATCCAATTTTTCTAGCAATGAACATCAACTTTAAATTAATAAAATTATTTAATATTGAAATATTTTTCAAATCTAAAACTTTGGGGGTGTTTTTTAAAAGCAGTTTATATTTTTTAAAAATAAATTAAATTAAAAAATATATATTAATTACATGTATTGGAAATGTGAAGCAAACTATTTATGTGCAAAGAAAATAACTTTGCCATTTTGCCCTTTTCCAAAATAGGTATTACCAACTGTTTTCTTTGAATTAAAAGAAAGCTCGTAAGAGTTTGAACAATAAAATTTCATTTTCGAATAACGTCCTGGAATAGAGATTTGTTAAAGTTTTATGTTTGACAATAGCTTAAATTATATACGTTTTTTATATGGTATAGTTCTCTTTTACGCCTCTTACACGCGTCAAATCTAACAAGTGAGGTCTCAAAAGAAAAAGAATTTCTAGGACATAGTGCGTTTAAGTCAGAAAAATCGACGGTTTGTTTAGTTGCGTTTAAAAGAATTATTGCATAATGAAACATCTTCAAATTTTTTCCCCCAAGATCGAGTTAGAACTTTCGTGGCGTTGTCGGTAGCGCGCGGGACTTCGGAACAATTGGTCGCGGGTTCGAGTCCTTAGAAGGGCCATTCGATTTTCTGGCCACGGGTAAACAGCTATAATTTGAAATATTTGCTTTTACGTTTTCACGGAGGTATGCATAATGCACTCCACCCCAGTCTACCTTTTTGGATACGTCACTACCTTCAAAACCTCTACGTCACGCAGTCACGAAGGGCTGAGTGTCAGTTGCGCTCCTCGGCATCGTTCTGGCTACGTCTATAGCGTCCTTCCTTCTCGGCATCGACTAACAACCCTTTCAGGTTATCATCTCTTTGAGCAATTGACTTTGGTATGATTGGTTGGTTAAATAAACGTCGCATTAGAGCTGTTCAGTGGCCAGTTGGCGATGGTTCGGGGCCTGTCTATGTTACGATGCCTCGTATTTTTGAACCACGGTCAGATGACGAGGAAACACCTGAACTGGCACCCAACGCCTTCAATAGAAGTCGGGACTTTGGACCCCGATCAGATTTATCATGCACCAATCACGTATACACGACGATAATTTTTGTGGATGTTCTGAACGACATTCTTAGTATTTTGTAGTGAAGCTGGCAACCCTCTGATCACAAAATCCCTACTTTTTTACTTTTCTTAGTCAAGTCCGTCGCACAGGATTGAACCAGGAACCATCTGATTCCCAGCTGACGCTTTTATCCTCTCGGCCACTGAGGCCCGCGACGGTTTGGGAGCAATCACAAGGGTAATATCTCGTATTTTTGAACCACGAGCAGTAGTAGTTGTAGTTGAGCGAAGCGTTCGAAGTACCACAGGGGCGAAGCCCCTTTAACCTCCTGTAGGACTGTCAATTTTTTGAAACATGACGATAAAAATTAAATTTGAATCACTCGCGCAAGGCGATTAAAGGTCGAAAAACACGGACGAAACAGGACGAAACAGTAAAAAAAAAAGAAAAAAGTTAAAGTTAAAATTAATTCGCGTACATGTCTGAATGGCTGCTGCCAAAGTCGCTAGTTCCCTATTGGTCGGTGGGCCGGTCGCTCACTTTCGATTGGCCGGTGGGCGGAGCCACCGCTTCAGAAGTCGGACTTCTCAATGGAGCTGGTTCACTTGCACTCAGCTTCTCAAGGAAGTAACAGAATAGAACTTGCAGCTTATCTGCTGCATTAGTTTTCTCCTTCAGTTGTTGGATCAAGTCCTTCATCCATTCACTGTTGGTGAAAGTTCAGTTACTAACTCAGTGATGAGCGGGGCATGGCTCGTTGTCACTGAGGCAGGTGGATGGGTGGTGGGTCTATACACTTTTTTCCGGGCGGCGGGGACATTCCTTGCGGCTCGGGGCTGGGTGGCACTTTTTCGAATTTTTGGGAAAAGTGGGCATCGTCGACTGGAGGCGACATGGCCGGTCGCTTTGCAGTTGATGCAAGATGGTTTGTCCAATTTTCCGATATGGCAAGTACGTGTCTGGTGCGGTCCTCCGCATTTCAGACATCTTGCTGTGCTGTGACAAGTAAAAGCAGTATGGTGAAACATGTTGCAATTAAAGCACTGCAAAACATGTTTTTTGCGAAATGGCTCAATTCGTATGCAAAGTCCAAAAAGTTCTTTTACTTTGAGTATTTTGTTGCATCCGATTGAGAAAGGCATGGCCGCCAGGAACACTTTTGTTGGGGCCTTGGCTGCCCTTCTAGTCAATTGCACTACCTTGGATATAGCAAAACCAAGGGTAGTAAGTTCAGTCATGATTTGGGCACAGTCAGTTTCCATCGGCAACCCTTTGATGGCTACCTTGAAGGGAACGCTGTTGGGTGGCACGGAGAGGTAAAAGTCATTTTTCCTCTCTTTGAGGTGGGCAACTGCCGTAGCATGGTCGCTCACGTTGGTGGTCTGGATCCGGATGTAATCGCCCAACGTTTTGGACTGGAGTCCGGCATCGCATTTGTCCCTCAGTTCACTTAGGATTTGCGGGAACTCATCAGAGGATCGGAGAAAGATAGCGCCGGGCATTAAGGCTTTTGCCGTGTCACTATCAGTCTCGGTGGTCACGGGTGGCAGGGGGTCGACTAACATCATATCGATTTCCCCTTCCAAAATCAGGTCATCAGAGTCTTTAGGTGGGTCAATGGGCACATCAACGGCTTGAGGAGGCAAGGAGACTGCCTTCCGGATTGCATTTATCGCGGGGTTCAGTTTCCCCATATTAGCTATGGAGCGATCAAGCGCTGCCATTTGAATATTGAATAGCGTCATCATATCCGAATTCGGATTTTTTTCCACAAAAGTGGAGAAATCAGGATTAGGCATAGTTAAAACTTTGTGTCAGCGGGAGCAAATCGGAAACACGACCGACGTGGGCTATCGCCAACCTCATATATGAACCACGAGCAGATGAAAAGTCGAGTTTGTGACCAGTTTTAAAAGCATCTGTGGTACCTCTTTGGATTAGTCGTTTGGGATTTCTCATCCCCACCTGATCAGACGGTTTTGGCACCGGGCTGGCAAAACTGCTGGTAGCCCATTTGAGCAGTCGCTTGAAGCTACTCATCTCATCAGAGCAGTCGTTTTTGGCTCCGGGCAACGACACATTGCTTTAAAAAAAATAGCTGGTATCCCCTTAATTTTAATTTCTCACAATGATTATAATTTATAATCAGTAATCTGTATTTAAAATTATTTAACAGCTTGAGTAAATATATAATTTAAATTTTGAACGATGTGAATCCTAGTTCAACCTACAGTATAATCAGCAAATTCCTTCGTGGATAACGCTAATGAGTTGAAGAAAAATGAATGACACGATATTAAAGCGATAAAGATGGATGACAATCTGAACTTGGAACGCAACTGACGTAGGGACGATGATGCCGCGGAACGCAACTGACATACCATAAAGTCGCGGGACGTAATCCACTCTTTGAGACGCAACTTACATACTCCGTCCAGGCCTGTCGCACCGGGGACCCCCCCCCCCCCCCCCCATAATTTGGAAACCCTGAAAGTTGGGAATTTCAACTTCTAAAAATCCCGAGTTGGGAAAATTTATGCCTTAACATTATTAGCAAGTGAAAGCTAGGGAAGATTAGAAATCGCCCAACTTATAAGATTACATTTAAATTAGACCTCATAACGGCCACTGCATTGGAATATGGGTGCAACAAATCAATGCTTGTGAGAAAACTGTTTAATATTACCTAAACCATATATAAAAAAATATGAAAAATGTCGATAAGTTGGAACTGGGAAGTTTCAGCACTGTTGAGTTTGGAATTTCGAATCGTTAAGTTGGAAATTTAGAAACGTTAAGCTGGGAAATTTCTTGTTTCAACCCCCCGATTTTTTTTTGTGTGTGACGACACTGACTCCCGTCCCGAAGTCGTCTCTCCCCCAAACCACTGGCACCCTCCGACGCCACTCTTCTTTTTAAATGCTTTTAAAGTGATGGATGGTTAGCGAGGTGGGTGAAAAAGAAGAAGATGTAAAAAAGAAAGAAGATGGAGAGATAATACAGCTGGCGTCTTCCTATCTGCGGAATGGATCTCATCGCCTCGTAAACAAGATCTTGCTCCTCTGGCAAGAGATCATGCGGAGGCCGTTGATCCAGAGACGAAACAGCTGTTTTGGCTATTTAGCGATGCTGACGGGAGACATGCGATTATAAGGTTGGTTTTCAGTTGTTTAAAGCTGTATGGGACACAAAATTATCAAAAATATCCAACATTATTTTATTGCTTTATAAAATAATTCGTTTTATTTTAAATCTAACGACGTCAAAATTGCTTTTCAGGGTGGCAACAAAATTCTGGAAAAAAAGTTCCCTGATATTTCCCTGATTTCCATGATAGTGTAACAAAAATTTCCCTGATTTTACAATTACATTAACAAATGTTGCAATACATGCTTTGTATAGAAACTAACTATCCAAGTTACAATAAATCTATTACATTATAAATGAAAAATTATAAGCAATACTTATTGCCAGTTAAAATAATAATTTATGGATACAACAAAAATTATATAATTGCGACAGGCTTAATAGTAATTAAACGTGTTCTCTGAAATAAAAAAAAAGGAAATAGAGCAAGTTTTTTCAATTATTTTCTTTGGATATAATTTTAAATGTTTTATATGCTTCATATTTCCTATTCCAAACTATAATAAATTGTATATTCATTAGTCCATCATATGTCGCTTACAATTTAAAGTCCAACACACTTTGGTTTTGCTTTTCCCTCTAGCAGTGGTTTTCGTTTTTACGAAAATAAAACTGAAAATATGAAAATGCGCATAACCATGCTTTTTTTCAATTCTTTTTCAGAACTAAAAGGAAATATTGACAACTAAACTACCCAGAATAAAAGGCATAATAGACGATAATGGACGTTTTAATAATATAAATTTGAAAATTCTCTGATTTTTTGTGAAATTTTGAAAAATTCCATGACATTTCCCTGATATTTCCAGAATTAAAATATTCCATGACAATTCCCTGATTTCCCGGTTTTCCAGGTTATGTTAACACAATGTTTTTCTACGTTAAGTGCAACTAATTATTTTTTGCAAATCAATATTAAGATTTGGTACAAGATTACCTGAATATGTAACTTTGAACTCGTTTTTCCCAGTGATGAATTTTTTCATCTTTGGTCAAGTTTAAATTGATTATAAATTCAGATCTATTTGAAGAAACAGCTCCAAATTTGCTATAGTGTGTTTGCAAACATATTACTTTAATTTTGTTTTTGGGGATTGGTACTATATAAATTAAATTTCTTTGAGTAATTTTTTAAAAAATAATCCGAACAGTAGATTTAGTCATTTGTTAATTTAAATTATTTTTTTGAAAAATTGTTTCGCAGATAACAAAATTATGTACAGACAGTTTGTTAACCACATTATTTTTTTATATAAAAGGGCAAAATTAAAGTTTTTCAGAATATATTTTCTTGACTTATATAAAAAATTAAAAAGGTCACTTTTCTGTAATTTTTAATTTTTTTAAAATGTTTGTTTGTGTAATTATGTTAATGTGCTCTGTACACATAACGGGAAAAAGTATAAGGATATCTGCAAAATCAAAGAAGACAGTGAAAAGTGTTTCTCCTATACACTCTTAAAAAGACGTATGGTCCTGGGTTATGGTTGCTGGGGATCAAATTAGATTATAATTTATATAACACAAATCTGAGGGCAGTGGGTGGCCCATCAATGTTAAGAATTTTCTCTGTTCTACTTGAAAAAATTGTTCATGTCTTTTAATTTGTAACATGGATTTTAAGTCGGTTTGGTGTTGAAAGCTACATACCGATTCTTCGGTGCTAGCCTTCATAGTAGACAAATCATAAGGTTATAATCTCGCTAACATCAAAGTGAGGCCAACATGTATGGCCTCTGACACGTGGTTTAATCCGTCATCCAATTATAATTTTTTTTTTGGTTCATTCATAAAAATATTCTGTACTTCATGAAGTAACACATTTACTATTATTTCCAAATCACAAGTCAATCGCGAACGTTTTTTCATTCATACATTTTGAAAGGAAGTCACGTGTCTGGCGTCATCAGGTCTGAGATGTTTGCATCACGATGATGACGTCATATTCGCTCTACTACAGTCCATTCATGCTCGAAGGTGCTCGCGCTAAAAGCACCGGTCGTATGTCGCGTGACACAGCTGCTTATTATAAGATAAGATCCAGGTAGAAAACCTGGGTAAACATTGTCCCTGAAGAGGGTGAATAAAAAGATTAAGTGTAAATAACAATTTAAAAAGAATAAAAAACTTATAACTTACAAATGCCTGAATGAAATTTTAAAAAATTGCAAAGTTCCCTAAAAAAAATCTAAACAGTTTACTGTATGACTATTTGACCCATAGCCGTATATGGTCCACTTGGTTTTGTACTATAATCATGTGCAAAGACCTTCCATAGGTATTATTTTTCTTAATTTGTGAAATATTTTTGATATTACGTTTACACAAAGAGGGTTTCTATGTAAAAATTATCTCTCTTTCTACTCTACATATTAAAAATTTAACAAAGCAGTCTAAAAATATTATACAAATGTCACTAATAAGAACTTAATTTAAAAAAAAAATCTTATTATTGTAACAAAGAACTTATTTTTAGTATAAATGAACCCACTTGTCAGTGAGGGTAAACTTGTTTTTTTTTTAACTTTTATATCAATCTGAATACTATTTTTAAAATACTGGTATTTATAAGTTATCTCTAATCATAAAATAGTCTGTTTCTGGATCCCAAACATCTAATTTCTATGCGTATAAAAGGCTGAAATTTTAATATATAAAAACTTCTCATCGTCAAAATGTGAGCCGGGGGCTCGGAGTTTTTAAATATAATTTCTTTTAATGATTTTAACAATTTAAGAAATGTTGCATAAAGAAAAATTTAAATAAAATATTTCCAAAATCTAAAACATTCCTTTGTAGTTTAGTTTGGTAGAGCGCGGCACTTAGGAATTATAGGTCGCCTGTTCGAGTCCCGAATTGGGAAAACTGCAGTTTTTTAATTTATACGTCTTAAGAGGTCGACACGGGACCAAACAGCTAGTTGTCTCTATATAAAACATGCGCAGAGTTTTGGGAGAAAATTCTTTTTTTTAAGGAATTCAACTAAATATATTTGTTTAAATTTACCACTCATAAAAGTAGTTAGTGATAATTTAACCTATTTTGGTAAATCGAATTTTATATAAAAAAAAATGCTTAAAATGAGTCCTAAAAAGTCGTTTTTGCGTCTCATTATGTTATACTTACGGGTGTCAAGGCAGTGTCTGAGATCCAATACATCCGCTAGGTGATCCACGTAGTCCATCTTCGCCTTCGTGCTCATAGACTTTGGGAGTCGCAACAGAGCACAGAACTAGAATTGTAAGGAAACACAATTAGCTATGTTACGATCATATTATACGTTCAAATATTTATATATTATATTTCAAATATTTATATATTATATTTCAAATATTTATATATTATATTTCAAATATTTATATATTATATTTCAAATATTTATATATTATATTTCAAATATTTATATATTATATTCCAAATATTTATATATTATATTTCAAATATTTATATATTATATTTCAAATATTTATATATTATATTTCAAATATTTATATATTATATTTCAAATATTTATATATTATATTTCAAATATTTATATATTATATTTCAAATATTTATATATTATATTTCAAATATTTATATATTATATTTCAAATATTTATATATTATATTTCAAATATTTATATATTATATTTCAAATATTTATATATTATATTTCAAATATTTATATATTATATTTCAAATATTTATATATTATATTTCAAATATTTATATATTATATTTCGAATATTTATATATTATATTTCAAATATCTATATATTATATTTCAAATATTTATATATTATATTTCAAATATTTATATATTATATTTCAAATATTTATATATTATATTTCAAATATTTATATATTATATTTCAAATATAATTTCTTTTTCCATAAATATATTAAGGGAATTGTAATAGAATATTTCCTTCACTTTTTCCATCAACAAAATACATGCTGCAGGAAGTATTTTCCTTGAGTTCGATTATAGATTTACAACAATTCAGGAATTATATTTTAATTACATTTTTATTCGGTATATTAATATTAAAAAAAAATTATTCTTGAAACAATGCAATGTTCGGGGCATGTATGGCGTCAGACAGAACAGATGGTTTATCTTTCTCCTTCGTTTGGCGAGGTTATTGTTAACGACCGCTTCGTTTGGTTGGTTTCGTTAATAAACGTCGCACTAGAGCTGCACAGTGGGCTATTGGTGGCGGCTCGGGGCCTATCTCGAAGGAAAGGCCCGGGAACAATGCCTTTGGTCAGATGACGGGGACAACACCTGAGCTGACACCCAACGCCTTCAATAGACGTCGGGAATTTGGACCCTGATCAGATTTATCGTGCATCCGTCCCGTATACACGCCGTTAACTTTTTGTGGATGTTCTTGACGGAATTCTAGTATTTTAGTAGCGAAGTTGCCACCTCTCCGATCGTAATATTACTTTTTTTTTTATTCCTAGTCTAGTCCGTCGCACAGGTTAGAACCGGGAACCCTCGTATTCCCAGCTGACGCCTTAATCCACTCGGCCACGGAGGCCTAACGACCGCTTCGTATAATCTGCCATCTAAAATATATTTTTTTAAAGAAAAATCGCAATAATAGTAGGCAGCCAGTATTTTCGAAAATGTGTTTGGTCATCAAGGTGGTTTTAACAATAATTTTATGAAGGGTAGATCTACATGTAAATTTCCAATAGGAATAACGTAAATGTAAAACGTAAATGAAATGGGAAAATGTAAAAAGTTCATTCATGCTCTCTCATATTATTTAAGAAATTTCAATTAATTATAAAGAGATGAGATAGCTTGTAAATTGTATCTGAAACCTTTAAATTAAAAAATATTGTAAAATTAAGTTGTTGTTTTTTATTTTAAAATTAATACTTGTATCGATTTATAAAAACGTTGTGTTTAGGGGAGTGCCCCATATGTTTGAAATACATTAAAAGGACAACGCCTCAATGGCAGATTTAACGTGCAACACCCTCCTCTGCAAGATGAGTCTTCGGTTTACTTAACTGAGAACTCCGAAAGAGAGAACTTCCAATCCTGAGTCCAGTACCCTGCCCATATAGCTAACCCAGTGTCGGATTTAAAAAAAAAAAAGAATTTAGAAATTAAATTAGTGTTTTTAAATAGGTCAAATGAAACGAATTCAATGGAATTCTTATTCATTCTAAAATCAAAAACGAAACACGGTAATTGTAATTTGCATTTTATTTTTATGAGGCAAAAAAACAAACAATAGTTCACCATTTCAGAATAAACCATTTCAATTGTTAGTAATGTAAACTATTTCATTGTTCTTGGCTAAATAAAAATAACCACAGTATGTGAAATGAGGATATTTCATGACGAATGTGCTTTTAATTGAAGTGTTTACAATGGTGGAATGACCCAATTTCGTGATTACATTTCCGGAAATGTCTGCTTTAATAGAAATGCTATTGTTCTTCATTTTATGGATGAAGAACTGAGAAGTATTTGTGTCTATTGTGCATAAATATTTTTATTTGTTTTCTAAAATAAAAGTCGTTGTGCGTATCATTACATAACTTTGTAATATCCTTCATTAAAGCCCATACTTTTTGGTTCGATTTTAATTACATAGCGACAATCTTTCGCTTTAAATGTGAACATAATTTATGGAAAAATTTAACATATCCGACATTAATTTGGTGTTTATGGTTTTTTAGATTTTCTTTAACTCTAAATTAACTTTTTTCAAAGTACACTGTAAAAAAAATGTACTTAAATATGAGTTACTGTACCTACTTATTTTTCTTTGAGCACAATTGCATCGTAAATGAGCGATGACGTACCCAAATTGAAATGACCGTACTTTCTCAAAAATGAGCAGTGTGATTTAATATTGCTACACTCTGCTTCTGTTCAAGCCACATTAACAAAGCGACCTGACATACTTAAATTAGGTGTTCAGAAGATGGTTTTCCACAATATTGGATGTCGATTGCTTAAATGGAAACTGAGTATTTACAACTCAATTATTTTAATTCCCATTCTTTTGGCATATCTTTTTAGCATTTCTTCTGTTTATAACTTCTTCACGTCGCTCTGGTAGTACAACGGATAATACATTGGACTGCGATCCCTGAGGACCTGGGTTCGATTCCCGGTAAGTCTTATTTGAAAGTGTCAATATTTATTGAAAGTGTCAATATTTATTGAAAGTGTCGATATTTATTGAAAGTGATGTATGTAGGATAGCATCTGCTCTTTTTATTCATTTTTACTCATTGTATTTATTTTTGAGTACATATCTTTTTCAAAATTGAAACTTATGTATTCAGAACCATGATAAACATCGAATGTAATCAAAACTTTTTCATATTTTTAAATACCTGTTGTTCAGTTTAGGTGCACCACTACATCCAAGTTTTAAACTTAGGTGCACTGAATATTATTTTTATGCACACAAAATTCATGTAGCAGAAAAGTTATTTTTGAACAAATAAGCCAACAATGAAATCTTTCATTTTTTGTTTAGGTAGCGCTTATCTTTAAATTTAAACGCCAATATACAATAAAAATATATTCAACCAACAAGCGACGAGAAAAGCAGGTCTTAAGCATGAAAAAGCATGCGCAGAACAAAACTCGTAGTTGAAGTTGGATCAAGTGCCAACAAGGTAATAACTCAGTTTCCATTTAACATCAAATAATGTTGAAAACAATCTTCTGAACAAATATTTTAAAATTGCCAGGTCGCTATGTTATGATGGCTTAAACAGAAGCAGATATTAGCAATATTAAATCACACTGCTCATTTTTGCGAAAATACGATTACTTAAATTTGAGTACGTCATCGCCAATTAACGATGCAATTGTACTCAAAGAAAAACGAGAACTATGTACTCATTTTTTAGCACATTGTTTTACAGTGTGGTTATTGAAAACGGATATTCATGCAAAGTCAAGAATAACTTAATCTGGCTTATTTGTTCCCTACTTTTTTAGGTTTAATATAAACATCTTTGTGCATGTATATGAGGCGTCTAATTTCAAAACAAGATAGGTCCATTTTCATAAATGTTTCAGTAGACGCTAAAAACGATTGACAAATACGTACTTTTGGACCTAAACTAGTGATTGAGTACATTTTTAGACTTGATTTACACACTATTGGTCAATACTATTTGCAATGGGATATAGTGCATTGAAAACATGTGAAAATAAAAAAAATATTTAAAAAAAAAAAAAAATGTGCTATATCTATCTGCTTTTGAAACTAAATGGTTCATATTAACAATCTATTTCACAATTTATTTGCTTGTAATCTTGAGGCAATTTTTTTAACATACATGTAACAAATTTAACATTTATCGCGATTTGTTTTCAAAAGGCTTTATAGATTTTCAATGAAAATATCATTGATAATTTTACTACATTTGACAATTAAATTTATTTGCAAAAGTTTACACATTACTAACTTTAAAAAAAAAAAGCTCCCACTTACCTAATAATACATCCTCAAACTTTAAATGTTTGCTATTTTTACGAAAATAGCACTTTTTTTTCTCAAACCAATGTAATTCATTCCTTTTTAAATACATTTCATTCGGTTTTAAAGTTCATCAATATTATCAACTGTTCGGCATTTGGGATCAAAGACAGATGTAGGACTGGATTAAGTTTTACCTTGGTAGTGAACGGCGTCAAATGAATATTTTTATGAAGAAAATCCAACTTCCTTTTAAAATATATCACCTGTGTTTCGTGACCTATTTTTGAGGTTTACCCTTTCACAGAGGGGTTATAACTCTAGGACTGAATAGAACACGGAAACGAAAATCAGGTCATGCAAATGCAGTAATTTTCATCTTTAAACTCTTATGGCTTTGCGATTACTGTCAAATATAATATTCAAACATGTATTTACACTGTAAAAAATTATACTAAAAAATTAGTACTTGAACCTACTTATTTTTCTTTGAGTACAATGTCATCGTAAATGAACGATGACATACTCAAATTGAAGTAACCGTACTTTCTCAAAAATGGGCAGTGTTATTTAATATTGCTAATCTCGGGTTCTGTTCAAGCCATCTTAACAAAGCGACCTGATACACTTAAAATAGATGTTCAGAAGATGGTTTTCTTTCCACATAATTTGATGTTGATTGCTTAAATGGAAATTGAGTTATTACAACTCAATTATTTTACTTCCCATTATATTCTTTTGGCACACCTTTTGAACATTTCTACTGTTTATAACTTCTTCACATCGCCCTGGTAGTACAACGGATAAGGCATTGAGCTGCGATCCCTGAGGACCTGGATTCGATTCTCAGTTGTGATTGTCTATATTTATGAAGGCAGACTTTGTAGGCTAGCATCTGCTCTTTTTATTCATTTTTGACCCGAGGGAACTCGCGCTATTAGTTTTTACGCGAGGACGCGCGGTATATCAGACCAGGTCAGCCGCATTTGCTAAATAATACTACCTAGAATGTCTTTTACCACATTAAATGCATTTTCTATGAAAGAACAGACACTAAGTGTATATTAAAAATAAATAATCACAAAAAATACTTCCGGGCTTCTAAATCTCAGCGCGCGTGCTCGCGGGTTAAGTACAAGTCGTTTTTTAAATTGAAACTTATGTATTTAGAGCCCTGATAAGCATCGAATTTATTCAAAACTGAGTACATTTTACTTGTTTTTGAGTACCTATATTAAAAGTGTGGGTGTAAAATTACGGTCGTCAAAGTGACATGCAAAATAACGACCGCTAACGACTAATGCTAACGACTAACGACCGCTAATTTCGAACCCTGGATCGCAGCAATAAAATATGCCTCGACATATTTTCAATTACAACAATATTTTTCTCAATTTCATTGTAAGTTAATACGTGGAAAGCAGAAATCGCGTTAGTGATCCTACCTTCAGTGTTTGTCTGAGTGTGAGATTTGGCAAGAAAATGTCCTGTTGCAGGACGTAGCAGATGCGCCGGCGCAATTCCTTGTTCAGCAGTTCGCCGTTCAGCGTGATCACGCCGCTGTCGACGCTGCTTCGGCCGCTCAACGCGTTCAGCAGGGTGGTTTTGCCTGAACCTGAAATAAGAAAACAATTAATTTAGATACCAAATAGGAGATTCTCTGATTGACCCACGGAAAATTTTACACACTTCTTTTAATATTAGTTTTTTTTATCATTATTTAATTGAACGAGCGTTATCGAGGTCTTGTTTCAACTCGACCGATCGGCATTGCACCGATCGTTTGTCTGCAAATTTGTTTGGTACGCAGTCACGACTAAACGCGTTGTTCGATTTTTTTTTAATGTGGCATGAATGTTTCTTAAAGTAATTAAAAACGTAAATGTGTAGATTTTTTTTAAATTCCATTTCAAGGTAGTGACCGTTTTATTGATTCCGTTTCATGAAAAGTTTTTTTGAAAAGTTAAAGAAAACTTTTTTTCAATCTCGAGATCTACTTTCCCGGAACTAACAGTAAATATATTGTTTTTGTTTTACTTAAGAATGCTTTTTATGCGCTTTACTTAGGAATACGAATTATTAGCTGAAATAACAGTTCTTGACAAATAATTTTAATTAATAAAATAAAAACTCTAGTCAGGGGACGCTATGGACATCTATAAATGAATATTTATTTTTCATGATCCTAGTACAAGTTTTAATCGCTTGGAAATTATAAGCAATAAAAATTAAACAAAGTTGTACATATTTATTAGATGTAAGTAATATTAGACGTATTTAAAAATGTTACATGCTTTAATCTTAACTTGTAAAGAAAGATGGTTTTCAAGATCCATTGAAGAAAAGCAATTATGACACAGGGACATTTATACGCTGATGCAAGGTACATTTTGGTTAACATAGGAACAATACTTACTTTTATATTAAATATTTTATTTTTATGCATTTAAGTTTGCCAAGAATGTATACTTTTAATGTATTTAAAAAAAAACTAAAACTATTTTTTCATATAAAATTGTTATCTTTAGAAAGGACAAATTTAAGATATGACATCTGAGCCGGTCCTGCGCAATTAGACTAAAAATGGACATAACCTGGATAAAAGAGATGCTGCGATCTTTCAATTAATTTCACAGAACAATATTAAATGTGGGAAAGTGAACAGTTTCAGTTGACAAACAGTGAGTTCAACAGTATTTATACAAGCATTGTCAAAATAAACTGAGTCAGCTAGTTTCAAAATAAGATAGATCAATTTTCAAAAATCCTAGTGCATTAAGAACTTGTGAAAAATATAAAAAATTATTTTGCGAAAAATGTAAATCTATAAAGGTTGTTAAATTAGACGGATCAAATGTTTTATACGTTGAAATGTTTTATAGTGCATTTGAAAAGTATCGTTAATTTTTTTTCGAAACATAGCGATTATATTTTTTTATATATCAACTAGTTGTATGATATGGCGTCCGACTAGTTGTATGGTTTAAGGCATACACATTAAAAAATTGAGTTGTCCTAGTCGGGTCTTGAACCCGCGACCATTTGTTCCGAAGCGTAACTCTATTACAGAAGCTTGGCTAGTTCTTCGAGCATGAATGGGCTGTAGTAAAGCGAATATGACGTCATCATCGTGATGCGAAAATATCAGACCTGATGGCACCAGACACGTGACTTCCTTTTAAAATTTATGAATGAAAAAACGTTCGCGATTGACTTGTGATTTGGAAATAAAAGTAAATGTGTTACTTAATGAAGTACAGGATATTTTTATGAATGAACTAGAAAAAATTTATGAATGGATGACGTAATAAACCACGTGTCTGAGGCCATACATGTTGGCCTCACTTCGATGTTAGCGAGATTATAACCTTATGATTTCTCTAGTATGAGGGATCCATGCTCAAAGGGCTAATTTCTATCCGAGTTAGCTCCGTTCCTAATCCCTATATAATACATCCGCAGTTCTTCCTCACTACGGTCCTACGATTTCTATTGGATGGAAACTTTAAATATTAATTAAAAATTACTAACTACAATTTTCAAATTCTGGCTACCAGGTGCCCAATGAGAGATTTAAAATGACAGGCATTTCCATGCACAGGAAGTATATGTTTTGTGTGCTACAGACAGACTCTTTCTTTTATTATTATTATAGATGAAAGTATAAGAACAATTGGGGTTCATTTAAGCAACCACTTTATTTTCACTAAAAAGTGACATCGTGGAAACATGTTATTTTAAATGTGTACTCACCGCTGGGTCCCATGACGGCCAGCATCTCTCCCGGCCTGACCAGCCCCGAGACGTTGTGCAGGATGCTCTTCTGTTTGCAGGACATTTTGACGCCCCGGAAGACTAGCTCCAAAGGCCGCAAACCATTCTCAGGTACGCCCTGGCTCAGAGAGCTGCCCCCGAGCCTGAAATGGAGAAAAAGAATCCTTTAGATATGGGTTTGGTTTGGTTAATAAAAGTCGCACTAGAGCTGCACAGTGGGCTATTGGCGACGGTTCGGGGCCTATCTTGAAGGAAAGACGCGGGAACACATACACATTCATACATGCACCTCGTTATTTTAGAACCATGGTCAGATGACGAGGAAACACCTGAACTGGCACCCAACGCCTTCAATAGACGTCGGGACTTTGGACCCCGATCAGATGTATCGTGCACCAGTCCCGTATACACGCCGTATATTTTTGCGGATGTTCTGGACGACTTTTCTAGTATTTTGTAGCGAAGCTGGCCACTCTCCGATCACAAGATCACTACTTTTTACTTTTCTTTGTCAAGGCCATAGCCTGGCATCGAACCAGGAACCTTCGTATTCCCAGCTGACGCCTTTAACCGCTCGGCCACGGAGGCCGACGACGGTTCGGGGCCTATCTCGAAGGAAAGACCCGGGAACGATGCCTCGTATTTTTGAACCATGCTCAGATGACGAGGACAACACCTGAGCTTGCACCCAACGCCTTCAATAGACGTCGGGACTTTGGACCCCGATCAGGTGTATCGTGCACCAGTCCCGTATACACGCCGTTAATTTTTGTAGATGTTCTGGACGACATTCTAGTATTTTGGTAGCGAAGTTGGCAACCCTCCGATCGCAATATCGTTACTTTTTACTATTCTTTAGTCTAGTCCGCGCAAAGGCTCGAACCGGGGACCCCTTGGATTTCCAGCTGACGCCCCAATACACTTTCCTTTAGATATGGGAATTGAGTACTTACAGGTGAAAAAAAGTATTTATTTTATTTTTAACTCGCTTTGTTATTTTATGTATTGTAAGTTAGTTTGTTATTCAACAACTATGTTACTTTCTAATAAAACTGGATATTTAGAAAAAATTCCTTTAAAAAATTAGGTGTCATATATAGGTGACTAGAAAACACAATTTAATATATGTTTTTTACTTCGACAAAAAAGTTGGAATTTAAAGCGTTAATTGACTGCATATTGTTTTGCTATCTCGAGAGTAATACATTTTATTAATTCTTTTAAATTGCCTCTATACTTGCTAGAGAAAAAATAATTACACTTTAATGTTTACTTAAGATAGTAAAATAAAATTATAAATACTAGTAATTAAATATTTAAATAATGATTATACGACTAACTCATTTGCCTCTTAAATTTAAAATTAAAAAACGGTTTGGAAGATATTCCTTTATAGAGAATACATTTTTTTTAAGAAATCGTACAAGTTTTAAAAATATATGCATTTTTTAGAATTTTTAAATACAGTAAAACTTCAATTTTCCGAAATCCAGTAACCCGAACCAAACAAAATGGATCTCCAATTTTATAAGTCGCTTTGAAAAAAAAAGACATCACAAGCAAAATTCGCGTTTTTGAAGTTTTTTATCGGTGAATTATATTGTTTTTAATAGTCATTAAATTACATTACATGCTAAAGAAAAATTACGTTCTTTTACTAAGAAATAATATTTTTTCGTGAATTATCCAATTATTCGATTATCCGGTTGGGATCTGGTCGCAATGGATCCGGATAATTGGAGTTCTACTGTAATTTAATTTTAAAAGAGTTTAAATGTTTCAAAAACGTTCAGAATAAGTTATTAAATTACTGATACGTAATTGTTGGACTTCTTTTTAGAGCGCATCAAGATATACTAATTTCGAATATATTTAATATATAGGTAAGTTATATTTTGCTTTCTACTTAAAAATGTGTCAAAATGTGTTTTGACAAAAAAATATTTTTTAAATATATAAATCAAATAAACAAGGTTTTTCTAGTTTGACCTAGTTAACGCTCGGTTAACTATCAATTCTGGAAACAGTAAACCTTGAGACAAAATGTTTTTTAAAAAAACATATATGTCGTTTTTAATGACTTCAATGAACATTCATGCCAAATTTGAAGAAAATCGAATAATGCATTTAGTCGTGACTGCGTTACAAACAAATTTGCAGACAGACTGACAAACAAACAGACGAAATGCCGAACGGTCGAGCTAAAACAGGACCTTTCTAACACTCGGTCAATTTTTTTTAAACAAAATAGAACGTTTCCAAATACTTAAAGAATCTGATTTAGCCCTCTAGTGCATAGTGTAGCATATATGATACACAACTTTAAAATGGCCTCTATTTGCATCGATTGAGTTTTATGTTAACTATTATAGTATTTGTCACACAGGTAACCATGTGTCTAGTTCTTATAACCGACGCAAGGTCTCCTTTCTTTATAAAAATGATTGTGATAAAGGCAATCAGTTGCTTCGAGGTCTGTTATACTTCGTGAATGCGAAGTTTTCGAAGATTTATTTTTATTACTTATAAGTATAATAGGTCTCTACAAACATATCCTAGCTAATACCTAAGGTATGTAGATTTTATTTAACTATATTTTCATACTCTTTGAAAATTATTTTAGTTATTACACATGATATTAAAATACAAAAACAACGTTAAAATACACAATAACAGTCCATAAAATCTGGACATGTTTCAGGAGATACATCTCCCTTCATCAGCAGAATTAACAGAATTCATTAACAAAATTTATGGACTTTTATTGCGTATTTTAACGTTGTTTTTGTATTTTAATATTCTTAACGCAATGTTCTATAAGACGAGTTTTTATCTTATTACACATGATGTTGAATATATGCCTGAACAACGGTTTTAATTAATTATTTAATTAAATATGCACTTAGGATCTTTTTGTATATTTTTTCCTCGGTCCAGGGGCAAAAAGAAAACGAGAAAAAATTATTTCAATAAAAAAAGAAGAAAAATCATGGACCAGAGAGGGTTGAATGAGGACCACGCTAATGCTCGGTCAATTATTTTAAACAAAAAAAACTTCAATATTCACAGAATATGTTTCAATAAAAGTTTACAAACGAAATCGTTCAATTCTAAAGAACGCACATTTAACGCTCAAAAACATCTTACCCAAAACCCTTCACTCCACTCTTCGCAACGGACATCCCAGCTGCAAACTCACTCAACTCCTAACCCTTTTGGCCCTAGCCGGGATTTTTTCGAAAGCTGACCAATGCAACCGCGCACTGGGATGGTTCTCTTTCACGCCACAAAGGGAGGGGGCAGCATTTATTGTGTGATAAAAAAAACTGGAGGGAGTAGGACCTATGTGGACCCCGGATGGAAAGAACGACGGCCGATTGGAAGAGGGGCGGGTGGGAATTTTTTCGTCATTTTAAATGAGGTGGGTGGGTGGAATGAAAATGGACAAATGCCCCCTTGTTGGGTGCAGGGTTCGGGATAGGGGGCGTATGTAGAGTGAGTGGGTGAATCCTTTTGTAGAATTTAAAATTTTCGGATTTTGTTTGAGATTTGGCGCGGTTTTCATATGGTCATATTACACTGTTACAAATAGATACTCAAAAATAAGTACATTCAGGGCCCGATTAAGACATTGAAGCAAGGGAAGCCCGCCTTTAAATGGGGGCCCCATGGCTGTCAAATAGACCCTGTAACATCAAATCAAGCTTTTACATGCACTCAAATCCTTGCCCCTGAATGCTATTAAAACGTAACTCATTATAAACTATATTAAAAAATATTAATAATTAATGAATATTCCTAATATTCTGTATGTTTTTTAGTTTTCCTCCAACATTCGAATAAATGTAACACACGTGGCAACTTTTTTTTTGTTGCTAAAGTTGATAATGCCACTTTTTTAAGGTAAATTTAGTAGCAAACTAATGTTAGGGCAGTTAAATATTTATGTAAAATGTACGATTTGGGGGCACTTCAAAAACGTGAAGTGTAAGCTTGGGCTTCCCGGGCCTATTCAGTAATCAAGCCCTGAGTACAATGTACTGATTTTTTGGCACATTCGATGCTTACAATAGCTAAGAATACATAAGTTTCATTTTTGAGAAAAACATGTACTCAAAAATGAGTACAGTGAATAAGAAGAGCAGTTGCTTGACTACATAGGCTGCATTCGCAAATTACATTCAATAAATATCAACAATTGCAAAGACTTACCGGGTATCGAACCTAGATACACAGGCACTGCAGTTCAGTGAAGAAGTTATAAACAGAAGAAATGTTAAAAAGGTGTGAAAAAAGAATGGAAAATAAGATAAGTGAGTTGTAATAAATCAGTTTCCATTAAAACTATCGACATCAAATGATGTGGGTGGAAAACCATCATCTGAACACCTATTTTAAGTTTGCCAGGTCGCTTTGTTAAGATGGCTTGAACAGAAGCTGAGAATAGCAATATTAAATCACACTTCTCATTTATAAGACAGCACGTTTAATTAAATTGGAGTACGTCATCGTTCATTTACGACGCAATTGTACTCAAAGAAATACGAGTAGGTTCAGTTACTCATTATTAAGTACCTTTTTTCTATAGTTTACTACTAGTAGTTCTGAAAGCAGTAGATTTCTCGACCAAAAAAAATAATAATAAATGAACTTTATGTGAAACGGAATCACTAATTGAACGGGATTAAAATAACACATATTCATAACTCATTCTCTACTTCCCATACACCCAGGAACATGAAATTTGACAAAGTCGTCCTTGATACCTCAAGAAAGAAAGTAAGCTATCATTTTATGTAAGAACATTTAATATCATTTTATTTATGTAGACCACATTTGTGTGAAATATTCCCTTTGACCATCGACAATGAATTCAACTTTAATTCAATTCCGAAACCTAATTTATAATTTAAAAAAAAGGTACGCAAACTTGTAAAAATTTGACTTAATAAAATTACACCCAAACACAATGTTGAGTTTTACGTTACAAGCCCTTAATTCTGCGGCCGTCTCTATAGACACACCCTACCTATTTTTTTAAATTTAACCCTTTGGACTCCGTTGGCGCAGCTCAGGCGACAACATAACGACTCGTTCTTTTGGTTCCCTGTTCTTTAACCCTTTGCACTCGTAAGGCGCCTCTCAGGCACCAACATAACGACCAGTTATTTTGTTTCCCTGTTCTTTAAAATAAACGAGAACAGCAGTATATTGTGTTTAGAACATCAATCTTTTTTGCAACTTGTTCTCTTGCAAATACAAAACAGATTAGGATTTTTTTTCGCTTTATGATTATAAAAAAATCTGTGGAAAAGAACGTAAAGAGGAATAACTGTTCCATAGAAAGAACACAAATTGCAAAGTGTTCGCGGAGTGCAAAGTGTTAAAATAAACGAGAACAGCATGTTCTTGTGTTTAAAAAACATCGATATTTTTTTCAACTGGTTCTTTTGCGGATCCAAAACCGAGTAGGTTTCTTTATTCTATAAGCATAACAATTTCTAGGGTAAAGAACATAAGGATGAATAACTCTTTCGTAGAAAGAACGGAAAACACAAAGAGTTCTTGGAGTGCAAAGGGTTAAAAACGTACTTTTTCTCGTTCATTTTGAAGAACAGGTAAAGAAAAGAACAGGTCGTTATTTTATTACCTGGGATAGGTGACAGCGGAGAGCACTACGAAATCGACGCCACCCTCTCATACTAATTTTAGCACGTCTTGGGAAAAATATAGGACAAAACGGGTCAACCTAAAAGATTTAAGATTTAAGTTATCCGTCTTCAACAAACTGGAGCATGCGCCTAAAGCTATGCGACAGCAGAGACCGGCCGGAAAGTTATCTTTATTTCAGAGAAAATAATTCAGAAAGAAATTGCATATCTTTTTTGACAATAAAAATAGTATTACACACTATTAAAAATAGGTACTCAAAAATAAGTAAACTATGCTCATGTTTTGAGTACGTTCCATGCTTATCATGGCTCCGAATACATAAGTTTCAATCTTGGAGAAAATAACTCAAAAATGAGTACAATGAGTAAAAAAGAGCAGATGCTAGCCTACATAGGTTGCCTTCATAAATCACTTTCAATAAATATCGACAATTACTACAAAACTTACCTAAAGCACCACAATACAGTGCCTTATCCGTTGTACTACCAGGACGACGAAAGAAGTTATAAACATAAGAAATGTTAAAAAGGTGTGTCAAAAGAATGGAAAGTAAATGAAGAATGTAAATGAAGATAATTAAATTGTAATAACTCAATTTCCAATTAAACAATCAACATCGAATAATGTTTAAAATCA
Source organism: Troglohyphantes excavatus (assembly GCA_963932185.1). Classification (NCBI taxonomy): domain Eukaryota; kingdom Metazoa; phylum Arthropoda; class Arachnida; order Araneae; family Linyphiidae; genus Troglohyphantes; species Troglohyphantes excavatus. Next base: position 69,873,709 of record OZ010673.1, on the reverse strand, counting down.
TCTTCTGAACAGCTATATTAAGTATCTCAGGTCTTTATGTTGTTAAGATAGCTTGAATAGAAGCTGAGATTAGAAATATTAAATCACACTGCTGATTTTTGAGAAATTACAGTTACTTAAATTTGAGTACGTTATCGTTCAATTATGATGCAATTTTGTACTCAAAGAAAAACGAGTAGGTCTCAGGTACTCATTTTTAAGTACCTTTTTTTTTACAGTGTCTAATATAGGTTTGGTAACAACTTCATATAATTCTTTTTTTTTTAAATATATCGCCTATCAGGACAATTATAAATCGCAAGTTTCTCACGATTTTTTATTGTATCATCACATAAATTATTTCTGTAATAAATTATATTTACGACTCTTATTACGCGACGAATCTTAGTAACTGAAATACCAAAAGAAAGATAATTCCCCGGAGCATTGACGAATTGTACTTTCTTCTTGTTTATATCGACGATTTGTTTAAAAACTGCGTTTAACTTACGAAACGCTAAAGGCCGTATATTTATATATTGCCAAATAAATAGTTTTTGCGCTTGCTTTTTAACTACATCTACTTTGACTTGCAAATAACTTTCTATTTTAATAACAGATTGCATTTCAAATGGGTTTCAAAAGAAAATGGAAAAAAAAGCTTAGCCAAAAGTAACACATGTCGGCTTAATTTAACTTGAAAATATACGAAATATTGCGGTAGCGATGAAAGTGGGATATACAGCATGGCGGATATACAGCATGGCATCAAGTCACTGAGCTCTAACTGTATCTGCTGGAAGGCTCAAACCTTGTTTCCTCTACGGGCGCGTTGAAACCAATTGAAAGCTGCCATACTGTGCCCCAACATTTTTTAAAAAGTGATTTAGTGGTGTTTTTTTATTACCAAAGCATTGTAGAAGTATTAAATGTATATAAATATTATATTTTCTTCTTATAGAATTAATTTTTATATTGCCAAACAGATATTTTTTGCTCTTGCTTTTTAACTACTTCTACTTTGACTTGCAAATTACTTCCTATTTTAATAGCAGATTACATTTAAAATGGGTTTAAAAATAAAATTAAAAAAAACTTAGTCAAAAGTAATATATGTCGGCGTATTTTAACATGAAAAATATACGAAATATTGCGGTATCAAGAAAAGTGGGGCGCATCATGGCGGCCTCTATATCGGCTTCAAGTCAACAATATGTCTTGCCCTATCCATAAGTTACAGTTAGAGGTCAGTGCTTCAAGTCAACAAAATGTCTTGCCCAATCTAGAAGTTACAGTTAGAGGTCAGTGCTTCAAGTCAACAAAATGTCTTGCCCAATCTAGAAGTTACAGTTAGAGATCAGTGCTTCAAGTCAACAAAATGTCTTGCCCAATCTAGAAGTTACAGTTAGAGATCAGTGCTTCAAGTCAACAAAATGTCTCGCATAATCCAGAAGTTACAGTTAGAGATCAGTGCTTCAAGTCAACAATATGTCTTGCCCTATCCAGAAGTTACAGTTAGAGATCAGTGCTTCAAGTCAACAAAATGTCTTGCCCAATCTAGAAGTTACAGTTAGAGATCAGTGGTTGGGAACCACTGCCCTATATGAACGACTAAAAACCAATCAAATATTGGCATACAAAACAACAGCATGAACATTGAAACAAAATATTCCGATACCAAAAAAAAAATATCAATAAAAACACACAGAAGCTATTAAACACAATTCGATACGAAAAATTAAGCAATTTAGCAATCAACCTTTAACTACTATTATTCAATCTAGAAGTAAAGCGCCCATTTTTTTCTCTATGTTCTGAGAGGCAGTTAAATGTGAGTTCACTTCTCTTCGTTGCTGTCGAACAAAGGGATTGAATAAAAATGGCTCGGAGGGGTGTTCGAAAGACCCCCCCTAGGCACGAAACGAGATCACGTGATTCATGCGTGGATTGACCGTTGCTTCGGATTTGAGGGGACGGATTTGCACACGCGGTGAAAGTGGGTCAGGGGAAAATCCCATATTTAACTTTCAAAATGTAAAAAAGGTTTTAATGGTGGATTTTTTTTAAAATTTACAATCCCACTAACTGGTTTTGATTTATATTGAATAACTGTTTGGGACTGCGTTGATGGATAACACTTTAAGGTTTAAAGAAAATTGAGTGGCCCCCGTCTAGACTTGAACCTGCGACCTTTTGTTCCGAAGTCCAGTGAGCAGCTACCAGCTAATCTACAAATGCACGTTCTACACGTTGGGGATATTTTTTAAGACGTTATTTTCACGTTCTAGACTTATATCAAACTTAGAAATATGCAATATTTTTAAGTTTGATGAAATCATTTGAAATACTAAACGAAATTTTATAAATCTGAGCCTCAGGTACATCCTGAGGAGGAATATTGCATATTTTCACGTTTTATACGCAGAGGAAGTACGTATTTTGCGATTCGCTCAGAGACGCTTTATTTTATTTTTATAGATTAATAAATATTTATTATTAATTTTTATATACCTGTTAAAATTAATCGTACTAGGAGGCTCCGCCAACCCCCGGAGAATTGCTACGCAATCCTCATAGGTTTGCTTCGCAAACCACTTCTCGCTTAGCTCGCTAAAAGGTAGGACACAATAACAATGTGTCCTAGTAACAATACTTTTTTAATTATATTACTAAACACTTTAAAAGTTGAAATTTAAATTAATATTCATCTTGGCATCAATAAATTTTTTAACCATGTAAATCAATATAAAATCATTTAAACTAATTTATTTTTAACTACAAATAAAAACAATGGTACCACTGGCAAGCCTACCATTATTTATTATTTTCCACGTAGTTTTCACACCTTTCCTCAGTTTTAGTTAAATTTCTAACATTATTGGCAGTTTTTTTTGGCCATAATTGACGTCAAGCTTACCATAATCTTGCCGACCAAAAGTGTGTAATTTACTGAGTTAAAACGTCATAAAAATGAAGCTCATAGAAATCTAGTTTTCAAAATTGTCAACAAATGGCGCCACCTCAATTTTCCGCTTTAAGTTTGGAAAAGCGTTTTTCAAAACTTCTATTTTTTAATTTAATAAGGCTTATATTCTTCCTAATTTAAGCTTACATCATCAAAATAATTATTTACCAATGAATTGAAGAGGTTAGTCGTCAAAATGGCTTACATAATGGCAAAATAAAAATGCGAGCACAACAGAATTTTGTAAACAATCTAACTGTTGCCATTCCGCGTAGAGAAAAACAGCGTTTTACAATCACCGCGTAAGAGAGTTATATATAAAGATAATTATGGTGCATAGTACAAAAAGAATGTCTTAGAGAAAAAATGGTATAGTACAAAAAGAATGCTCTTTTCCAGAAGAACAAAACAACGAAGAGTAAAATAAAGTAATTTTTTTACTAATTAGGTATAACTTAGAGAAAGGAGTAGTGCACATTGATAGATCGAATCCTTCTAAATGGCCGCTTTGACGTCACATTGTTTACATGTTTAAGAGAAGCCAATCCGCCCGAACTCGTTTTCTGATTCGTTGAAAACAGTTTAAATGTTACCCATCCGCCAATTAATCGAAGCCAGATCAACCATAATCTTTTGTGTTTACTTATCCTTAGGTTAGGTTTGGCGTGGAAGTTTTAGAACGGGTTGATCGATCTGGCAGCGTCCCTATCGACTCTCTGCAGATCTAAATTATTCCAGGGCTATAAATTAAATTGCATTACTGAAAAATAGAATAAAACAAAACTGCCAAACCTTTTCATTCCCTGTCGGTTTCAGTAGGACCCTGGATAAGGAAGTGCATCGCAGAGAGTAGAAATATTAATAGAGAGCGTTTTCAATACTAAATTTTCGTAACCAAATTACCTTTGACGTTCAACAGTTCTTTTAGAATTGGTTGCCCAGGGTTGATAAAAGAAAGGTTGCACCAAGTGTATAGACAATGGAATTTCTTTCAATGGCGGAATGACGTCAGCTTTTATAGAATTTAGATTTTCCCTATTACAACCAAATTTAGTCTCACCAGCATAAATATGGACATGTTGTTGCTCCGGACGTTAGCACAGATGTGAGCCAGTGGCAGCCCGTGGTCGAAAATGTTAGTGCAGCCGAAATCATGTGAATCTCCCCCTCCCTATTTTCCACAACCCATATATGAACGGAAATTCTTTATTATTTACTACTCAATTCAATTTTTACGAAATGATAACATGCGAAAAAAATAGAAAACACTTACTTATTTTTTCAAAATTAAAGCAATCTTCCTTTCTTTTAAACATGCGAATCGGTCAATTTTAATATTAACTTAAATAACAAAACAACAGCATAACCATGTCCTGAAACAACAGCACACAGTACATTTATCACGAAAACCATTTCCGTTTGGAAATATTCTCATACGTTATCGTTTCACCCACCCATCCCAGCGTTTCACGGACGAGCCAATCAGCATATTGTATCTCAAGTGCAGCTAAAACAAGAAAATTCATTTCGGCTGTACCTTCTCACAAATGCAGTGCATTAGCAAGGGAGGGAATCGCTATACTACGTAGAGGTTGCCATGGCAACAATGCAGTCGATTTCGAATTTCGCTTTATGGCTGCAGTTTTGATTGAATGGAATTTTTCTCCTCCTTAATACATTACGGTAACAGGCTTGCTATTTATCGGAGATTTTGTTTACTACCGTAGAAATTTCATTTTCAATTCTAATCTTCTTTTAAGAAAATTAGTAAAATATCTGATTTTAGTTTTAAAATACTGAATTTAGGTGCAGCCCGACTGTACTTGCTGTAGTGGACGAATCGCCACTGATGTGAGCTTGTAACCAGGACGATCCGGCGAAATCCGGACATATGATAACCCTACCTATAGCTATCCGCCACTGATTTCAAAACGATTTCGCTCCGAAACCATTGTTCGAGATTGATCCCGAACCGTCGCCAATAGCCCTCTGTGCAGCTCTAGTGTGACGTTAATTAACAAAACCAAACCGAAACCATTCAGAAATTCTTCCACTTTCGTTATTGTTGGAAGGAAACGAGTGAAAGTTGAAATAAAAAGGCTTAACGTTGTAGTGGAAAGGTGAGAGTTTGAAACTAGGTCAGGTGAATGACCCCTGGCCAGTTTGTCACGCTTATTTTTTTTCACAAACAATCGACATACATCGTGCCAGGGCAGCTTTATTGCTCATGTGTCACATTTAAATAAAGATATTGTTCTTCGAAGTCGCATTTTCGCATTTTTTTTTACCTTTGTTTTTGCTTTTACTGTTGTGTTTGAGCTTTTTTACAAACATTTAGGATCATTAGTAAGTAATAAATTATCTTAGATGTGATTTTATTTTTCCAGGGCGAATGTAGGAAAAACAAAAGTAGGAAACTAGCAATTAAAATAGAGCTGGCTCATTGTCTGTTTCGGTACTTAATGTTAATTAGCCAATCGTGTGAGTTTACTTAGGACTGTTCTACACGAACAAGTAAAGCGCACGAGCTTCTCGATGATTCGAGAATTCATACCAAATGGTATGAATTCTCCAATCACCGAGATCCTTAATTCTTAAAATCCTTAGGCCCATTCTACACGGACGAAATAACCCAGCGCCCACTGTATAGAAAGCCGCATTGCACATGCTTCTTACGTCACAAACTGATGGGGACGGAAGAAGGACAAATCTCAACTCTTGTTGGTCAGAAACTATAACCGGCTTTCAGATTTTTATACAGGCTGGATAAACGCGCGCCAGCTTTTGCTGATGGCTCTATGATTAGAGCAGAGAGTTGTAATATTAAATAGAGAGCGCCTTCAATGAAAGACTCTCGTAAGGCCGCGGTGTCAACATTGAAAAAAAAAAACATCACGTGATTTTAGCGCTGCCACATTTGGCGTTCAGACATCTGCAGGAGTTCCAAATTTGGTGCACTTTCTTCTTTTTGGTGATAATGCGTTCTGTCCGTATTCAACTTCTTAACATATATGTAGGGATTTACTTATTTTCAAACAATATGCGCTAAATATTTCCTCTTCATTAACGAAACGAAAATATCATTTTCTTTGTGTTCAATACTCGAAAAAACGAAACTCTTTATATTTCTCCGGTTTTATTGTTTATATTTTCTTATTGAACTATACAAAATAACAATTGAAAGAACTTCGCTTATGGTCAATTTTTTACATAAAAACGTAACGCCATTATTTCAAAAGTACAAAGTAAGAAAAATATTTTTAATATATCTGTTAAACTCCCTTAAATTGTGCCACTCGTTAAAAAAACGATATTTAAATACAAAATTAAACACAAAACCATATTACAATACTTCGATCTCGCTTAGTTCTGAAAGTCGCCAAGGCCTGCCAAGTAATATTGGCGCATGAGTGAATTGGCATTTCCACCTATCACGTGGTTTCAATGATGCACACATGGAAATCATCATTTTTATTCCTCTATTTGTATCATTACTCTATGGATTAGACCATACGAACCACGTAGTTTGTATCCACCAATCAAAGAGCCATCTGCAAAAGCTCGCGCGCGTTTATCGCGCCCTTGTAGAATGGGCCTAAAAGAAAGATCTCGGGATGTAAACCGGCCTCAAATAAAAAAAAAGTCAAGCATCTGTCACTTTAATGGGGGATGTTAACCGGGAGACGCGAAATTCAGGTCAACAGCCGTAAAGACAACGCCGACTTATAAATCGATTGGTCGGTTGTCTTATTGTCAGAGATTTCTTTCCCTTGGTGAGAATGTAGTTTTGGAATGAACCTCTACTTTTTTAAACAGAGAGAAAAATCGGATATGTCTGTGTCAAAGCACGGTCTAAAAGTGTTTCACTTTATTTACTTTGATTATAGAAATAAGAATTGTTAAAATGAAGGACATAAAAATAATATAACAAAATAAATTAATAATTAATGAGTATTACTAATATTCAGTTTGTTTTGATTTTTTTCCCAGTATTCTAATAAATTTAACCCAAGAGGGAAGTTTTTTTTTTTACTGAAATTTATAAAGTAATTTTTTAAGGTAAATTTAGTAGCTATGTTAGGGGTATTAAATTTTTATATAAAATCTGTAATTTGGGGGCCACTCAAAAATTTTAACGTGTAAACCTGGGGCTTACACGTTATATGATAATCAGGCCCTGGATAGAGGAGATGTACAATAACTTTAATTTTTATTTTTTCTAACAAAATATTATTTGAACTTTTTAAGATTCTTTTATTTATTTTTAATTTACATGGTTTACACATTATTAACGCACAAAGGAATAAAGTGCGCTATCATTTTTTGGGTTTGGTTTGGTTTTGGTTTTTGTTAATTAATTTTTGGGACATGCTATCTTCAGTGCCGTTCATCTGCCTCAATCAGATTTACCGTGCATCCGTCTCGTATACAATTATTTTTTGTAGGAGGGAGGGGAGGTTGAAACAAGAAATTTTCCAACTCAACGATTCGAAATTCTCAACTCAACAGTGTTGAAAATTCCCAATTCCAAATTATTGAAATTTTTCATCTTTTTATATATATATTTTTTAGGTTATATTAAACAGTGGTATTCACCCATATTCCAATGCAGTGCCCGTTCTGATGTCTAATTTAAATGTAATCCTACAAGTTGGGCAATTTCTAATCTTCCCAAGTTTTCAGTTGCTAATAATATTAATTTTCTTCAGGCATACGTTTTCCCGACGCGGGGTTTTTAGGAGTTGAAATTCCCACCTTTCAGGGTATCCCGATTATTGCCCCCCCCCCCCCCCCCCCGCGGTGCGACGGGCCTGGCTCCCTTCAAAATTTTGAACAATCACAGTAAAACATAAAACAGATTTACATAGAAATACTGGTTACTTATTCCAACAATCACAACTACAATTGTATAAAACAATAACCCACATAAACGCACGCCTGTGTAACAGAAAAAGAAAAGAACTATGCAAAAACCAAACAACTGTGATAGTAAGCGAATTTTGCGACCTAACCCAGAGAGGAACCGGTATGACCGGGTAGTGGTTAAAGTAAGTAACGAAACACTAAACTAGTGACGTAATGTCGGTTAATAGTTAAAACGTCCAGGTCAAGAAACTGAAAGAAAAGCAGCAGAGCAGCGGTTTATAGGCCGATTTCACCGTTTGTTATATTTTGCATAAAGTGCGCTTCTTACGTCATGCTTTGGCGAGATGACCAAAGAAGCGTGAAATTGCACGTGTCCCTCTGGTATTTTAACTATTGTATCACGTGTGGTGTGGATTTCTTTTTGTCTTTTTTTATGTTTACGTTATTTCAACGAAACAGTTACTCTTCGTTCCTGTTTCCGCCTCCCCAAATAGGTTGGTTGGTTAATCACGTCGCACTAGAGCGGCACAGTGGGCTATTAGCGACGGTTCGGACCTATCTCGAAGGAAAGACCCGGGAACGATGCCTCGTATTTTTGAACCATTATCAGATGACGATGACAACACCAGAGCTGGCACCCAACGTCTTCAATAGACGTCGGGACTTTGGACTCCGATCAGATTTATCGTGCAACAGTCCCGTATACACGCCGATAATTTTTGTGGGTGTTCTGGACGACATTCTATAATTTTGGTAGGGAAGTTGGCAAACCTCCGATCGCAATATCACTACTTTTTTACTATTCTTTATTCTAGTCCCCGCACAGGTTCGAACCGTGAATCGTTGATTCCCAGCCGACACCTTTATCCACTGGGCTATCCGGCCCCCCTCCCCAAATAGGTGGTTTTTAAATAAGAAAGCTAACAATACGTTTTGGAGAGAGAACACGCTAACCAAAGAACGACGTTTTGGAAACTCAAGAATATACTGCTGTCGTTTAGTTTGAAAGAAGGACTGCAAAGGACTAAAGTTTGCAAGGACTAAATCACGCTGTTTCATTTATTTAAGTAATATATAATTAGCAATATCTACGTTCTCTTAAGAGGGTCACGGTACCACTTATTTTTTTTTAAATTTTGAATTAAAATTTTATGTATATTATTTAAATTTATATAAGAAAACAATATTTCACACAAAACATCTATAATTGTTTCTATTTTTTTTCTAAATGTAAACTTTTAAAAATTTTGTAACTTTAAAAAAAAAAAAAATTAAGCTTTTTTTTAAGTATTTATATTTTTTCACCAAACTTTTTTCTTTTATCCTTTGAACTGATTTACATAAGAATTGGCATTAAAATTGTGTACACTTAATATATATTTGATTTTTAAATAAATAGTTAATAAATGACACAAAATTGGTCCTTAAAACTCAAATACTTTGACTTAAGTAATTACAAAAAATTCTACTCTCATGGAACTAATTCGCATGCAATTTTATAATACACACATATTTTACAATATGCTGTAAAGAATTATACATTTCGCCATTAATTTTAATAAAACAAAACGTTAGCTTTTCGAAAAACCTAATATCAAGGAAACCCTAACACTGAGAAATAACGATTTAATGCATTTGTCCTTTGAAAAACCAACCTGTAAATTCGCATAAAATCTCAAATAAGTCATTAAGAACTTAGATACTATTCTAGAATTTTGCAAGCATGTTTTGAAGATAACTAACTATAATTTTAGCACACAAAAAAACGTTAATTTAAAATAAAAAAGTTTTTGTTTACTGATTGCCCTTAATGGCTTCAATTTTTATGTAAACTACTTTTTTAAGCAAGATCTCTTTTAAAATCGTTAAATATATATATATATATATATATATATATATATACTATCTGAAATACCCGTTCATCACACAGGAAAAAAAATAACTTACAAATACAATATTTTTAATAACTTACAAGTATAATATTCACACGTGGAGATATTTTTATTCATTTGCGAAATTTTTATTTATTTGACGACATTTTGGCGATATTTAGTCATTGGTCAATCAGAATGCTCCTCATAGTTTACATACTATTAAAAATGTTGTTTCAATCTGGAAATATTGCATTGTTGCATGTTCTCTATGTTAATCCCATGGAAAGATTATTAAAAAATCGTTATTTTGGCATTTCGAGTTCTAATTTTTAAAAATCTTTTCTTAGTGCACCCGAGCCCAAGATGAATCTGTGTTCCAAATTTCAGCACTCTAGGTTTATTGAGTATTTAAATTCCAGAAAAAGGTGTTTTACACCCCCTTAAATACGGTTGTTAAAGAATTAGTGACGAGTGGCTAGGGCTTTCGCATTTAATTTGATGTTTATAAAACTAACAGAAATGGCATGTTTATTAACTCATTAAGAAAGTACATTTTTAAATTAACATTTAAGAAATCGTTAACTATGGATCCTCCAACACGTTTAACATGGCAAATAAAATCTAACCAAACAACCAACAGCCACAATTTTGCATCGGCATAACAAAAATAACTCGACCATATAACAAAACCACACATATCAATCATAACAAAATATATACAGGATGTCACAATATATATACAAAATATACAAAAATACAGATCACAAATAGCTGGGGGCAATGGTCATTATTTGGCTGTTTAACAATACATAATAAACAATTATTTTTTGCTATGATTTAACTTCTTTTCTACTACTGAATCTAAGCGATTGTTTAATATATAAGCGAAGTAGTTAGACAAAAAGTGGTTTTATTATACCAATACAACTATGTGTCCACACATCCAAATAATGACTATCATCTAATAATTCGTGATAACACCTGCCTATAACATTGGCGAGGTTTGGCTGTTTTAATTTAAAGTTTTGGTTGGCGCATTTTTCAGTCGGCTAAAAATTGATACCGCCAAACAATGTTCATCACCCAACAACTTGTGACCACTCAGTATTTAAAAATACCGGAAAGTTCCAATTGCGGCCCATTGCAACCTTTTGTGTGGGCGATAAACGATTGTTTTCTTCTTTGAGAATATTTTAAACCCCTTCGGCCGCAATTGGGTTATTGCCAAAAAATACATAATTATTTTGAGGCTTGATTTTATTAGATGCTTGTAAAAAAAAAAATATTCACATTTACGAAAGAATATTTTAAAATAAAATTTAAAATTCGCTAGACTGAAAAACCATTTATGGGTTAACAATACAAGTAGAAGAGTTTAACGTACTCACCAATTAATAAATAAAACTTTTAAAAAAAGATTTTTAAAAATTACTAACCATGGATCCAACTTGTTTAACAACATAGCACACAAAGACAAACCAGACTAAACAATCTTTTCATACCCACAATGCTATCTAAACCTTTTAGAAAAACCCTGGTCAATCATAAAACCACAAAACATCAAATAAAAAAAATCCTAACGTAATTTCGGTACTCTCACATAAAAAGTCAGCCTTATCTTCAAAGGTCATTTATTGAATTAAGAGAAATTGGACATGTGTGTGCTCAGTTGTGGAGAAAGTGGGTTTTTGGGTAAACAAAATGTCTGCGTGATTTACGGGATTTTCAGGTGCAGAGACGGTCAGTTTTTTTTTTAGACAGGTAAACATTCAATGGAAGGGGTTATTTACATTAAAAAAAAACGGGACAGAAACCACGTGGATGTCTCAGAGATGTTATGGGGCAATGCTAATATTGAGATTGTTTTTGTTTCTGACGCGTCTGGAAAAATCAGATCCTGTCTAGGGAACAGGAAATTGACATTGAAAACAGGCGCTTGATTGAATAGTGGGATTGTTTGTGGGCTACAAAACATCAAATAAACGTCTGAGCGGAGTGTCAGGTTTAAGTGCGTTTGTAATAAATTTGTTTTTTTATGAGTCGAAAAAGGGTTGAGGCTGTGGGAATATTGTTGTTTGCTGTTTATATGAATTGAATACAAGTCGCCTTATTTTGAGTAATGGGAATTTGAAGGGTTGTTTTTACTTGTGGGAATCGCAAGAAGTCAATGACTTCAAAGAAAAGGTATTGCAATTTTCTAGTACACAGGGGGGCACGGTAGCTCAGTGAATAAAGGCGTTCAGCTGGTAATCAGAGGATTGCTAGTTCGACCCCGTAAAGTGGACTTGATAAAGAAAAGTAGAGATCTTGTGATCGTAAGGTTGCCAGGTTCGCTACAAAAATACAAGAAAGCCGTCCAGAACATACCACAAATTATACTGGCGTGTATACGGGACTGGTTCACGATAAATTTACCAGGGTCCAAAATCATGAGGTCTATTGAGGTTGCGTCGGGTGCCAGCTCAGGTGTTGTCCTCGTCATCTGACCATGGTTCAAAAATACGAAGCATAGTTTACGGGTCTTTCCTTCGAGATAGGCCCCGAACCGTTGCCAATAGCCCACTGTGCAGCTTTAGTGCGATGTTAATTAACCAAACCAATCTAGTACAGCGGTTCCCAATTAGCATTAAGCCACGGGCCCCTACTTAAAACTAAAATAGAATAGAATAGTTTGGTTAATTAACGTCGCACCAGAGCTGCACAGTGGGCTATTGGCGACGGTTCGGGGCCTATCTCGAAGGAAAGACCCGGGAACACATACACATTCATACCTGCACCTCGTTATTTTAGAACCATGATCAGATAACGAGGAAACACCTGAACTGGCACCCAACGCCTTCAATAGACGTCGTTTTTTTTTTGGTTTTGTTAATTTATTAACGTTAATTAACGTCGCACTAGAGCTGCACAGTGGGCTATTGGCGACAAATAGACTTTGGACCCCGATCAGTTTTATCGTGCACCAGTCCCGTATACACGCCGTTAATTTTTGCGGATGTTCTGGACGACTTTTCTAGTATTTTGTAGCGAAGCTGGTAACCCTCCGATCACAAGATCACTACTTTTTTACTTTTCTTTGCCAAGTCCATTGCCTAGGATCGAACCAGGAATGTTCGTATTCCCAGCTGACCCCGTTAACCGCTCGGCCACGGAGGCCTGGTCGCTGTTAGGGAGTACGCGGGGTCACAAGGAAAAAGTGGTTCAATGCACTTATTTAATAGTCAAAACATCAAACTTGCAGCCAAACTTGGATGAGATTATGAACCAAATAGAAAGATTTCACTCATCCCATACAGTTCGAAAATCAGTGCAGTAACTAACTTAAGTGACTATTAC